>JAYKAV010002974.1:288999-406233 GCA_035582835.1 Phoebastria nigripes | reverse complement strand
CCGAAAAGTTGAAAGGGAAAAGTACCGTGCGGGTCCTTCCCCGCCTCCGGGACATCTGGAGCAGCCTCAAGCCCCCCGGCATCGGTGCCTCCGGAGGGGAGCGGCTTCCCTCTCCCCGCGACGGGCAGCTCACCTGCCCCCCCGCCCGCCCCGGCCTCTGCCCGATGCGGGTTTCTTTGCGCTTGTCGCCTTGCATGGTAGGAGTACATCTCCCTCTGCGTACCGGTACCTTCAGTTCAGCACCGTATTTACCAGCTTCACCAGGAAGCTGAGTAATAGCTGGGATTTTTGTTTTTTAACTAGCAGGGGTTTTTTTCCCCAGAACGTTTTGCCGACGGATTTCTGGTTTGTTCTGGAAGTGGCAGGGAATCCCAGTCAAGCAGCAAGGCCTTTTGGGAGTGGTGTTAGATGCTGGTGTTTGATAAGTACCTAAAGCGGCTCTTGCACAGGAGGTTTAACAACAGGACAGACAAAACCAGAGCAGGCTGATGCGGGAGGTCCAAGGTAACAAAGTGAAAAAGAATCCTTTCCCTGGTGGGATGCCAGTCCTTAGCGAGAAGATCCAAACGTTGAACCCCCAGCAGACTTCTGGGACTGGTTGCTGTGGGGAGGAACTGTCTACTGCTCCTCAGCCCTGGACTGCCAAGGTGTCCCCTTGGATGCAGATGCTGTGGCCAGTACCACCTTCAGGCAGCAGAGACCTGCACCGCCTGCCTTCACCCCAGACACAGTGCTGCAGCTTCTCAGGCCCCACCTGGCTCAGCTCTATATCCATGGGCAATCCTTCTGGGAAAGCCCAATTACCAAGATACAGGTGGCAGGAATAATGTATAGGAAAGCAAAGAACTCCACTTTTGCTAATCATAGAATCATAGAACAGTTTGGGTTGGAAGGGACCTTTAAAGGTCATCTAGTCCAACCTCCCTGCCATGGGCAGGGACATCTTCAACTAGATCAGGTTGCTCACAGCCCCATCCAACCTGACCTTGAACGTTTCCAGGGATGGGGCATCTACCACCTCTCTGGGGAACCTGTGCCAGTGTTTCACCACCCTCAGGGTAAAAAATTTCTTCCTCGTATCTAGTCTGAATGATCTAATAGATATTTCATCCATATGAAGCTTTACTGTCAGGTTGCTTGTGGTACAGACTGAATGAAAATGCAATGCCTGGGCATGAATTTGCTGGGGAAGGAGTGGAGAGGAACAGGAGTGTTAGAGAGTATCTGAGCCTTCCCTTCTCCCCTCTCGCCCGGGTCAGCAGTGAAGAGGGTGGCACCAGCTCCATGGTAGGTCTCTGTGGTTGCAGTTGTGTGGCTTCCCAGCTTCCCCAGCAGTTCAGAGCTGTATCCCTCTGCAGTGCCCTGCCGCCTGACCTCACGATCACTGTTAAATCTTTGGCTTGACCGCTCTTGCTTTTAGCAGGGAGACCTCACTTTGACAAATGTACCCACATAATAAGCTTCCATCCCTCTTTTGCCCATGTTCTTCAAGATGAGGGGAAGCCCGGACCCCAGCCCTCCTGTCCTGCGCATGAAGATTGAAGAGCCCAGCTCGCAGGAACACTATTGTTCCAGCAAAATAGAACCAGTCAGTGTTGTTGATTGCTCTGTTACATCTTCCCAGACAGAGCCTTGGCTATAAAAATAGATGCAATAATCCACATGGACAGTTGCAATTGTAAACGGCATTCAAAAAGCAAAAACGGAATTCATAGTTTGACACAGACATATCCCCAGTCCGTCAGGATGTGACACATTGGCAGCACGTCTGTGCCAAACTATGAATGCCATTATTTACTTTTCTTCTGAATGCTATTTACGATTGTAACCTTCGCAGTAAATTAGTGTATCTATTTTATATCAGACATTTTCTGAGAGGCTTTGGTATTGTCTGCACTTATTATATTCACAGAATTGATGTAAGTTAGACCAATTCAGGCCACAATAAATCTTCGGGGACTACAGACTGTGCTTGTGTTAGGAGGATTTGCCAGCATAACCCTACCAGCAAAATCCTATCTGGCAGAGGCGAAGCCTATGTTTGGAAAGAGAAATCAAAGGCCATCAACACTGAATAGCTCTCCACTAGATGGAACAATGGTACTTCTGCTGCCAGGCCATTGACAGGGAGTGATTTACCCAGAAGAGAATTGGGGAGGGGGGGGGTGGAGCCCAGAAAGTGCTGGATAATGGTGAGACAGTCATGGGACAACTATTGTTCATCACTTCTCCTGGTGAACGCAATGYCATGGAGGAGAACCGGGGAGCTAGGAGGTGTCTTGGTGTGTGAAGACACATCTGAGCTCATTGACCAGGCACGAACCGGCTCTCACTTAGAAGCGGTGTCACCACGTGGTGTTCAGGCCACTCTAGTAAATTTCTTAGCAGGTTCGTTTGACTGGGAATGGGGCCGAGCTAGCATATGTCCAGCTTGGAATTTGGACCCTTTTGCACCTGTCTGCGTCGATACGTCCGAAGATGACGGTTCAGATGTTTTATGGGAGCTTATTCCATGTACAGCTGAATGACCCAGCCTGCAGAGAGAATATTTGTGCTGTGTTCTCTTCACTCCCTGGTTTTTAAATTTTGTTAAAAGTAATTACATTTGCCAGGCAAGAATTGTTTTTCATAATCTCATGCTGCTGACTGTTTATACTTATACCAGCTATGTGCAGATCTTTTTTATACAAGTTAGGCTTACTGAACAACTGCCAGATAGTTCTGCTTTCCTTCTTGAATTTTAATTGCTTACTCGCCCAGCATCTATTTTTAAAATGGAACTGTAAATGGAACAGTAAGTTCCATCACTCACCGTAGAGGCAGGGGGTCAGCATCCTCCTTACTCCTCCTCCACTCGCTCCTGCAGGGGAATGTGGAGGAATCAGGACCTGAGCTGTCAAAGCATTTAATCACGGGCATAAGCATTTAAGTTCAGGCATGCATCTAGATGCTTTGCAGGACTGGAAGTAGAGCTCAGTATTTCATAGGGCTGAGACCAAGGTTATCAGGACATACTGATTTTATATTAAAGTGTGATCGTCTATAGACTCACATGCATAAACGCACACATATACGTAGAGACACAGAAACAGCTGTAGTTGCAGTGCACAGAGAGTAGGAGGCTACAGACCCATGCAGTCTCAACTGCGTTGTGTGACCAGGAAAGCAGGTTCTGGATAGTGCTACTAGGTGGCTTATAGACCCTTCATCCACTTAGTAAATCTGTGCCTGCATGGGATTTGAAAGCTGAAACTCTGAAATATCAGTCTGCTTTCCCCTCAAAGTCCCTCTACTTGGTGGAAAGTGCAAGCGTGTTCATTCAAAGGTTTGAATACTGAACCTAGACTCTCATCCACACCTTCATTTCCAAGACCACGTGCCATCAATTTCTCACATAACCCCACTTCACTTCCTGAAAATAATTATAGACCTTAGTCTTCATCTGTCTTCTTACGGCCATCATTACTTCAAGCCCCTGTACACTCAGAACATCCATTTTATCTCTAGTATTATTGCTTTTCAAATGTAACTGGCTTCTCAACTGTATCCTTTTGCTCATTTTTTAATATTTCCCATTATTTTTAGACTACCGGGAAGGGAGGTGATCTTGTGCAGGAAAATAGCAGGGAGCTGGAAGCCAATATAATTTTCTTCTTGATGCTTTAAATGACACACACTATTTGAAAAATGAGACAGACATTCTTAATATTCTCATAAACACAAGCATTTCCTCATGAAGCAACACTGGTTGCTTCTTATTCTTTCCATACTRCTTTTATAAACTCTTAAATTACAAAGTGATTGAAATACAGTAGGTCTCCAGATTGCCAGAGCTAGCAATTTCAAATTACCTTCTTTTCTTTGAATAGAGTTTTTCAGAACTATCATATCCCATTTAAGGGAAAAAAAGAAAAAAAGTTGTGTAAGATGTTTGGATAACATTCTTCTTAAACTGCAAGCCGTTCTCACTCCGTATTTAGTCCTTGATTCAATCAGCTGCCCATAATAATGCAGAAGAAGTCAAATCACATCTCAAAAAAGCATCATGATGACCAGTTGGTATTTTTTTTTTAATTTTTCAACATATGTTTAACTGATAGTGGATAGCTCTCTACACTTGCATACTTCTAAGGGTTTTCTCTCTTAATCTCATCTGACTGCGTTACACAACAAAAATTTCATTGTCTGAGCTGCTTTTGCTTCCATTTTCCTCTTCCTACTCCTCAGAGGGCTGTAGGTTGGTAAAGGCTGTTGTGCTGATGTTTCATTGAAGGCTTCTGAACGCTGCAGAGAGGGAAAGAGGAACTTCAGTTGATGCGCTGCTGCTGCTGCCGGGATGCAGAGGCTGCTGCTTGCTTGCTCGCTTGCTCAGCAAGAAGCTGGTCTGGGAGCCGTGGGGGACAAAAGGCTGAAACCGCTGCTCGCTGCTGCCTGGAGCAGTGGTAGATGCAAGATCTCGGACAACAGCACCCTGGAAGTGACAGTGACCTCGGTATTGAAACTCAGTCACTTTTGTCGTCGCTTCCCCACCAAGGGGAAGGTTGGCTTCAGCCAGGCGTGGGACCTGGTGTCTGGCCCAGAAACTGTAGGTGAGTGCCTGGGAAACAGAACCACCTTTACAAGCCACCAGAGAAATGGAGATGAAAAAGAAAAATGAAGTGTTTTAAAATAAATGCAGAGAGATCAAAACAATAATGAGTGCTTATAACAAGATACTTCTTGCATCCTTCTGTAGCACTTCTTGCATGCTTCTGTGTGCTCCAGTTCTGTTTCTAGCAATTCCCCCGACCTTTCTTACTTAGAAGTCCATATGAACCTGTGAATTGCAGCAAAATGCAAGGAGAAGTGTTTAGCACACTCATATAGAGACTGGAGAAAGAAGAAAGGATGTTTAGAAATCTAAATTCTAACTGTATTTTCCCCATGGGAGTAAGCAGAAAGCAAATTATAAGAAAATTCTATGACAGCACACTATGAGATACCAAAATATGATTTGTCATATTATTCATTTATTGTGAGAAGGCATACAGACAGCTAAACAAACTTGATTTCCTTAAGTATTAAAAGAGGGTGCTAAAGCAACAGGKAAACGGCAGAGCAGAGCCCTTACAGGTCATTATTGTCTATAAAAATCAATAAATATCTGTATCATGTCAGTGAATTTTTAAGGCAGTTCATTCCATATGGTCCGTCTTCCCTCAGACAAGTCAGTTGCTAAAACAAGCAATAAATCATCCCCATTCTTTTTTTTTAATACTGTAAAGAATATTTGTTTTTATAACCAAATTGATTTAAGACTTAGCGTGGCCACAAAACATTCTAAACAGATGTCTAACTTGAAAGACACTAGTATACTTTCTTACCCTGTAGTTATGGAAATTTGAGGTGCATGCAACCTGAAACCTAGATTTTTAAGCCCAAAGGAAAATGCATTTAGATAACATATATGTTATTATAAATATGTATTTGTAATAACTGACTTCAACGAATAGAAAACATGCTTGCTACACAGCTCTGTAACTGAATTAAAAGCTGTGCAAACAGAAAAGTTGTTACGATGCTTAGGATTTACCTGCCGAGGAAATATCACTGCATTAATATGTGGATTTCTGTTTACAGCTATAGATGGCTCAGAGAAGGGAAAGTTTCTATTGACATATATATGAAGAATCTGATGTGTAGCACAGCCCATGAGCTTTTATAATTGTTTGCGCATAGCACTTCCTCTGGGAAGTATTAGAAATGTTTCATCCTGAGGGACACAGCAACAGAGGAGCACCAAATGCTTCTTTCTTTGACCTTGGGCTCAGAGTTATGACAATATGGCAACAATATTGCCTTTCAGGAAATTGCCTGCTGCCTTCCTCCGCCTGGCGCATTGACTGGTAAAGTGGGYGTTGCACATTCATCAGACTATTCTGGAGCTTTTCCAGTAGAGGATTAGGACTGGTAAAGAGGCTACGCTCAAATCAAAGGGGGAAAAACCAACCACAGTGAAAAGGGGCATTGTCCTGATCTTTTTCTGAGTCCTGTGTAAGATGGAGGGTATTTCTTCTACCAGGAAAAAGCTCACAGATCTGATACGAAGCTACGCCAGTCCATCTTGCCCCTGCGCACGGCTCACTTGGACAGTGCAGGCATGAGGAGCATGTGTGGCCAGCTAGCACTGATCCCACAGTGCCCCATCACTGACTTTCTGCCTCTGCTCACCCTGCTCCCTCTCTACAGCCCCCAGTTAGAGACTACCTGGGAAGGACAAATGAGGCTGTTTCCTTTCCTAAAGAAGCCTCTGGCATATGAAGCAGCATGATATGGGAACAGGTGCCAGGCTGTGATRTGGATGAGCAAAAAGGCAGTGCTGGGCAGGGACACCCTTAGCTCAGCTCCCAGTCCCGCTGTGGAGAGCTCCTCAAGATACTTGGAGCGGCCTTAAGCTGCCCCCTCCCAAAGAGCAGCAGCCCATAAGATGAGGATAGGGCACAGTGGACTTCTGCTGTGGAGGACAGAGATGTAGAACAATTGTTTTTTCATGCTCTGGATGGCCTTATGAATTTTAAACTGGCAGAATAGCACTTGCCAATTGTGGATGCTTGTGTGTGTGCATGTGGTGAGGAATAGGAGGGTAGATCTGGGCACATGTTTGTATTTTCATTGAATTTAAAATGTTGACTACTGTAAACTGTAATTTGATGTCCAGTTTGAGTGCGTGGACCTACCAGGTTCCTTGTGGAGGGTCTGGGGGAGAGAGGGATTGCCTATGGCTAATGGTACAGAGAAGGAAAGCTCTGCACAACTCAACAGCTTCTTGCCTGTCCCACCATAGAGTTTAAAGTATTCATCTTGGTGAGGGGAGGCAGTACTGTCTCTTGTGTTCCCCCAGGAAATAGTTTGGCTGTAGGTATTTCATGGACATGACTTTGTACATGACTAAGTACAAAGTATAGGTGTTACCAAGTGTGCAAACAACTGTGCAAATATTATATATAAAAATATATATATATAAAAAAAATATAAAAAATAGATATATTACTGTGCTAACAGTAAAAGTTTAAATTAAGGAAAAGGGAGAATTTGAGATAGTATCTTGAACACAATGAAGTCAAAGTTACTGGAGTAGACTGCCTTCCTCAGGGTTGTTGCAAGAAGACAGCAACACAACTTTTAGAACTAAAGGCACTTTGCTCCCTCAGGAAGGGAAGAATTGAGACAGGTGAGTCTTGCCAGCACGATACCTGGTAGTGGTCTAATCACTTACGTGCTGATAAGAATAAGGTTTGGGAACCCTGTAGCTTAGAAGATGGGAAGCAGGCAGAAATTTTGACAGAGCCTGTCCTCATGGAGTTTGGTCGTTCACCTTTGCAAGGTGCCATGTCACCTCTGTATCAACTGGCATTTTTAACAGCCACATCCCATTCAACCACCTTAAGTCCCTCTTCTGCTAGGTCATCTGGCAAGTTTAATATTTTCATCTCTCTCTGCTGTTATCCTTGGCCTTTCATTCTCTGTCTCCTCCTTTGCCTTTTCCTTGCCTTAGAGACACCTTTGGGAAATCCTGTGGTTGTCCCAAAGGCCTCCCTTTCCCGCAGACAAGCCAGAAGTTTGGTCTTCCTTTAAGTCCGCAGGTCAGTATGTTTCAGGAACAGGCACAAGGCTGTGTTTGTCAGTACAAGGCTCCATGGAGAAGACACAGCCAAAGTGTTGCTTCATTGTGCCTTTGCCATCTTCTTCTCTGTGATTTATAGAAGATTTGAGATAGTGCTTGATAACTTTACTATCAAAAAATGCTCTGCCAAGATACATACTGAAAATTCACAATCTTTTTCTGAAGTGATTTCCTTTATGATCAAAATCCAACATGTACATTGTAGGAGACAAATCCTCACCTATGCAGTGCTCTCCTCTCAAACGTTTCTGTGATAGGGTTCATGGTGTGTCAGGATGGCCTATGAAAGCCAGGTACGCAGCACCACAAGAGAAGCAATGGTCAGGTTAGAAAGCTAACGCAGGGGAGATGCAGTGCTACAGGAATCGAGTGGATTGATTCCAGGGAGTGTAAGSGGGAATAAGGTGGGTTTTTCCTTTAGATATTAAATACTTCCAGATTTTGTGGATAACTATAAAACACATTTAATAAATTTAATTAAGGAATTACCTTAATTCCTTGGTAGACACATTAGATGATATGCGAGCAAAATTTTGGCATCTTTTGTAAAGACAGGATAAGTAGCATTATCAGGTCTTGTTGTTGAATATCTTGAAATTTTGATATCAAAACCAATGAAGCTTTAGAGTTTTGATGTGACAGGTCAGCTGAACTGGATGGCACTAGACCTTTACACTTGTTTCTCCAGCTCTGGCCAATCTGGCCTTGTGCCTTGCTTTCCCAGATACTCACCCTTGGAGCTGGGGTGGATTGCTATCCCTTCTCTAAGCTCACAAGAGGCAGTTTTTTTACCCCAAAAAAATGAAGGTGAGGCAAAAACCAAACTGAGATGACATATGTAGCAGGCTGGGCAAGGGCTCGCACTCAGTCATTTTCACCAGTGTGCTAATCCCGATATTCCAGTAAAAAACAGAGTCCCTGGGGTGAAAGAAGAAACATCTAGTCTTTCCCTTAGGGAATCCTAAGAGAATTTTTCTGCCTCTTTGGAGCTTTGAAATTAGCATACCAACCTCAGGCACAGAGCAGTTTTTACCATCTTCTCTGAAGCGTTGCTGACAGGGAAAGCGTTCTCAGGGGAAGGAGGCTGGCTGGTGGTGGAGCGAGAGGATGGGGTGCCATCTCCATTTCTGCAAATTCTTGTCAGGCTTCAGCTATCTGGTGCACTCTTTCAGAAGGAGTCATCAATCTTGTTTCCTTGGCACTTGTCGTCTGTCATCAACCTCTCTACTGTTGGCCATGCCTAACTGTGTGGGTCTGAATGAGTGTACCATGCCAACAATCCTGTCCAATTTCAGAGCTGGGAGACATGATGGGAGCCTTGCCAAGAGTGGTGTTTGCCTCAAGTGCTGTTGTTGGCCACTTTCAAATCCTTGATCTTTATTCCATGCTGTAGTGTCACATCTGCAGCCCTACACAAGCATTACAGTAGCAATACCACCAAGAGTATCAGCTTCTGCCTTGATACAGGACTGTCTGCATCGTCACTTTACCCCAGGGGCCGGCATCAGTTGGGGCAGGCATCAGTTGGAGCATGATGACCAGGACTAGCTGAAAAAGATCAGATGTATTTGCCAGGGTGTGCCTGTTAAGTCCTAGAGCATGCAAGTGCAGCAAGACGAAAACTTGGCTGTACCAGAACATTAAGATGGAACAGTAACGTCTGCTCACTTTGACCCCAGAAGCAGTATCATCCTTCACAGTTCTCTCCCCTTGTCTCATTCCTCCCATGAAGCACAGCAGCAACAGGCACTGCCATGCCCTGAAGCAAGAGGCATCTGCAGAACAGCAGCCCTTTACAAACTGGCTAGCCAGAACTTGAATACCCTACTGCAGTTACCCCTATGGATGGGGCAGATTTGCGTAACCCTCTGAGGCAAGAGATCACCTTGGGCAGTTGGACTCCAGTCCTGGATACTTAGACAGGGGCATAATCAGACAAGAGGTTGTAGCTGGCTCCCTCTGTCTTTCATAGGAGTTGGAGAACTACATCAGTACTATTGCCAGAGTCACTGCGGTGTGAGAAGCTCATCTACCATTCACTAAGATTCTGCTAGTTAAAGTTTTCTTGCACTGTCTTTCCTCAGGAGTTCTCTTTAGATCTTCTCTATGCGTCACATTTTGCAAATGGAGAGCCTTTGCTTGCTTTTGAGTGCCCAGATGTGCAGATAAATTTTCCTGGTTTGGGGGTGAGGAGATCAAGGCATCTTTCTTAAGCATTTTGGTATGTATGCCTGGAAATTGAATCCAGTCCCTTTTACAGTTAATCATTGCCTGGCAAAAAGGTTCATATAAAAAGTTGGTTGGTGATGCAGAACTTAATATTGCGGTCACAGATTTATACCAATGGTGAGAAGCACGCAATAATGCTATTTTTGCAAACTAGATTGTTAGTTTTGAACTTTCAGAACTTCTGCTTACGTTGTTCTTTGCCTGCACTCTCGAGAGGCTCATCCTGTAGGTTTAAGAACAGAAAGCCACATGCAGGCTCTGGTTTTGTTTTAGGCTCTTAGTGAAAGAAGCTAGTATTAGGAGATCACACTAAGTGGTTACAATATTGTCACAGTGACTTGTGCTTTTCCCGTATTCTAAGCAATTGAACCAAGATTCTGACTGGGTAAAATGATATGGTGCATCCCATCTCCCTCTTCCTCTCCCACTCCAGCATGATCTGCTAATGTTATTCACATTCTTCTAACTTTCGAGGACAGATATATTTAGTGAGGGATAGTGAACAATGTAGTTTTTAATCTTTTTCTAGTCTTTGTCTTATATAAGGCTATTCTGTGCAACTCTTGGGGGAAATATGCTTCTAGAAAATTCAATATAAGTCATTTGAGCAATCTCATTTGAGATTCTTATTTTTTGACCAACACTTAGAATGACAAATGGATTTTCACAGTTCACCAATAAAGTATGGTACCAGAGTGATCTTTCATCTCTGAAAGCTCAGAAGTGCTGATGTATATTAACACAGAGGGAATATATATATATATGAGAGAACTCCAATCTGCTAAGCAACTTCTTACCCACTATTGAAAGGAGAAAGTGGCACCCCTTGTACCCATCTACCAGTTGYTCCCCAACAGGTACTCCAGCTAGGAAAGGGAGATAGTGCTCATCTCCTTTTCCTCCAGTATTAATTGACCAGGGAAAGGAAACCAGCCTTGCTCTCCTTTCTTTGCATTGCTTTTTCTGGGAAACTGTGATCTGTGGTGGGGAGAGGGATGTAGCAGGCACATAACTATTGAAGCCTCAAAGAGAGAAGTAGGAATACTCTAGAGTTCTGAAAAGAGCAATTCATGGTTGTGTCATTTCATGTGTCATGCTTGTTTTGTTCAGCTGTGAATGTCAGTGAAGAGACGGCTTCATTTCACACTTGAACCTCCGCTGCTGCAGATGGAAGTGTGCAACCGCCTTCTAAACTCCTGGTCCATAACATGCATCACTTACTTCTGCCTGCAGATGGTACGTACTGTTCTTACAATTCACCGTCCTTCCTCTTTCCTGGGTGGCAAGGGAAGAGAAGGATTAAAACAGTGAAAGCCTGGAGAAGAGTAAGGGAGAATGGGTGGAAAGAAAGTGATCAAAGCTGTTTAGAAGACCAGTGATCAGAGCTATTTTCTTTCAGGCCATCCTTTATCACTATATCTGCTGTGGATGGGCCCAACCACTCTATACAGGTGAGGTGCAGGGTCTAACGAAATTATCCTCTCTAGATCAAATCCCTGCACTGAGACATTACCAGTTTTATGTAGACCACAGACAGACAACAGACGGATGTTGAACTGAAGAATAGAGAGTTCCCAGTGAGATTCCAGAAATTCCTTTGGTATCCTGTTCAAGTGCTTCAATATCCTATTAAAACCTTTCCTATTATTATTTTCTGCAAAGCAAGTCCATTTATTCCTGTCCTTTTCCCAGCGGAGGTTAGTAATAAGTAATCACCATTCCATTCTAATACGTAGGATTTAATAAGTTCCTTCTAGAAAAGAGAGGAAAAGAGAAATAAGCCTGTCTCCTGTCTTTTGCCAGACATCATTATTTCTAAAAGTCTGATCACTCTCTTGTTGCCCTACTTGGGTTCACTTTTGGGGGTCTTTTTTACTTGAAGTATTGTGTTTAAAACTAGGCACTGCTTCAGTTCACTAGTAGCCTCTTACCCAAAACCAGCACTCTCACGTGGCAAGATGGGCTGGATGATGTTTGTCCAGCATGGCTCAGTTCTTCAGTGGAAATGTAGATAAAACAGGAGCAACAAAGCAGTTTAATTATGTTTCCCTGGAGGTAACGTGGACCAGGGAACATGAAGATTCCAAAAATCTAATCAATACAGAAATTAATTGCTCAGATCTGTCTTTAATAAAGGGGTATAAAGTTATCCAGTGGATACTTTGCAGCCTTTCAAAACATCCAGTTCTGTTACACTCAAATCTTTGGGGAGAAGGCAAAGTACATGTTTGTCCCAAACCAGAGCTCAACTCTGCATGTCATTTCTCTCCTTTCAAAGGTTACAGGATTTTTTCAGAATGAACTAACCATGAATTTTTCTATTAAAAGACTCTGCAGGGTAAGATAGAGCACCCTTTTTTAAATTAGACAGCCCCAATCTGCTCATTGCTCTGTGTTAATTCCTGTTCATTCATTATGTTAGGGGCTAGTACACTAAAGAGTGACAACATTAATTAAAACAGCCTGGCAAAGCTGTCTAGGGCAGGGGAGCTGCACTAGAATATCCTGAGCCATATTTCAATGAGTTTCTGCAGATTGTGTCAGTGGCAGCCATCATGGTCAGGAAATTTTCTTGCCTTAGCAATGCTAGCCTTGTGCAATAGCACTCCCCATAGCTTTAAGGATGACAAGTCTCAGCAGGAAGAAAAAATGAAGCAATGGTGATTTCTGGTGGTGTTCTGCAGCAATTTGGAAGCTTTCCACCTTCAAGACTTCATTTCCCAGTACGGAGAAAGACTGTGGCTGGAATGGGCACTTCTCGCTGCTGCCACTGGTAGTCTTACCTTACCTAACGACGTTTGGGAGCGGGGAAGGAGGAGAGGGACACATTCACTGTGCCTTGCAAAAGATGGACCTGTAAGACTTCTACTATTTCCTCATCCCCTGTTTTCAAAATGTAACTACACCATGAGATCTGTCTCTGGGCAGATTGCAGAGACACACGTCAACCAGCTATGGAAACCTGCAGACTTCTGCCAACATCTCTATGTGTGTCTTGCTCCTCAGCTAACCTCTAACTTCTTCAGGTGTTTTGGTGTTTTTCCTCTACAGCATCTGCAGTCTTTCCTAACCTCTTACAAATGCTTGTGCCATGTAGAAACTGAAGTCTTGCATAGCAAAGAGCTCTTTCCCCTTCCAGTAGCTGACTTCTCTCTTGTGATCATCTCTGGAGTAAGGACAGATGGCTCCGATCTTTGCCTAGGAAAAGGAGTGCACTGTTCCTCTGCCAGTCCCAGCGCAGGTCTCCTCCCACTGCAGTGAGACAAAAAAAATGAGGAATCATCTCAAGCGGCCCCTCTCGCATGCCAACTGGAACGCTGTCATTTCTGAGTCACCGCTGGGGCTTTGAGTACTCTCTTCACATGCCTCTTATCCCTAGTCCTACCCTGACAGACAGTGTGGGAAGAATGTAAGTGGTGTCATTCCAGAAGTCATCCCCCGCTGTCCTCATAGCCAAAGGAGAGGGTTTGAGGCACGACTGTGTTGCTGTTCATCTCTACTGAGTCTCCTTAGTCCCAGGCTTCAGGCTTGTCTCACGGGGGCAGAGAATCTTCCTTGTATGCAGGAAGAACAAGGCATCTGCCACAAGCTGCTTGCCAGCAGAACTTTTATGCACCAAAGATTCCTTTGTTTACAGGTTTTTTGGACAGCCCAAATGTAACCCATATTTTCAGACTGTTAAAATATTCAGTAACACTTAACAGCAGCACTGAAATTCCCAAGCATGTTTCTTCAGAAAAAATACAGGTGATAGCAAAGGTATTTTTCTGCTCGTTTTGTTCTTTCCACTACTTTCTTTTACTACCAGTTGGAGGGAGTTTATTTTGTCAAAATGATTATACCCCTAGAATGGCAAAACTTTTATCTGCTTTAAGAAGGTGAAAGAGTGTAGAAATGAAACCCCAAACAATTTGGACATCTGTGTTTATAAATGCAACTTGACAAATGGAATAACTACATGGCACATGATTTATTGATTACACATTGTGATATGATGTCCTAATTTCTTAATATGCTGACTTAGAGAGGCTTACAAGTTTCACTATTGTGTTCATTTTCTGAATCAGTTCTTTATTCTTTTCCAGTATAACATTTGAGTTAAAGACAAATATTTTTAAAGCACAAATGGATCATCATTGACATCACACCGTTCATAGATTTTGATTGTCTCTAATGCCCATTCATACATGCTCTGTGGACTTGGTGCTGAAGTTAGGTTCTCTAGCTTTACAATTCAGTGTTTCTTTGACTATATTTAGATAATACAAAGTACCTTATATTGCAAGGGAGTGAAGACATATATGAAAAAGGGGGAAACTTATCAATGTATATAAATACCTGAAGGGAGGGTGCAAAGAAGAGCCAGGCTCTTTTCAGTGGTGTCCAGTGACAGGACCAGAGGCAACGGGCACAACCTGAAACACAGGAGGTTCCCTCTGAACATCAGGAAACACTTTTTCACTGTGAGGGTGACCAAGCCCTGGCACAGATTGCCCAGAGAGGTTGTGGAGTCTCCCGCCTTGGAGATATTCAGAAGCCCTCTGGACGTGGTCCTGGGCAACTGGGCCTAGGTGACCCTGCTTGAGCAGGGGGGTTGGCCCAGATGACCTCCAGAGGTCATCTTCCCACCTCAACCCTTCTGCGATCTGTTGTGGTCTATGATTCTGTGAAAAAGACATGATAAAATTTATTTTAAAATTAGAATACTCACTCTAAGTCAAATGTTTCTGTCACTATAATAAATTATTTGCAGAATCATAGTTTAAAACTGTCTTTTTATTTCAGTTAAGTATAGCTTGGTATCCACTTGTTTTGCTAAGGAACAATTAGGTACTAATTAACTTCCTGTCAAAATACAGAATTTCTACCCATTTTCTACCCATGCTGTCTGGATCTTCCTCAGTCACCCAGAACTATTCTGCACAAGAAGGGGCAAACCAATTCCTTGATGAGTCAGCCTGCTTATTTTTCTGTCCAATTCAAAGTCAATTAAGCCTGGCTTTCTTAGACTCAGGAGGAATGGAGATGAAGAGACAGAGATGTGTAGGGTATTCCTGTGACAAGCGCGTCAGCCTTTCCCTTAGTACATTTCTCCTGTGGTTTTTGTGGTATCCAGTAGGATACACACCATTCTCATTGCTGAGTGCATTCACTTCATCTGATGCCTGATGTCTGTCTCTTGTTTATTAGTTGCACTGTTGACACACTCCATAAACCTAAAAGCAAGGAATTTATCATGAAAACATAGGTATAACCAACAGCACAACAGTAATTCTGTGTACAGTGTTCAAAGAGTCAAATATCCCCAGTGGTTTTCTTTGCAATAGCTTTGCTGATGCATCAAAAAGGGTGGAAAAGAGAGTGGAGCCCRACGGTATTCCAGAGATGAGTCCTTCACAATCCTTCCTCCAGGCATCGCCCCAAGTCCCCAGCGCAAAGGAAGAGCCCTTTAGCTATGGCTGTAGATTTGCTACCYATGTGCATCTGACAAACCTCTCAGGTGCAGAAATTGCTCTCAGGCCTCTGGGACAGACATCTTCTGCAAAAATGGTATCAAGGAAGAAAGTCTGGAGACAGTAACTTCAGAACTGTGCATCGGGGATGCCAGCAGAGCAGTGAAGCTACAGTGATACCTGGTGGAAGGGAGGACAACTGGGACAATCCTGTGAGGTATATTGTTTATGCAGGGTTTGAACATCCTGACCCCAGTTTTCTTGGTGGAATGGGAAGTGCCCTTATGCTTCCTGCTTAGACAATTGGTACGCTCTTTGGGTGAGGGTACCGATGCATGGGAAGAGAAAGAAGGCAGTGCAGAGCTGGTATGGACCTGCCTCTAGTGGTCATGGCTGTAACATTTCTAGGATGGAGCTGATCTATCATTAGCATTGGTGCTTTAATAAAGCACAGAGCTCAGACTCACAGATCCTGCAGGACCTCTGACTGTTTGCATGGACTATGTTTCCTRCAACCATGGGTCTCAGGAAGGTTTGTCAGCTTGGGCACGACATCAGACTCAAACCACTTCTGGGTACTTATGAGGGCCTGCACATTGACAAGTAAGTTTCCTGGACAGCAAGGGACTTGGGAGCAGGAGGGAGATACCTAAGGAGTTCTCCTGGTGTCAGCACACGTCCAGTGGGACTGGCACTGATCCAGAGCTAATGGGCTCTGGCTGAACGGACCTGAGTCTGCCGCTGGGCATCTGCACACCATACGCTCACCACTGTGTTTCAGCAGTAGAGCATTTTTCTGAAGCTACTAAATGTTGTGAGACAAAAGCTTACACAGGCTCTCTCCCCATCTCTTACCTTCCTTATCTCCTCTACTGATCACTACGTTGCCCATAGTTCCCTTACCCTGCTATCACAGTAACCCCGAAGCAGTTCACGTCCAGGAGGTGCTGCATGCTGTCTGCCTGGTTGAGCACTGAGCTAATAAGCCTTCCTGGATTTCAGAGCAGTGGGTATCGGCATAAGATGCTCAGAAAGCATTGGGACTTTGCCAAAGGTAATGAGCCCAGGTGGACTCAAGCTTATAGATGTTCATCAGAATACTTAACATARCCCAGAAACAGCTTGGCTATTCTGCTGACAGGGGTAGTGCAAAATTGGCGGAAAGCAGTAACTTTACTGGCTAGCAGGAGTGCTCCAGACTTACCCAGACGGGCAGTGGTCTTTAGTAACTTGTTTACATTCTGTTTCTTCAGTAATACAATAAATATCAAGTAACTTTTCTGGAACTTGAGATAGGGATCTGTCGCATTTTTCAGTCTTGGCACAAATACTCTTTATTAAAAACAAAAATTGGGGGAGGAGGGGGAGTTGAAACCAGAAAACTTGTCATAGATGGTTCTTCAGTTAGAGTGAAGGAAACTGATAATATCTGTAGATTTGAATTCATTGTAGTTTGTAGTTTGTGCAACTGCCTGGATAGCAGTAGTCCACAGGTTCCTCTTTTCTGCCCATTGCAGCCTTCTGATTTTCCCCAAAGTGACTAGGAGCAGAGAACAGTTTATTATTCATTTAGTTTACTCTACTATACAATACATGGCTTACTATTTACTCTTTGAATAGTCTCACTCATGTTTAGAAAATTCCTTGGCATTTTTGTATATTACAAATATATTGGCAAACGCAAAAAATATTTCTGTGTTTAGCTTATGTCCTCTGCGGGTTTGGCCGTGCCCTTTCTAACGAGATCCCAGTGGTCAGAGAGTGCAGAAGGGGCTCACTCGTGGTGGCCATCTGCAGGGGCGGGGGGCAAGCCCCTCTCAGGCCTCCTCTCTCCAGCAGAAAGGTCGTGTGAGCAGCTGACCGGAGTGGGCTGCATCTCAGTTGACACCTGTCTGTGGCTTTTGGTTTACAGCTATCCCATTAAAATAAAGGTCTGGTGGTGGTAGGGCTGTATTTGTATTTAATGATGAGGGCCAAAAGATGTGTGCCTGTGCGTCTTTGATGCTTGAGATGAAGGAGCCCCAGGCAAGCAAGACAGGAGAGAGGGAGAAAAAAAATAAGATAAAATAAGGATATCTTTCTTTGCTTATAGGGACTAGATGTGGATCCTGTTCACCATTCATTTCTCTGCCAAGAAAATAGACTTGTGGTACCCTTGGACCTGTCATGTCCCAGAAGAGTCAAAGAGGCTGGGGAGGCAGAACAGGGAGAGGGCTGCCGGGACTGCAGCGGCTGGGGCGGGCAGCAGAGCGGTGACTTGCGGGCAGCTGGCGGTAGGCAGCGACGGTGGCTGCTGTACTGGCCGGTGCTGAGGCCGCTGCCTGGAGCGGGAGCACTGCCAGGGCCTAAATACCAACCCCTGGAGCACTGGGACGCATCCAGGCCAGAACGATAAGCTGGGAGCGGGTGCAGTTACTAGCTGGGGCAGCGCGGCTGTCTTACCAACCGTGCAGTGCGGAGAGCCAGGACTGGGTCAGGACGATTGCCAGCAGTGGATGGCTATTTCTCCTATTAGTTAAGCAGGTTTTCCAAGTTTATATGTTGTATTTTTTTCTCTTCTCTGGCCTCTCTCCTTGGGTCAGAAAATGTGTATGTCTAGAGCCCTTTTGTTTAGCTCTTAGCTTGGGAGCGGGAAAAAGTTACTCATGGCTCAGCTCTTGGGGTATAATTTAATTTCCTGGGTCTGGGGCAAGTAATTTAAACCGGTGTCATTTAGGAGTTTTTTAGCAAGAGCACCTAGAAGCTGAATTGGCGGAAATGATATGACAAGGTACAGGTATGCTTTCTTTGAAAACGAGAAACAAATGTGAATGCTACCAAGAACGGGGAACTTCAGTTATTTTGTGTGTACTTTAGTGTTATCTGCGCCGATCAGCCTTCCCAGTCTTTGGTTGTCTTTGTTTTCATTTTCACATGAACACAATGATGGTGCTTTTAGACTGAGGTATTTCAGGCACTATGTCTTACGCAATTTGCTCTTAAACAGCTGAGACATGGGTGCCTATCTGTGTATGACAAGGATTAGTTTATTGCTTATTTAATAGAGATCTTGAAAACTTGTTTATAACTGTTTACATACAATTTTTTCAACAATTCGGATTGCCTAAGGCTACGGCATGTTCCCCGTGCTTATGTGCAGTGTGTAACCCCCGTGTGGCCTCAGGCAAATGGAGTGGTTAAAAGATTTATGCACTGTGTGGATAAACAAAATCTGGGAGAATTTCCCTGAGGCTTTGCCTGGATTGGCAAAATGGTGTGATTTTAAAACATGATAGTTAGTACCTGGCATTTCTCATACATGCTGGCTTGAGGAGGAAAAACCTGTATGAGAGAACCAGGGTTTTTAAAGAAACCCCACTTACGTATAGCGTATGTTCACAGCTTGCCCCGTCTAACTAACTTTTTATAAGACAGCGACTACTATCACTGAAATACAACCCTTTTTCCTAGTGCAGACGTAACCTGAGAAAATAAATGCCTAGAAGACTTTCAAGAATTTCCCTGACTGGACGATGCAAAGGACACGCCAGACTGAGATGGAGATTCGGGGAATTTCTCTTTCTGGTGGAGGAAACAAAGAGGAGGCTGCCAAAATCTCCTGCGGGTTCAGATCCTGCCCTGACCCTTATCGAGGATTTCCTGGAGCCCGGTATCAACGGGAAAACTTCCACAGGCTGAAAAACGTGAGGATTGCACCTGCAGTGCTTTTCCCTTGTTCTGGTTTTGTGCTGAACCCACAAAACTCTAGACTTTAGGGGGGTGGGGTGGGTGGGGGTGTGTAGCCAAAGGATTTGGAAAGCCTTGCTCATTCTAATTTGGCTTTTAAGCAAAGTACAACAGACTATATATAGGCCATATGTAATTCTGATTTCTGTAGGAAAGTGATTGATTTTCTTTCAGTATAAACCAGTCTCTCACTGGCTTAGGCCGAAACGAAATAAAGATGTTGGCTTGGCTTCCAACACCAGCAAGGAAATTAATTTTAAAACAGCACCGTCCGTTACACCAGGCCAGCATTCGCCTGGGCCTCAGACCGCCACGGAAAGTCACGGGAGCCAGCCATTTTCCTCACGCCTCCGGCGCCGGCCCCCAGCCCCTGCGGGGGAGGTGGCTCTCGGGGGGGGCCACCGCGACCCCCACCCCACCATCCCGCCCCCACTTTGAAGCCACCCCCCCGGGGCCAGCTCGGTGAGCGCCGCCGGGTGGCGGGGGATGATCCGGGGGGCCTTTCCCAGCTGCCGGCAGCGGATTTGGGAGCCGCTCGCACGGAGCAGGCTTCCCGCTCGGGAGCTGCAGCCGCCCGGCGCTTCCCGGGAGACCGGCGGGCCCGGGGACCCTCCTGCTCCCCGGGGAGGAGCCGCCTTCCCCCTGGGAAAGCGTCTGCTGCCCGAGAAGCGCCCGGACGCCGGGCTGCCCGGGCCCGCGGCCCGCGGCTGCCGCCCGCTGGAGGGAGCGGGCAGGGCCTGGGGCGGGCGGCGGGGTGGAATGTCCCGTCGTCCTGCTTGTCCCCCCGGGCCCGGCGTTTCACCCTCTGCCACCCGCTGCCTCTGAATCAAGCCCATGACTGACTTACCGCACTCCCTAGAAAGGCACCGGGTCTCAATGGGATGGCATCGGAAGGTGAGGCAGCCCTGTGGTGGTTTTTCTCCCGGCGGTTGACTGTCCACCACCATTAGGACTTCTAAGTCTCAGGCTTACTCTGCTAGAGCATTTTTTTTCTCGATTAAAAAGCCCTTCAGCAATCTTTTTTATTCCTGAGGGGAATTCTTATGCACTCAGATCATGCTACTCTAACAAATTCTTATTTATAAGCCCAAAAGGCTGCTCTTATTAAGACAGCTGGTATAAGGAAACCTCTCTTACCCATCGCTCAGAACACTTTATGGCTCATACCCACACCCTCACCTGTTCAGTTTTAACATCGGCGTAAAGCGTAGGCATGAGGTCCAACAATATTTTGCCGTTGGATTCCCCAGGGCTACGTAGGGAGGTATCCCTTCCATCTCTTGCCACCACCCCTCGTTTATATTTCCTTTTAATCCTCTTTGCGGGCACGTGCCCTCAGGAGCCCAGGTCGGGTGCCTGCCCCGGTGATCCAGAAACGCCGCTCGCTCGGGGTGTCTGCTTTTCCCTTTAGGCACGGCCTCTGCRTGTCAGGTCCAAATACAGAGGTTTGTGTTTGCATTTTGTGAACTGGCCCGTCTCACAGAATAAACCAGGCTGTATCATACCTCTGCTTTGCTCTATCACTACCCTTTTGGCAAACTTGGTGCTAACAGTAAATGAGAGCGACGACTTGCACATTTCCTTCAAGATTATTCCTGCTACCAATGCCTGTGGAATGTCTCTAGGGAAAGCTTTGACCAACAACTGCTTTTCAAGCATTTTTATGCCTGTCAGTTAAGCGGTTTTTAGGCCATTTAATTTGGACCGTTTCTTTTTCATAAATCATGTTAGATTGAAGCAAAGAGTTTATCAATGTCCATGTGGTTTTTATCAGTGCAGTTACCTCTTTTATCACAATTCTGACTTTGTCTAAGAACAAAACCAGATTTATTTGATAAGGTTTTTCTTTTTTTCTGTAGAAGGGATGCTAGTTACATTCAGATTTCCTTACATGACCCTTTCCTCAACTAGCAACCATCAGTGCTCCTCCAGGTTTCTGAGTTTTCCTGGTCTTCTGAGATGAGTATCAGCTGAGCAGTAATGGTCAGCCATCATTTCTGGGACTCTTGGTACAAGTTTCCTGCACATTTTAATGAAAAAAACCCAACCGCCCAAACCCAGTCTTTCCCTTTAGCAGAAATATGACGTTCTCTTTCTGTAGAAAGGACTGTGACGTTCTTTGTCATCCTCATATGACAAATCAACCATCACCCATAAACCAATATCTTGCTGCTTTCTAAATACAGAAGAGACTACTCATTTTAACATTTGCCTTTTCTGTATCAATAACAGTTTACCATTGGCATATAGTAACAGGACTATAGACTTCAAATTTTTAAGTGGTTTTGTTCCCTGTCTTGTACACCTCAAAAACTCTTTTCTTGTGTTTAGGTCTGATGGTCAAGACTTCTTCTCCCACTGTGTTTAGCTTTATTTATCACTATTGAACTTCATTATCTTCTTATCTATATTTATTACTATCTATTTTCATTTCCTTCTGTTTGATAAATAATGCCCTTACTGCCAACAGGTACATTTWTTTCCCCTTTGAAGCAGACTGCGCTTGTGTTGTTCTCTTCACTTCACCACCAAGAACATGAAGTGTGGACACTGTCCTGACACAGCTGGTTTAGAAACTAAAAGGATATGGTGGCAGCACGGTAGCGACTGCCACTACAGGGAGCCAGTCAGGTTTATAATTGTTTGTCGTACGAGATCCTTCAATTCATGGCTTTAACTTTTTCAAGGAGCACTCAAATTAGCTGCGAAAAAAATCCAGATTATGGCATAACGTGCTGAATCTTGCAGATTCAATTACAAGGAAAAACTGCTGAGTTTGATGGTGTAATCAGCCACAAACCTGGCTACTTCTGTTCAGGAATCAACAGTGGTAAGAAAAAGGTTGTAGACAGAAGCCTTCAGGTGCACAAACCTGTCTTCCRCTGTCCTGTCGTTACATTCTGGAAGTCTTCAGGAAGATGAAACAGTTTGAGGAGCATCCTGCTGGCCAAAAGCAATCGTCTAGCACAAAGGCTTTTTTAGCTCAGTGGAACTATTCTTTCCTATTGAAAATGAGTTAGCGAAGAAAAGGAGAAACCTTATTTTTAAGTGAAGAGTGGCTGCTTGAAAAGTATAAAAGTGAAGTTCCGTCCCTACTTTTATATGTAATTATGCTACCCTTTCTTTTTGCTTCCGGATCTCATTGAGGTATTTGTTGTCTTCTGATGAAATGCACTGGAAGAGATTCACTGGTATTTTTCTGTATCAATTAAAAAACAACCTTGTGTCGATGTAAGAGAAACTGACTGAATGAGCTATTCTAACCCTTATCTGATTTGAACCAGTCTTAAGACCTCAGCAAGCTAAAATAGCAGGAGTTGGCTTCAGAGCAAATAAAGGAAGGTATTTCTTCACTCTACATATATTTCAGCTGTGGAACACCTGGTTACTGATAGCTTACATAGGTTCAGAAAGATCTTGGACAGATTTATACAAAAAAAATCCATTGAAGGTCATTATATGCAAAGATTCCACTACGGTCTCATGGAGTATCTGCCTCATGGAGCAGTGCATGCTATGAAAGTATTGTACACTTGCTTTTATTTTTACTTTTTGCTGGGCAGATGCTATTAGCCTCTTTTGTAGGCAGGATACTGGATTAGATGGAGCTGTGGCGGGATCCAGAACAGYTTTTGCATGGTCTTATGCACATGAATCCAACTGCCTCTAAGGTCTTGTTCCTCTGGACATCGTAATACTCACCACAAAGCTCTACATGTGGCATAGACAAGACACCACTGGGAAACTGTCACATACCAACATGGCTTTCAGTACATTGGGTCTGCGCAGAAAATCCTAGAGAAGCAGAGAGAAAGCTCAGGTTGTCCTTATCCACTCATTACCCTCCCTTTCCTCTGCTCGCTTCTAAACACTAGGCCTTGTGGGTTTCCACACCCCACTGTTCATCTTGCTGCTTTTGAGTGGGATGGACTTTCACTTTCTTGAATGTGTCACAGCATGGTTTAGTTTCCTGGATTTCTATGTAGGCTCTGAACTGATATCGTTAAGATGCTCTTAATAGGAACCCAATTATTTTTGTTGCCCATCAGTGCCCGACACAGGCTGCCCAGAAGCAAAGTGGTAGTGCTTAACTCAGGTTCAAATTTGATTTACTTAATAGACCTACAGGATGAACATTTTAGAGGAAGCTATGACTGTATCATCATTTAATCAAACCAAATATGAAGTTCTGTGGAGAATACATACAATGGGCCTCACAAATAGCACTTTCTCCCACAAAATTTGACAGTGCAACCGAGAAAGTTTCTCTGTTCTGTGCAGWTGAGTGGAGTTTAGTTTAAAAGACAGAAATAGCACAGTCGTGTGTAAATTAAATGACATTATTTGAAAACAACTCTGAAAGAATGGAGACTAAAAATCTTGTCTAATTAATGYGTAACAATAGTTGATGATTTATTGATTTTTCCGTGAATATACAGTTTCTATTAACAATATTTAGATACATTTTCTCAGAAATTCTTAATTATTTATGTTYAGTAATTTATGATTAAACATTTTACAAGAAACAAGGCACTAAAATGTACAGTTAGTCATCCTTATTACATACGCTGTGAGTTTCAGACATACAGTAGATTCCCCTCACTTAGACAATTATTGAATATCTTCCTCCAAGGGTACTTTTTGTTGCATTTCATACATCTCCAACCATTAGAAAGTATACATTTTAGGGCCCTACTTTTGTCTCCTTTTACTCACTGTTTCTGTAGGAAAAACAAAGAATTTGCTATGAAAATTAGCTACACAATAAAGATAATGAAAACCCCATTCCTCACATTTCTAAGGACTCGGACATACTGTRAGCTCCTTAGAGATTCAAACTATAATGTGGGCATTATTTATCAATTAAAAACAACAGTAACAAAAAAATTTTGTTTAAAGGTGCAATTCCAGAAGCTACTTCCGTGCAAGGCAGAAACAGCTTTGGCGGTGTTTGAGGCACTAAAATACTAGACCAACACTTTACAACAGGTGAGATGACTGAGCCTGACACCATGCTAGGAAAATCAGATTAGCCTAGTGGCTACCATTTGGCTAAAAATGGGATCTTAAATAATGTATAGTTTTTAGTGCAATTTAAAAAGCAAAACCCAGAAACTGTTGCTAATAAAAGGCAAAGACCACAAGAGAGACCATCTAATGCTCCATTAAAATATTTAGTATCAGAAGGAGTGTATACATTTTCAAGTATCTTATGACAAATAGCCCAGTACTTAAGTGCTAGTTCTGTTTTAGATGCTCACTGACTATAAGCACAAACACGGCACAATGTAATTTTATATATTGTTAAAATACAACAGAATCTAATGTCACATAATAAATACAACACGGTGTAAAGAAAGAGTGGTTTCCTAATTATTTGACCACTTATACAAAAATGACAAAGAGGAGCACCTAGATTCAAGTTTTTTCTTGAGATTCTCAAGCTCTTGTGCTGGCAATACTTTAGAGGTCCAATTTTCAGTGCCTCTGCATTTAGACTGCAGTGACCCTGAGCCCCCTGAACACATGTGGAAAGATTACCACTTTCAGAGGTTTTCAGAGGAGCCTTGCAGTCTCCTTGACCAAAGGAATTCAGGTGCAATTCCACTGCTGGTGGAATATACATGCAAACTAGGGGAAGCTTCTGCAGGATAAGAAAAAGTGATGGTGGAGAGAGAACCTCTCGCAACAACCTCGAATAATACCCTGGGTCATTGCCAAATTAAAGTGAAAGTTACTTTTTCCCCTTGGAAAGATAAGACTTCTGAAAACCTGGCCAATAAGACTTCTCAAAACATGGCCAACATGATCTACCATCACAAGATGGTAGTACTGGCAGAGATGGCAATAACACATTTAGAAACAAATTATCTCTTAAAGCGTTTTCACTTCTTGGGTATTGTAAAAATGCTTCTGTAAATGGCAAGAATTTTTGGAAAAGAGAGGTTCTTACTCACTTAACCATATGAGTCACTCAAAGATTACAGGAAGAAAAAATGTTAAAGAAAACCATTATGTGATTGCTTTTGATAAGCAAAAACTATATATTTTTTTGCTCATAGTCACATAGGCTAGAAATTCCAGAAGATGCCCAGGGGAAGTGGGGCTCCAGTGCTCCCTGAAAATTGGTGGGATCTGAAAGTGTAACCAACATGCTCTGTTGAAAATCCCATCCATGGTTTCTAGGGCCCATTTTGCCCAGAAGTCCTGACTTGCCATGACCCCTGCTGAAGACAGCAGGTCAGCACCTCTGAAAAACAGGCCCTGTAACTACACTAGTGCTGCTGGATGCTGGTTGGTGGTAAAACAGCTTGTACGTCTTGCGACTGGAAGTTCAGAAACACAACCACGAAAAGAAAGGTATGATTAGGGCTATGCCTTCTAGTTCTCTGGGAAATAGAACAGACCGGAATAGCTCTGTATTTGCATTTACGGATTACAAGAACTTTTTTCTGGTACCAATCTAAAAAGTCAGGACATCTGCATCTCGAGAAGCTGAAGATCAGATCTCTCATTATTTAACCTTAGACTCTTCAGAAAAAAAAAGGTGGAAAGTATAAATTAACATAAAAGCCCACATATAGCTGAAAATAGAAAATATTAGAAAAAGATTTGATATATTGTTCATTTGGTTGAATTTATGTATATATCTAACTGGGGATGGATTAACATAGTTGGCTTTATTTTTTTAATTAAGAATGTGAACTAATTTGATGGAAGTAGCAAAGATTTTACAAGGAAGAAAAGTGAGAGCGTGCCTGTGTGATATATTAACCATACCAGTTAACCAAATCCTAACAGAAAACTGAATCTGTTGGACTGAAGCTGTGTTAATTTATTGCTCTTTGTAGTTGAATACTGACAGGGCATAATTTTAACCTGTCCCATGATTTGGAAGATTTTAATATGTAACAATTTAAAAAATCAATTGCTTACCACCCAAAGCCATTTTTACAGATCACCAAAGTAACCGACTGCTGTTACTATGTCCATACTTGTGCTTTAAGTTGTGACAGGATGTGGGCTTGAATTTGCTGTGCTGTGGGGCTTGAGCCACTTATGTCCATGCTGTGTGTAAGAGAAGGGCTTAAGTTTAAGCCAGTCTTTTCCCATGCCTAATTTTCCCAGCCTGGCTCCCTAACAGTGCACTCATGCTGGAATTACAGAAGCAGTGTTGGTAGCTGTGGCATTTTGGTTTAGTGGGGCATGGTGGTGTTGGGTTGATGGTTGGACTTGATGATCTTAGAGGTCTTTTCCAACCTTAATGATTCTATTTGGACCAGAATGAGAGCGGAGATCTACACCTATCTATCAAGCCCACGGCAACATGTAGAGAAATGTATTGGCTTCAGCAGGACTGTGGAAGTATAAACTGGAAGCAAGCAATTAATCTATCAGTCTACAAGAGGAGTAAAAGCAAGATTTACCCCAGAAGACAGTGTTGTAATTGGCTGAGACAAAGTACCATTGTGATTGTTTATTGATTATACCTCTAAATTTGCCACCTTATCAGTGTGACAAGGCACCTCAGTGACATAGTTAGCAATGACGGTTGTTCCTGCTGGCCAAACACCCCCATTTTTTATTCAAATTCATTCCCCATCGCTGATTTGGTAATTGGAAAAGATGCAGGGAGTCAGTGCCAGACAACTTGAGAATGTGAGCCCCTCGCCATGGTCTGACTGGCACCACTGCATGGCTAAGTGCATCCAAGTAGGAGTATTGCACTCAAGAGGAACAAGACAAAATCAGTGTGGGAAGTCTTCTTCAAATGCTATCAGCCACCAACAGAGTGCAACATAAAGCCCAGTCTAGCCTCAGAGCCCTCGTGCAAGCCAGTAATTGAAAGCAAATCAAGTGCATTTTGGAAACTAATGTTGCTTTATTTGGCAAGGACTTCTCATTACACCTCATTTTAGACAGAAAGTTGGAGGTAAGGCMATATTTGGATTGGATATTATTGTTCCTTAAGCAGAGGCTGAACCTCTCTATTAGGTCAGCACTGATAACTCCCAGCCTGCCAAAATTTCTGCCCTGGTTTAAATACCAAATCCATCACATCACCTCCCTAATTTGTACTTTTTGGAGTCTCAGTATGTGAGAGCATTTACAAGATCTTTTTCAGATCAATGGAATTTACCACGTGTGTGTCAATTCAGACTTCGTACAGTCCATAGGCTTGGTATTCAAAAGTTATAAAGCCACGTGGCTCATTGGGTTGAAGGACGGTTCTGTGGGAATTATAACAATTAAAACTAATTGTTTTAATAGAACAAAACAATTTTTAGCAAAGCTTCAGTGAGAGTAACAGGTCAAAATTTCAAAACTCCACAAGTAAACAGAAGTAGGAGTTTTTTTCCTCGCGTTATACTCTGATACAGAATGCGTGGCAGGAATTCATATGGGCGTTTCAGCTGGTCCATTTGTGGCTTAGTACTTAATTTCAGGGCATAATTCTAAGAAAAGGGAAGGGATTTGTACGTGACCAAGTAATGGACAGAGCTTGAGCAGCTTATATGTCACCTCATTAGTGCCTTATAAATAGTAAATTACTACTAAATTGGTGTATAATGCCAGTTTCAGATTCAGGGCTGTCCAAGAACAGCCTCTTATATCTGAGAAGAAATATCTGAAGACTTGTGGAACACAATCAATCTCAAGTTGTGCTGAATGCAAACCTACTTCTAGTCTCTTGGCAAACAAATTTGATTAATGAGGTGCTCTAACATTTGGTCAGAAACTGAAGCACACAACTATTCTGCAGCTGGACTGAATAACAAAAGGAAAACAAACAATCTCAATCAACATTCAAAAAACCCCCACATAAATTAAATAATGATGATCTAAAAATCTATCTTGCTTTATTTCTGTTACATTAGAGAGTTATTTCTCTAAATATATATATGTAATGTAGCTTTTTATCTAGCCAGCTCTTCATCAGGAAGGCAACAGATTGTTTCTAGCTATTTTGACTGCTTAATTCTTTTTTTTTTTTCTTCTTTTTTCTTTTGTTTTTGTCCTGTGGCTGTTTTGACAGATTGGGAAATCTAGACTAGGATGAATTAGAAGATTTGGCAAAAATTCTTCTTGATTCTTACTGAGGTTGACCATCCAGTGGGAAACATCCACACACCCTCATGAATATAACAGTTTTATAACCCACAGCCATGTGGTGGACAACATTTTCCTCTTCCTTGCTGTATAGCCTATGCCATTTGGCAGACTACGTGCTGGACAAATTTCACATGCCTTTCCGCAGTGCATAGCATGCATGTCTGGATAACGCAGTCTCAGAAAATTGTCCAACTTCAGGTTAGTGAAGAGTGAGGTCTAATAACTCTGGCGGGATTCCTACTTGACATGGTTACTTTTCTTATTGTCAGGGACTTGGAGCTGTGAATGGTATGACAGAGGTGTCCAGAGTCTCAAAGGAAAGAGTAATCAGGGAAGGTGAAGACCATGCGGGGGAATTGTTCGACATACATGACAGTGTTACCTCTTGGGACAGCTAAGAGCTGTCTTCACTTCTGACTCGCTCTGAAAACCATGCCAACACTTTTTTTTTGCCTTTGCAAGTTTTTAATTTGTTCAGTGTTATTAACATGACTGATGATGTTGTGGGATGCTTAATCCCTTCACCACCAGAATAGTAAAATATTCAGAGCCACAGCTAGTACTTTTCTATTTTATTGCTCTTATTTTAGGCCCAGAAATCTGTCCACATTTCTATGTGCACTTGCTTTACATATAAGAGAATCAAGCTGTTTTATGTAATTCCATGACCAAAAAAATAAAATTAAAAAAATTAAAAGATATCTAAGATGCAAAGTCCCTTGTAAATCAGCAGTGCAGAAGTTAATCTGTGATACCGTCAACAGAGATCACTGCTTGCTTTCACTGTAAAAATACGTTATTATCCTATTCTTATAGATGGCAACAAATAATCTTCTTTCTTTTTATCAAATATACAGAGCTGTCCTCTGTAATGTTTTTTAAATTATATTAACAGTCGCTGCATATTATCCTATCATCTTGTTACTTGGTTTATTAGCCTAAATGTATTAATTTTAGTACACATTAGTACTTAATTTGTATGTTTTTGAATATCTTACTAGAGACAAAGTTCAGGAAGAGTGATGATGTGTGAGTTTACAGTCAGCTGCTTTGAGAAGAAACAGAAAAATAATGTGAAAAGACAGGTAATTATCTTATGAAAACAACTAAGATGCATCGGTCTTACAAAAATAGCTTTGAACAAGCTAGCTCAAAATATGAAATCACAGGACTACTTGTGAGGGACTTTACTTGCCTGGAAAAAAATACAATTCAATGTTATTTTAAGACTTACATGTAATTCCCCTACCCCCAAAGTAACAATATTTAGATGTGTAGTAGTTTATTGTTTCAATGTCATCATGAGAAAAATACCTGAAAATATGATACAGCACGGATGTGGGGTTGTAGAGACTGTAACCACAGAGATTCAGAATGAAACTGGAAGCATTATAATGCAAGTGGGGAAGAAGGAAGAGGACACATTGTAAAAGCCACTGTAACTATAACCAGCAAAAACAATATCTGCAAAAGATCATTGAAAAACACCTGTGTGATCATACAAATCCTTGGGAGACTGCTAAAATTTGGTATTGGAAACACACAAAGATAAAAGATCATTAAACAAAATTCAGGACAGCATCCTCAGCTGCACTAGATGTGGTATAACTCAGAAAAGGGTAGCCCTGAGCCACCCTTCCTTTCTCTGGTCAGAGGGCTGCAACGGGACTACTTCAACCCTGCGGTCCGAGCGCTGAGCTCAGCCGTGCCAGCAGCACCTGCTCTGTAAGGACTGCTTCTCTGAGCAATGGCTGGCCAGGAGGGCTGTGTCTTTCAGCCCTGGCTAAACACATCTCTGCGGTGTAGGAAGGAGCATCACAGAGAGGATTTGTGGCAAGCAGCAAGATCCCTTGCTCCTGTGATAGAGCAGCCTGGGCATTGAAAGAAGTAGTATAATAGATTGTAGGATGGGTTATTTCTTTGTCAAGGTAAGAGCCTCGATTTGAGGAAGTATCTGTGAAAACCTTCCACTGAGACTCTTCCACTACCTAGAAAGAAGGAACTTTRTTATCAGGAAACTCCAAATCTAACCTCTGCAGTACCCCAAGGATTTATGAAGAAACAGTACCACTTACACAGCTTCAGCASCCTGCATTAGCTCTGGTCCTGATGAATGACTTTGTAGTCACAGACTGTCCTCCCAGAATTACATGGAGGAGCTGGAATGGAGAAAGTGCTTTTCTCTATACAGACCTTTCTCTATATTAACCTCTCTTCAAAATCCTCTAATATGTTTCCTAGCCTGTGTGCAGAATCCAGAATGTATGGGCAGCTGTGTAGAAAAGGCTAACTAACCATGCTTTCTGTGGAAGGGGAAGATGATGACTGAGGAGCACCCATTTCATGCTCAAACGTGATATAGGCAATCTGGGCAAGAGAAAGGAAAGAGCAAAACACATAGCTCTGGATGAAATCTCCTGCTCATATTGCCGGTTAAAAAAACAAGGGGGAACAGARACATAAGGAAGAAATACAGGAGAAAAAATCAACAAATAAAAAAGATTATACCAGGTAATAAGTTAGATCATCTCCAAAGAGAGACAGCACTTGGAGCCAGGCTTGTGTCATTTTGGGGAGCATAAAGGAGTTCACCGCACCTTGCCTAGAAGGTCATCGTTTCTCTTCATAGGAACATAGAGGCTGAGAACAATGGCCACTACATGCCTGGTATATATTTTTTCTTATGGAGTTAAGCAGGGATCATTTTGCCCAGTGTATCTTTTAAGTTCATTCCTGCCAACAACTTGTATAAAAAAATCCAGAGAAGAAGAACAGGCATGTTCTTCTTAAAATACTGCTGTATTTTATCTATGGAAAAACCTTAGGAAAGCTTGGCCAAATGGTTAACAGGAAAACACAATTATGTGAAAGTATTTGAATGATGTAAGCTAGAAAAAAAGGGAGAGGAACAAATGGATATATCATCTGAGATGGCTACATTACATATAAGAAAAGTCAAACAAAAGAAAAGATAAACCCTAATACCAGAGGAAGTAATTGGGGGGGGGGGGGAAGGTAAAAGTCACATTTCTCAAGTCATTTAAACTCCACCACACCAATCATTTTGTAAAGCCTTTAGGTGGAGAAGTCAAAGCCGGGCAAGGAGACACGTGACTTCATCTTGTTGATCTTTTACATTTTTCTGTGTCTATCACCCAACCTTACAGCAACCAACAGTCAACCACAGATGAGAAAGCAAAAGCCTGTGTCACCAGTAAGCYATCTATTACCTGTACCACAAAAGCATCTTGTATCATTTGTGTTAGGCATGACATTCCCATTCTTCCTCTACACATGTGCTGATCATTCTTTCTTTCATATCTTCATCTTGGCTCTTTCTAATTTTTCTCCTGTGATCTTCTTTCTTTTAAATAGAAGCTGAATTAAAAGGGTCTGTTGTTCAGCCCAAGAACTGTAACTTTTGGTCTCAGAATAAGAATATATACCAAAATGTAAGGCATTGCCCACTTAGTACAGTCTGAAAACATGCATATTTTAAATGATTTTTTAATATAAAAATAAAACAATCTTTCATGAGCAATGGTATAACTTTCAGGAGTTAAAACTCACATTTCATGAGATTCTCCCTGGACTATTTCATATCTTCTCACAGGGCTATCTAGACCTAGATTGTCTCTCTGTTCTTGCTCTCTTCACAGTGCTGAAATTGTCTGCATTCATCACCTTTTGACACCTTAACATACATGGTTTCAATTTCATAGTTTCAAATTACTTTCACTTAGAAGCAGTGTGGAAGGAATCCCATCATTGGTTAAGACAAATGCCTTTCCTATTCTTTTTTCTGGATGGTGCCTGAACAATTGTCATAACCACTCAAATAACTGACTCATCTTCCAGACCATAGAATGCAACCTCAGAACAAAAAGGTCCTCACTCCTGCTTACTTCTTTCTTTTGCCTCTACTGTTATTATATTTTCCAATAGTGTTTCCATTCAGCAGAAAAAAGAGTGTCCATAACGATATCCTTCTTTGGAAGTCCTGTGCTTCCTTCATACAGCCAATTTATAAGAAAACTGAATTTTCTGTCAAAAAGATCTGTCTTCAGGTTTCATACATGGCCTATTTTTTTGATCTTGCAGCAGCTCTGCAAATTTTTTTTTCTCTGTCATATAAAATAAGTTGTAATAAATCACTCCCATTGCGATTGCTGGTGTTAGCATGTTGAAGGGAGCAACACATGTACCACAGTGTTAACCACAGTGAGTACTGTGGTTGATAATGGCAGTGCTTGCAAAGATGAATCACCAGCAGGGAAAGCAGTTCAAGAAAAAGAAACACAAAAAAACCCCAAAACAAAACCAAAAGAAACTCACTCCACCAGAAAGAACATCCAGGGAAGAGATGGAAGTGTAACTGGGAATGTATGTTTTGTAACATACTCTAATTTGAATATGTTGCTCACTGTATGGACTTGCCCTCACAAATCATGATCTGAAAATACTTTATTGAATAATGGGATACTCAGGTTTTTCAATGAAAATTTATGTTTCTGTTCATTTTTCTCACTGCTTCAAATGACTGTTGTACACCTTCCTGTAAAACAGCTTTTCACACATCAGTTTTTATGAATCTTTGCGGAGTTCGGTATTTCACGTTTTCTTAACCCTTGCCCCACTAGGCTAAATGATTGCCTGGGGAAGGATTATCTTTATTTGTGCTTTCCTACCATCTACTATTCTGGACCCTCAAACTCCGTGGGGACCTTCATGTGAATACTTTCATACAAATCATGTCCATCATCCCTCACTGACAGCAAAGGCAAGAAACACACCACTGTAACACACAGGACAGTACAAAACAGAACAGTGCTCCAAGACAGAAATGATTCCCTTGAACTGCTTCCCACCTTATGTGAAGGAAAAGAGGGTGAGTCTCAGTGTTCCAGCTAGGGAGATGTTGAAATACTCAAGCTAGTTGCTACGCCATCAAGTATTGCATAGGGAGATAGAGGGAGACTTTGCCAATGGGCTGGCTGGTTCACTACATTTTAAGAGCTTTATGAATTGTTAAAAAGCTTTTCCCCTCAGAATGACTCCAGGTGAACAGCACACAGCGCTGGCAGCAGCATCTTGAATACAAGATGGGCCTGGAAAAGAAAGGACAAGCACAATGGCTTTTGAGAAAGAAGTCACCTTCTTTCCAACTTCTTAAAGGTCAAGGCTCAAACAACTGGAGGGCCAGTCCACAACCATTCTCTCAATCAGCCAGCCAGCTGGAAAATGTTACTGTTCTTCACAAGCAAAGTGCTCAGTTACCACAGTGGTCCTCTTGCTGCTTCCTTCATTTTCACATCTTCTATGAAGAATAAGTTATGAACTATATTAACTAAAGACAAGGTTGGTTTTTTTTTTTCCTAAGCCCCAGCATAACAATCCAACAAATACCTGTCAATCACCTTTTGTCTCAATAGCAGAGAGCAACTCCAACCCTTGCCTTTGTTTGGGAAATGGTAGATAGGAAGAGATAGAAATAAAAATAAACACTATAACCTGATGTTTAAAGCTGTTAAGTTTTCTTAAGAACACCCAACGTAGGAATAGCCGGAGTACCTTAAATTTCAAAAGGATGTTAGGGTATTCTGAGAGGGGAAAATATGTTCACATTTTAGAACACTGTGCATGTCTGAGAGTTAAACAAATCAGAACTACCTACAAATGAACAATACAGTTTTCCCCTTGTTGGACTCTACCACTGTTTCCCTAAACATTAAGAGTAAAAGTATGTTCGCTATCAGCCAGGCACTATCCTGTCACTGTACATTCACATTAAAAAACCCTCTTTCCAGTGCGTGTTACTCATAAATGTGCTCAATCAGACTGACTCTCTGCCCCTTTATATTCTAAGGTGAATTAGGAAAGGGTCTGTTAAAGGATGATACAGGCCACTCTTTTGTGATGGTCTGCAGTTTTCTCTCCCAATACATTTTCTTTTTATTTAGCACTTCCATTTTTATCCTGTGTTCCTCTTCGGCCATCTCACACTCTCTTTCTATTTGCTGTATTTTTGCCACATGAACTTCATTCATTTGGATTAACTGCAGTTGCAAAATTGACATTTGCTGATGATGTTCTTCCTCATGCATCTTTTTCAGAGCACTTTCCTGAGATGCTTTACTCCTGTAGTTCTTATCTGCTGCTATTCTGACATCAGAACACGAAGGCTCAGGTTGGGAGGTACCTTCACATACTGGGAAATGTACCAGCTCCTTCTCTTCATCACCAAGTTCTCTATTTGAGACAACAAATGACTCTGCAAAACATAAGAGGAAAAAGTATTATAGTATTCCCTTCTTCTCCCTCAAGAAACACAAAATTGTGATAATATAGTTATTGGTGTATGCATTTAAACCCTGTGCTTCTGTACCATACTACAGGAGCCACTGCATAATGCAGTTCTGCTACAGAATACTAAGGGCATAATGGTCTGAACTGAACCACTTTGAGCTCTGTTGATAGACATCCATGGCTATAACAGGAGCTCGGAATACTAAAGTGAATGTAGACATTTATAAGTGGACACCTAAATTTAGGTGGCTTAGCCTGGGGCAGCCTTAATGCAGCTGTTTAAGCCAAATCCATATATGACTTGCAGTATTTTTATGAAAGGTCTGTGTCAGATGAAGTGTTGTATCAACATGAATACCAAGAGACTGAGGGAATACTAGGAAGAATACTACTTATTCCTTCCTTATCACCACTGTACATGTCATAAACGCAGTGGTGTATATTTTTAGGAAAAAATTACATTATTCTAACTTTGAGAAGGTTCTACCAATTCTTCTGAAATAAAAGAAACTATTAATGGAATAAAATAGTTACCACTGCAAATAAGGGTCCCAAAATACATTCCTTTACAAATCCTGATGACTATTTATGGTACATACAATTATGAAAGAGAMATTGTAAGAATGTTGTGTAACAAAGTAGTTACTGTTGTCTTTTGAGCAAGGACAGTCTTCCATGTGCGATCCTGACATCATAAAGTTTGCAAGAAACCRCTGTAGCCACCCTCCCTTCTGGTTTTGGATTATTCCTTCTGTGTATGCTTGCCAAACAAAGAATGTAGTGCTGAACTTTTTCAGAAAGGCCATTCTCCAGCGTGGACTGCAGTGTGAAATATGGCTTTACGTACTCTTTTTAGTCCGTGAAAACAAAGGAGGAAGGACCTACAGGGAACTCTTGCAGCAGACAACTGTGTATCAACTTGCTGCTGGTRGCTTTTTTTTTTTTTTTATGCTCAGACAACCTTTTCCCATCAAAATAATGCTTTATAAAGGATCAAAATATCCTTGGGACTGTTCCCTGGAAAGCCAGCATGATAGCTACTGTGATGCTTGCCACAAAGTAACAGATATGTCAAAAACTGATGAAAAAAAATTGAGTAAAACCTCAGGTTAACTCCTGGGGGCCTAGGGAAATACACGGAGTCTTGTAATATCATAGCTCTGAAATTACTTTTCTATAACCAGCAGTCACAGCTAAGTGGAGAGAATTAGACTGCTGAAAAAGAATCACTGGCAAAACCACATACAAAACAATACCACTTGCATCATTACWGTAACATTTATACCTTGACTAGAAGCGTCAGGCTGATACTCAGAATCTTCTTCTGGCGGGCTCTGCAAAAAGTACATTTGCTCAGGCATTATGCTGGCAATCTTCTCTTTCCCTATGATGTGAGTATTTATAAGTGGACTAATACTTCTTTTTACCTTCTCCCGCCTTTCATGTGCCATTATCTTTTTTGTCCGTGCCTTGATATTTTCCCAGCATTTCTTTAACTGTTTGAAGTCTCGCAGTGATACACTGGGCTGTGAATTATATTCATGAGCTAGTGCTTGCCAGGTACGTTGTTTCAGAGCAATAGTTCTTGCATCACTTTTTTTACATTCAAGCACATATTTGTATTTTTCAACTAATGCAAGCAGCACACTCTTCTCCACTTCTGAGAAGTATTTAGCAGGCTTTATTATTTCGTTTTGCATTTTCTACTGTTTCTCCAAGAAGCCAAAAATCCTATGAAAACAATGTTGAAAGCAAAAAAACAAACACAAATTAGAACTGGTTACAGTATCAGGAAACTGTGTTTCAGCAAATAACTCCTAAGCATAGCTTCTGATTCTAACACACTTCATTTTCTAGGATAGTTTGTGAGTAGTCCCAGAGTACGTAATGAAACATTCAGATAAGATATAGTATAGTTATACGCTGTTTTCTATTGCCACTTTAGCAGCTACACAGTTACAGAAGTATACCATAATAAGGAGAAGCTTCTTGTCTTTGTTACAATTTGTCTTGATACAAAATACTCAGTATTCAATTTACTTAGTAACTTGTCTTTAATAACTTGTTTTCCTCCTCATTGCACTTTGTTACACCCAGCGAGTTTTCCAAGCCCTGAACTGTGGAACAAGTTCTGAAATCCAGCCCTTGGCAGCTTCAGGTTTGAGTCTGAAGCCACCTTCAGCAGGTTTGGGTTTCCTTTGGTACACAAAAGACCCTCTTCTGCCCTTGCTGACTGCGTATAACTAATTTCTCCCCTCTCTCTACAATATTTGAAAGTTGTATGAGAAATGATAGTAAGAAGTTCCCTTTTTAAAGATTTCTGTCAGTTTGGTTCTCCCCCATGCTCAGCCCTCCTTGACTGACATCCAATAGGCAGGATGATCTTGACCAGTATTACAATACTGAGAAGAAGCAAGGGTTGCAAGAAGACATGAATTAATTACGGAAATTAACCGCTCTGAAGGTACAGGTCCTTTGCCCTTTACTGCTGGCTCTGCATGTGTGGCACTCTTCCTCGCCCTTGCACTGCTGGTCACTCTCAGGAGTGAATGACCAGGCTAAAAAGAGGTTTAGCCTCATTCAATACTGCTATATACTTACACTATGTTAACAACTGCCTCACTTCTCGAGCCTAGGACTTACGCAGTCAATAGGAAAAGGGTAGCTGATACCAGGGAATTCTTAGCCATAAAAAAACAAATAAAGCAGTGTTTCCTTGAATTATTAACACATGACTCTGCTGCAAAATGTAGTTTTTTCTTTTATCTTTCCACACTTCTTTCCCCATTCCCTCCCATGACAACYGTGTAGCCCCAATTACTTTTACATTTTGGGCAGAAACTTCTGGATAATTAAGTAGAAAAAGGGGGAGCAATGCTGTCTTAGCTCACATTTCTTCTGGTTTTAATCATAAAACTCAGAGATGGAACATATATAATAAGATAATTGGTTCATATTCCTAACAGTCTAGGACTCTCCCAAAATGAATTTTCTAATATTTTGCCCATTGTTTCCACTACTTCCCTCATAACATCACTTGAAGATGCAATAGATATCACCATCAGATTTCCTCTTTTCAATATTTTTTTCCCTAAGTCCACTGCATTAGCATTCTCTTTGTACCATTCTTGTAATTCCTTTCCTCCAAACRTCTTAATACTTACAGTTACTCTTACCTCTTTCAGTGAAGGTAACTACTTATATTTACAAAGAAAGCTAACAGACAGGCTAATATCAAAATAAGAACCCAACTCTKACATAAGAACAGGAGCTTTCTCAAGTTGCCCATAAAATATGACAAAACCCAGCAAAACAAAGAAAAGAAGTCAAAGAATAGAGGATGCAGTAGAACAAAGCCTAGAATAGCAAAACTGAAACAAAGTGAATAGAAATAAGTAAGTAATAGTCTGAGTTTAAGTTAAGTATGTTAAGTCAGTAGCAGTAGCTAAGTTGTACCCCTACTGAAAAAGAGGCAATAAACACTCAGTTTGTACTTTCTGTCACTGCTCAACTGGGTAATCACCAGGCACGTACCAACTGGACAGCCGGCACCTATGTGGTTCCCGGCTAGTCACAGTTCTGCTGTCTCCTACCAAATGCTGGTGTCATGAGGACATGGGAGAGCTGGAGTTCTTGCAGCAGACAGGATTTAGGGGACAAAGGGAAAGATCCACAGGAAACCAGACTTTATTAGTTCTGCTGCTTGCAGAACAGCTTGTTTATTTTGCAAGAAAGAAAAAGGTAGAAGAAGGAAGAGAGCTGGGTGGCTGAGTGTAAAGAAGACAGTTCCCTGATCCAGCATTTCCTCCACCACACTATATCAAGTTATTTATTGCTCTCTGTGAAAACTTAGTCACCCCACGTGTTGGTTACAGGAATTCTTAAACACTTACAATCCCACAGAACAAACTAAGCATATGTAAACAAACTTGAAGGTATCACATACCAATCATTATAATGTCTAGGTCTAATAGACAGAAGAGAACATCTGCTTCAGAAGTTTCTTAAATAAAAAATGAATTAAAAAAATAGACAAAAAGTCAGGAAATGGGTATCCTAACAAAGAGATACTGAAAACTGGCAACTTTGCTCCATGAAAAAGCTCTCAAAACATGTAAAATAGAAGAGACCTATAATGAAACGGACTCTTATCTACTAATCTATTTTACTTATGTACTTATTGTACCATTCCAAACCTTTGAGCTGCTTTGGACAGCTGCTGAAATGAAATTCAACCTGTCTTAGCCTCAATTTCACCGAGGAACAGGATGAAAAGCAGTCCCACCAGCAAGTCATAAGGTCCAATAGCTCATGACCCTGAAAAACCAGGATCAGAGACTCCGTGTGATCAGAAATGGCTGATTCTGCCTTCTGCTGATGCACGTAAATCTTATTTCTAGCTTTGAAAAGGTGTGAGAATCTCAGACCAAAAATCATTACATGTTTGTGTGTAGAAAATCCCTTTAATTAGAAAAACAATGGATTTTCAAGAAATTTGGAGACCAAGTTCAAAAAGTTAAGAAACGATACCGGGGCTTCTAGATTCCGGGTGCTAAATATTTAGCTACACAGACTGGCAGAGATCAACTGATATCAGTAAATATTTAAAACATTTCCAAATGTGACTTCATATATATTAACAACCTATGTACTAGGATAAAAGCTCATCTTTCATGGATGGAGCCACAGCAAACCCTTAAGTATCACTTTCATACCACACTATCATTTACTACTATTATTTTTAYTGTGGTAGCATCTGAGATGCCCAGTCATAAGCTCAAATGCTGTACATTTAAGAACAGAAACATAGGACCTACTCTGAGAAGAATACAATATGTTAGTCTTCCCTTCCCACATACCCCTTCCTAACTATTTTTTCTTACACATACACACTGTACTTGTGTCCTCTCCATGAAAAAGCCAGGATTATGATCTAGGATGCATAAAAGAACTCAAGAAYTGGTGAAAACAGTTTTATGCACTTACTACACAGAAGAAAAGAGTTCTTGAAGATTTTTTTCAAGCTCTTACATGCTTAGCCTGCTTGCTTCAATATATTAAAGCCTATTTTCAATTAAGTGAACAGCGAACTTAGAATACTGAGAAGTTGCAGCAAAACACCACAATATATTTATATTTGCCTCTTTTTCTTTACGCATATCAATCACCTTCTAGCAGCCCACTGGCTCCTCTGTGGAATATGAGAAAGGACTCTCACAAGCCCAAACAATTTCCATTTCGAGGCTAAAAGATCCTTCCAGGACATATGCCCAGGATATAATTTAGCATGTAGGAATCTGTGCTGAAATGGAAGCAGTTTACTGTGTATAGCTCATACAGTAAACAGGATTGATTTGGGAATGTGTAGGCACATGGGGACAGTTGCACAGTAAATTCTAAGAAACAAAGAATGGAAGGCTTCTCCCACGCTTACAGGTGCCCAGGCTCCAAGACACGTGCAGTAAGGAAGCACTTTATCCAAAATATTTTCTCCTGGCATGGCTCAATTCACAACTTGCCTTAAAACAAACAAGTGTCCTAAGTACTTGTCCTCTCATACTAACATTTATTGCTTTAAAATAACAAAAATATCTCTCAACTCCTCATTTTTACTTTGAAATGTTGTGTGGCATTCTTCTTTTAAAGGCTATAAGGGATGTGCTGTGATCTGCTGGAAGAATATCTTGAAAAAAAACTACACAAGTGAAGAAGTGCACATATGTTCATAAATATGTATACATGTATTATTTTGCTTGCACACACCTAAACATACACCCAAATGCCAACCAGTTGCAAAGAATCCCATTAAAAAAAAAAAAAAAATCACTTCAAGTTGGCATGTGTGAGCATTTTCAGACCCCGAAATATTTTTTTAGGCATAAGAAAAAGCAAAGAGAAAGTTATGGTAGAAGACTTAACCCAAATGTTAAGGTTACACTAACCAAACCCAACGAAAATAGTTTGCTAGCAAACTGCRGTCACTTATGGTGTGAAAATGGAATTCATTTACCAATGCCAACAGGATTACTACCAGAAATAGTTAAGGATTGAAAAAAATAAAATTTATTTATCCAACTTAAATTGCAGATGAAGCTTTAAGCAGTCAGTAATTACAGCATTGGAAATCAATCATAGTTCTGTCCTTTTCATCCAGTGTTTGAGGGAGAAGGAAAGGCATGGAAATGCAATGACCCAAACTAGTCATAACAACAGGTTTATATTTCATTTGAATGACAGAACCAGCAGTAAACAGTGTCCTTCTTCCTCAAATGTTAGGTTTTCCTCACAGAGCTTCCATCAGAGTGTTCCAGGCCTGACACTGTCTACCTTGAGACTTGAAACCACTAGATAATTAGGTGCATATTACAAATATGAATGAGATCTACATGGAAATTGTGTTACATGTAATCAGACTAAAAAAACAAACCAAAAAACTCTTTGGGTGCTTTTCCCCCCCCTGTTTTAATACAAACTAATAGTTATCATGGATCATCCAGCAAATGAACAAAACAATCTATTAGTAAAAATTCACAGTACTTTGCCTAAATTTATCCTGGCAAATTTTATATACACATACACACAAATGTGTTTTTTAAAAAATATATATAATATTACATTATATATACACACACGGATATATTTTAAGCGGGTCATCCCGCTACCTATGGAGGACATCCAAAGCAGTTTGCGCAAAGAAAGGTAATGGACGCAGGTTGTTATCTCGAACGATTGTCTGAAATTCATCAAAAATAGGCACAAACAGGAATCCTACCAGACTCTCCTGCACCCGAACTTCTCAAACATTAACTCGAGCTTGTTTTTATTTCCTCTTCTGCTCGAACGAGAAAGGAGAGCAGGTCCCGGCTCGACAAAGAAGACCGCTCCACCCAGGGCGGGCATGCAGGCTGCGGCTGAGGCGCGGATTCAGGGACATCTACCGCGGCAGGAGGAACGGCAAAACGCTCACGCTGTCACCCAGCGCCCGCGGAGACCGCGCTCTGCGGGGTCGGCGGGGACAACCCCACCCTGCAGCCCCCTGGTTTCTCCCTTCTCGTAACAAAGCGCCGCCGAGCGCCGCCGGCTCGGCTCCCCTCCCCTCTCCTCTCCTCCTCCCCCCCGCGCTGGGCGGCCAGGCCTGCCTCCCTCACCTCCTCGCCGGCAGGTCGCCGGCACTCCTTCAGCTCCCCGCAAACCCCGCGCTGGATTTCCGCCTCTCCGSAGGAAAGGCGGCGCGGCACCGGCCTCTCCTACGGGAGAGGAACTCCTTGCCGCCGCGAGGAACCGTCGCGGGGACCCTGAGCCTTCAGGTGCAGCGGCGCTGCGGAGGGGCGGGGTGTGTGTGTGTGTGTTCTGGGGAGCGGCGTGCAAACACCCAACGGCCGCCAGGAAGGGGGTGGGCAGCCCCGTCTGCACCTGGCGCGGGCCCGCGGGCGGAGCTCCCGGGCCGCACGTCGCTAGCGCGCCCCCGGTGCGGAGCGGAGCGAGGTGGGGGTTCCTGACCCCGCCCGCCCGTCCCGGTGCAGCGGCGGAAGACGCCAGCTCGGGCTTTACCTCCGACAGCACCCGGCGGAGCGACGCGCGYGTGCGCCAGCGCCCCCAGCGGCGGCTGGGGGAGGCGGGCCAGGGGTGCCGCGCCGCGCCCCGTCCCCTCCCGCCGGCGCGGAGCTCCTGGTCCTCACTACCGTACCGTCCCCCGGGCCGGCCGGGCTCCCGTGCCCCTTCCGCGCCTAGCGTGACGCAGTTCCTGCCCGCCCGGTGCGCCCCGGGCCCCGCCGGCGGCGGCGGATGGGAGCGTGACGGCGGGCGCGCGCGAGTGGCCGGCGGGAGGCGCGCGCGTTGGCTCTCCCTCAGTCCCCTCCCCTCCGCGGTCGCCTGAGGAGGCGCGGGGAGCCGCGGCGGCGGTTCGTGCGGCCGAGAGTCACCCCGCAAGCGGGTCGGTGGGAAGGAGCCGGTCGGGCAGCGGGGCGTGCCGGTGGCCGCTGGGTGCTGCCCGCTCGCGGGCTGGGGTAAGTTAGGCGCAGCGGCGGCCCGGCGTTTTCCCCGGTTCCTTGCGGGAGCAGGTGTCCGTCCCCTCCCCGGCAGAGCTGGAAGTGTCGGCAAGGCCACTTTCCCGCGTCGTGCCGGGTCAGCTCCGCGGGCGGCCCGGGGCCGGCTCGCTTTCTCGGTGCCGCTGTTCGCGTGGGGTTTGTAGCTTCGGCCCCCCCCAGCCCCCCCGCCGCCGCGGTCCGGAGTGGGAGCGTGCTTTTCTTCACAAACTGCCGTCTTGTTCTTGTTACAAAGGCACACTTCGGGCTCTGCGTGCCGGCTGTTGCCGCTGTGTGTCATCTGTCCCAGCCCATGCGCGCATTTCAATCCCAGGAAAAGAAGGGGGAAGCTTGAAATAGTTCGGGTTGGTCTTGTTTCGGGTGTGCGTAATCTTCTGGTGGCTTTGTGTTTCCTGAGGGAAACTCCTGGAGACTAATTGTTTCTTTCCACGCTGTACTTTTGCTCTCAAGTTAAAAATATGATCACTCGGCTGGAGGTTTAAAGGTTGAATGTAACTGAAGGTGAGGCATAAATTAAAATCGGAATATGCATGGCCCTTAAATAGGTGGAACAAGAATATGAATGGTTTTGTGAAGCTAAAATAATAGTTTGCCATCTTTTTGCAATTCACCTAGAGTTTCCTTATCATCTAAAGATCAAATATGGACCCTGAAGCTGAGATAAAGAAGCAAGTAAACCCTTTCTACTGCAATGTAAGCATTCCTTACTGAAAATTGTAACTAACACAAAATAATTTTGGTAGAACAAAGTTGGACTAAACCAAGTGTGAACTTTTTTTTTTTTCCTCTCTTGAGCAAAATTGATAAATAGTACTGGAGTTGAACATATTTTGCTGTCTTTGTCATGTTTGACTTGGATGTGTGTCAGGAACCAACTTATTAAAATGAATAATTTTAATAATATTATGTTTCTAAATAAAGGCATTCTTTTAAAGTGGAAGAATAAACTGCAGTTCCTGTTCAGGAAAAAAAAAAAAAATCCTAATTTATCCAGTTCTCAGTTTATTACTGTTGTTTTTAAGCATCTTGGTTTTTTTAAAGGAGGAGAAAATATTTGGACTGCCTTTGTTCATTCACATGAATTTAAACCTTATCTGCTCCTGTTCTGAACTGGCCCAGGCATAAACCAGCTGTGATTGGAAAACTTCATATGCATGTGAGTGAGGCAGGCCCCAAACTGATGAGAGTAAGTGTGTTAGTCTGGATGCGGCACTGAGGACAACTGGCTCATCTTAGACAGGTGTACTGGCTTGTTAAAATTATGCCTTGCCTCTGGTTCAGACTTGGTTAATAGTTTGTGAGGAAAATCTTGGATCTGTCTTTACTTATCCACACAAAAATATGCTATGAGATAGCTGCAGGGTTCTGGAGACATCTGAAATTTTTATGTGATGTGGAGATTCCTTTTCATTACACTGTATTTGGGTGGTCTTGGAGCCTCATAAAGAAAAGTTCTAGAAGCTGCTTTATTTTGTCTTTGGAGGAATAGTACTTTTGTAGAACTTAACCTATACTGACATTTCGATAGCAGATTTGTTTTGTTTTGGTATCAGTGGTATTTTTTTCTGTTGGTTTGTGTGCAATGCTAGAAATACTTCTTCTCTCTAACCTAGATTTGCAAAATCTGGTGTGCTTCTGCATTAAACTTGCAGACTCACTTCCTTGGATTCAAACACAAGATGGTAAGATCAGTTCTTGAATCCACCTTTTGTCAGATTTTACAGATTTATTTCACAATAGAATATGGGTTTGAAATCTAATTTTTAATGTAGTGTTAAAACATGCAATTTCAGATATTTAGCCAGTTTTGTTGCTTTACTATTTTGTTTACTGCAATAAAGTAGAACTTAGTTTTGTACATTAGTCCTATCAGAAAATGTTGTTACAGCTTTGTGTCTCATATTCTGGATTAGTAAAGACAATACATGAGAATACGTGGCTGTTAATAAATGCAGAATGGAATTATTTAAATCATAGACAATCTAGGAAAAAAGATGCATGTCACTTTCAAGTTTCGTGTAATTATCTATTCACCTGAGATAATCTGTGGTGTTGGTGTTAATCTAACAATGCAAACATTTTATTATTTATAAATTAAGTTATTTTTTGAATCTTAAGTGTCTGTCTGTCTTCCTTGTTGGTTGATGACTTGGTAACTTAGGTTGAAGAAGCACTGAAAGCTCATGGCATTGGTAAGTGCAAGATTTTTTACTTCCTACTCTGTTCTATACATGCACCTTTCTCCCCATCCCAGTGTAGCTGTTTATGAAACAAACAAGAAAAAGACTTTCTCAAGACTTGTGCTTTAAGACCTGTCTTGTGTTCTTTAATGACATAACTATCTAATCCTACAGAAATCAATCAATAATATGAGCAAGAGGTATGCAAAGATCATTAAGAAGCGCTAGATACAATACTACAAATCACCTACATTAAAGTTTTGAGAAACCTTAAAGAATTCAAGACCTTAGAGACCTTCAAGATTTAAAATAGATTTTTAAAAAATATGCTTCTTAAAGCATGTAGAAATACTTTTTTCTGTGTACACTTTATATTTGTTTTTTAAAAGAGCTTATTAAAAAGATCTTAACTAGCTGAAGCAAAGTACTTTTAATAGGCTTAATATATCATTAAACCTTCCCCAGGTCTTTATGAACTGGTCTAGTTCCGGAAGGAATGAAGGTCTAACTATGTTCATAATTGTTCTCCTACTTCTGTTTCATGATGCACCAAAATGTATTTACAGGTTTCTACAGTGCACTGCTCCTAGCATTTGGTTTGAAAGTTGTAGCCCAAGTATACATAGTCATTGCACCTACCCAGTCTGGGAATTTTTGTACAGACTGTAAAGCAAATTTAAATATTTACCAGCTAGATGCTGCTGAAATGGATGCCCTGGAATGTTTAGAGGTGAATTGGCAGATAGTCATCATGTCTTTTTATTTCTTCTTTTTTTTTTTTTCTTTTTTTTTTTTAAAGGATTGGTTGGCCACTAAAAAACTTGATGAGTTCTACTGACCAGAATATGATTCGTGTTATTAGAGTCTTTGTAGGTTTATCTTCATAACACTTTATTTCTTTTCTTTTACCCTTCTGATCTATCTTTTGATTAAGATCATTTCAGAAGGTTGGTGGTAATGCAGACAGTATTAAGTAAAATCTAATTGGCAGGAATGAGCTGGCAGCTTCATCAGTTGTCAACACAGTATAGTTTGTAACTTAAATACTCAAGAAAAGTTTTCAGCAAGATTATCTCTGTAATCAAAGCATATGTGACTCTTTCTGATGCAGTAGTATAGGTTGAAGCCTTCTGACTCCCACCTTCTATTTAGGGTTTATTGTAAGACTTATGCTCAACTTCTTATCAGTATCTGATGTTTTAGTAAGAGATTACTTGCAACAGGAGAGTAAGAGGGTTGAAGGGCATTTAAGAGATGAAAAAATCAAATTTGCCATTAGCTGGCGTTGTTTCAGGCACTGCTTTATTTATTTATTTCTTTATTACCATGTTGTAAAATGCTCAGCTTTCCGAATTTCTGAAATTCTATTCTTCTTGTTGTCCTATAGTGAGTGCATTAAGCCCATATTCAAGGAATAGCAACTTGCTTCCTTTGCGTGCTTGGCATTCCACTCCCAAACACACAGAATCCCATCTCGTACAGATGTCTCTCTCTCTCCAGGTTCCTCAAAGGCAGATCATGTTACATGGTCATCTCTGTCTCACCTTTCTTAAGGTTCTGCAGCCCCAGCCCTATCACATGCCATATGTGGTTAGAAAAAAATATTTGACTGGGGAGAGGATTGCTGCAGAACTTTTCAAAAAGATGGGAAGGTTATGGGCTGAGTCAAGTGCCCTGGCAAGCAGCATGTGGGCTGACAGTTTAAGCACCTCAGGTTCAGTGGATTATTGAATTGCTGTGATGTATTGGATTAAAGTCCTGAAATTTATGAAATGAAGCTTTGTTCATTATAGAATAAAAGATATTTGCACTGTGGTGAATCAGTCAGGCTTTTCCCTTATTGAAGGTTGCCTTCCATATAAATTAAATTACAGCAAAAATTACTTACAATTTAAGCCACTGTTTAATAATTTAATTTTGTGATGTGTGTTTGAACCCATGTTGTGTGATAACTAGTGGCTTGATTGGTCTTCCTCTCTGTGTGCTTTGTCGAATTCCCTGACATTAAATAACTTTGTTATTGGTTGGTGTAAATGTTTTCTGACCATTTTTTGCCAAAAAAAATCTCACAGTACATTCAAAACTAAACATAGCTTATTTTTCTCATGTCAGCAAAAGCTCAAAGGGCTTTCTTTAAAAAAATCCATTATCATACCAAATTGTTTTTTGTACTTACAATTTTATTTCTACTTCTGGTTTGTTTTTATTTAGTTAAAACTGCAAGTGGCTCAGGGGAGCAAGTGAAAACACCTGTAAAACTTCCTGATTATGGTAAGAATGTTTAATGAAAAAAAAAAGAAAAGAGGGAGAAATAAAATGTTTTGAGGTACAGTGTTACAAGTGATGTCTAGGCCTTAGCAGGTCATTGGGAATTCATTTCTATTTATTGTATTTTCCATCTGCAGTAATATTTTGTAATAATACTTAAAACAATATTTGCAAACAAAATGCTATAAAAAGAGTGAAAATAGGATTGGGGGGATAATGGTTTTCAATAACTGACTTAATTTGTGATGTGGGGCCATGTACGAGCAGGGATTCACTTGAATGTGAGTTTCTCGTCATATTTTCTCTAGGCCAAAGGTGAAACTCAGGAGTTCATTTCATTTTGGAGGGTTTTTGTGACGTGACTTSAGACTTTGAAGACTGATTGATAGATGGATGATGTGGGATTACATAAAATTGATTTTTATCTTACAGTGCAAACTGAGCCAGAGAGGTTTCATGGACAGACCTTGGAAGAACAGCTTAATACCTGTAAAGATTCAGAACCTGCACTTGGTGAGGGTTTTTAATACTGTAATTGTTTGCTTGTGTGATGTTTACCTTTAAAGAGTATTGAGTAATTTTTTTTAAATGTAAAATTAGATAATGTGTAATAAAATCTTACTAAGTTTACATTGAGTACCTAATAGTATGGTATGAAAGTGACTGATCCTAGTGACAAAATCATTGGATTTGGCCTGGAATATTTTTGATTAGGGTAGATACCACAGGTTGAATGTTTGCTCTAGAAACAATCTAAGGTGATATGATAGAAAGGAACTTTGACTTAAATGATTGTTACTATTCTTTGCAATTTAACTGCCAATCCTGTGGAGGGAAGGGAGAGCGGGGTGGACAGGAAAAATAACTACAAGGCATATATTAAAATACATTCCCTTCTAAATAGTTACAAAAAAATTGTTGTTATTAATTTTTTAGGTGATTTTTAAAAAAAGTAGTCAAGTTCTATGTGGTAAACATAAGGCATCTTAAAGAAATTCAGGTTTGTACCTTTGGTGTTGAGGAAGTCACCCAAAAGATAAAATAACAAAATAATGATAGTTCTGAAAATCTTGATTCACGTTTGGCATGCAATAGTAATAGTTTCCTTTAATGTCTCTTTTGTAACTAGCACTGATTATTTGTTTCAGCGAACATCAAATTTCCTAACTTTTTTTTTTATCAATACAGGACTTAATTATATAATTGAATACCGATCAAAAGACAATTTCCCTTTTCTCTATGAATGTCAACTGTGCCACTGTAAAACAGGACTGAGTAACATGTTTATGCATGTTTGTGGTTCCAAGCATAGACTGGCATACCTGGTAAGTTTTTAGAGTAAAGATTTTTTTTGGTTTTTTTGATGTAACAATTTAAGTAGGGAATTTGCTAGTCATATTATGATTTTAAAAAAAAAAAAAAAAAGTGTTACATAAGCTTTTGTGAAAATGTGTGTGTTTGTGTTGCAACCGTGCAACTTGGTTTATGCTGTGATAAATGGATTTAAAATTCTTCTCATCAATAATGTGTATGCCTGTCCATTGCTGATACTGAGTTTTTAGTTTATTCTGTTTTGGTTGACTGGTAATGCCAATAATGAAATCCACAGCTAAAATTGACTAGAAGTAGTTTTTTGGCTAAATTTTCTATTATCTGAAAGAACTGGATCAATGAAGAAATTGTTCCATCTTTCAGATGCTTTAGACTGAAAGGAACATAATCATAAATGAACATGATATGTATTGGATAGAGGCTGTGACTCGGAATGAGGGGAAAAAAAAAGTTTTATCCCCAGTTTTGTGGCTGGACAAGAATGTAAGTTCTGTGCCTGTTTTCTGGAAATTTGCAAAGCTCTTAATGTTCATGTCAGCCCACAAATGCTTAAATACATTTTGCTTTGAACTGTTTATTTTTTTCAGTATGTTTAGAGAAATGAGGCTGTCTTTGAATGTTTACTTGAATATATTTGTTTAGGATGGGCTTTAACAAAACTGAGAAAGCAATATTCTGGAAAGTATTTTGATACTTTGCATGAAATATCTGCTCAAAGTTGGTATTATATCCCATGTATCTTAAAGTCATAGAAAGTTGTTGAGTTTGTGTGGCATTTTGAGGCAGTTTTAGAGCTAATGTTGCTACCAGGTGTATTGCGATGTGTCTGCAATGATATCCTTCGTAAACATCATGCTGTTTGTGGTCACTAATTCAGATGTATAGGCTGAGTGAGACTTGCATTGGTGGTTTTGATATTCTCAGCTCTTGTACTTCTTGTTTACTTTGAACTGTTTCTTGCAATTCTGAATCTTATGCTTGGTAACTGGATCTGTTATATTCTTAAATACTATAAAATATAATAATTCAGGAAGGATAACTTTTAAGCCGTGCACCTGGGATGGATTAACCCTAGGCAGTGGGACAGGCAGGAGACTAAATGGCTGGAATTTGCTCTGCTGGAAAGTAGCTGGGCGTCCTGGTGGACAACAAGTTTAAGATAAGTAGTGTACCTTGGCATCAATGAAGGCTAACAGCAAGCTGAGCTATACTAACAAGGGTACAGCCAGTAGATCAAGGGAAGTGRTTATTCCCCTGTTCTTGATACTTGTTAGGCCATGTCTAGAGTATTGTGTCCAGTTTTGTGCTACTGCAGACAAGAAAGTTATTGATGAAATTGAGCAAGTCCAGTGGAGAGCTGCCAAGATGGTCAGGGGGCTGAAGCACTTGCCCTGTGAGGAGAGGCTAAGGTAACTGGGCTTGTTCAGGCTGGAGAAGAAAAAACGTCAGGGGGATGTAATAGTAGCCCTCTAATACCTCAGGGGAGGTTATTAAGAAGGCAGAATCAGGCCCTTTATGGAGGTGCATGGCAGTAACATAAACTCAAACAGGGGAGTTTCGTAACTGTTATAAGAAAGAAGTTTTTCACTGTGAGGACAGTCAAGCATTGGAGCAGGTTGCCCAGAGAGATGGGGAAATCTCTCTATTCACAGGTTTTTAAGACCCAAGTGGACAAAGCCCTGTGCAACCAGTTCAGCGTTCAGTGTCAACCCTGTTCTGAGCAGAAGATTTGGCTTCAGTCCCCTAAATTATTCTGTGATTCTATACATAATCATTTTAATAGGTTCTGCTATGTATTTGTAAAAGTTTATTTATCTCCCATGATTATTGGCTGTGCTAGATCTGGAAAGAGTTGCGTAGGATAAAGTGTGACTTCAGGATTTGCGTTTCCTTATTTTCTAGAAGCAACATTACCCTGAGATAGCAGAATCTGATGAAGTTAAGGGTAAAGGCTCCGAACTGAACAGAAAAGTTAGGCAAGTTGCATCAACAATTGAGAAGAAAGAAGGAAGAAAACAAATAAAGGTACATTTCTTTAAGAATTCCATTTATTAAAAAAAAAAAAAAGAGAGAGAAAGTAATTTCTGTTATGGTGGGCAGATCTGCTTTGGATGGTAGGAAGATCTTGCTTTTTTTAACCTTCATTACAAGTGCTTTTCATCATCTTAATAATTTTTCCAGGATTACTCTGAACACAATTTCCCATTGGTCACTCCCGTCATAAGTATTTCTCTTGTTTGAAATAATACTCATGCTACCTGAGTCTACAGAAATATGACTCTAGAGTGCACAAAATATCTATATTAATATTTAATCAATTCCCAGCTGGGGGCGTGTGTGTGTAAAATAACTTGTTTCATTGTTGCTAGGAAACTATGACTTTTCTGAATTAGTTTCTGCTTTGTTAGCATCTTGTGGCAATTCTCAGAGGAGCCAGGTAAAAATTCTGGTAGTTGAGAGGGAAGTGTGGGAATTTGCAGGTAGATACGAGATTATCAGCAATGCCATGGGATCACAGGATCACCACAAGCTTAAATTCTTGGCAAGGTGCACCCTTGGAAGCATGTTCATTTGAAGATATCTTCATATTGCTTTCTGTTGATGTTTACACCACAATAGTATTTAGAAATGTTTACCACCTTTATCTAGGCAGGATATTGACAAAATTTCTTCTTGAGGTGTACCTTACCACTCTGATTCATGACAAGCTTACTCAGGTGCTTAGTGTTCTTTATGGCCTGCATTAAATTTGTTTTCTCCATCAATTTCAATGTCTGTCAACATCCTGCTTGTTAAGCAGTGTTTCTTGGCAAGATCTCTTGCTGATGCTACTTAATGTGCATAGGCTATGTCTCGTTTCAAACTGGCGTTCACAATGTTACCGTGTTTAAGCTCATTATGTCCTGCCCATCCAAAAAAAGACCCATGTTTCTTTCTGTGTGATACTATCACAGCTAGGCTCAAGGATAAGAGCCTGTACTGATCCTACTCTTTTTTTGATTAAAAAAAGTATGTGAATATTGGAAGATCAAGTCTGTCTTCTAGAGTGAACGCTCTAGAAGGGAGAGATTTCAGATCATCAAATTCAATCTGTCTGCATATCCTTCATTTTTAACCTCTGCTTAAAAAGAAAAACAAAACTGACTATTGGCAGCAACTTTTTTCTTTTGACCTACTTAATTCAAATGTCTTCTTGACTCAAGACTGTATATTTTACTTGAGCTTTATGTTCATGGATATAGAAATAATTAATTCCATAATTAATTCTATCTATATTTTGTAGACTGTTTTGTTTTGCTAGGAACAGTTTCACTACATCCATAGCGAATCCATCCTTGATTTAAGGAACTTTTAAAATAGAGCGTGCATAACCTGCTTTAATTTTACTGCTATATTTTCTGAAACCAGCTATTTGATTTTTTTAGCTCTAACGAAAATTTAATTGCAGTAAATAAATGTCCAGGTAACTGACTGTTGTGGTTTAACCCGGCAGGCAGCCAAATACCACACAGCCGTTTGCTCACTCCCCACCCCCCGCAGTGGGATGGGGGAGAGAATTGGGGGGGAAAAAAAAAAGTAAAATTCGTGGATTGAGATAAAGACAGTTTAATAGGGCAGAAAAGGAAGGGAAAATAATAATACTGATAAAGGAATATACAAAATAAGTGATGCACAGTGCAATTGCTCACCACCTGCTGATCGACGCCCAGCCAGTTCCCGAGCAGCGCTCCCCCTCCCCAACTCCGCCCAGTTTATATATTGAGCATGATGTCATATGGTATGGAATATCCCTTTGGCCAGTTTGGGTCAGCTGTCCTGGCTGTGCCCCCTTCCAGCTTCTCGCTGGCAGGACATGAGAAGCTGAAAAGTCCTTGACTAGTGTAAGCACTACTTAGCAAAAACTAGAACATCAGTGTATTATCAACATTATTCTCACACTAAATCCAACACACAGCACTATACCAGCTACTAGGAAAAAAGTTAACTCTATCCCAGCTGAAACCAGGACAGTATCCACCCCTTATTCCGTACCATCTACGTCACGTCCAGGTCACACACTTTCCAATACATTCCAATTAATGACCACCACTTTTCCTGTCTTTTGATATATACACACAGATATCATTGCCTAAGACTATGGGCCATCCCTGTAAAATGTTCGCTAAGTTCATTTAGTCCATGACATTGGGCTCCATCTGTCATAACAGTCCTTCAGGGCAGGAGAGATGGTGTGTGGTGTTGGATTGTTGCATGCTGAAGCCACTTCTGGTTCCATTATTGCTGTGCTTATCTGGTTCTGTCATCGCTGCACTTTGCTTGGTTTCATCAAAGTTCATTCTTTGTTAATATTGGTGATTCTTACTGTAATATCTTTGATATGGCATATAGCCATGATAGAAGTGATGATATATGGTATTATATAGCAATTAACATCATACAATTTAATTCATTGTCTATTCTCGCCCAAAATCAAATCCTCTTGAGGTACACATCGGCCTTCCCCATCCTCCTGCATCACCTACTAAAGGCACCCAGGTCCTTGAGCAAAAGCAATCCCAYGGATGGGTTTGCCTTTGCCTGAGGCAGAAGTAACCCAGACTGTCTTCCCCAGCGTATTTTTTATGTGCACTACAGGGACTTTATCCCCATCTACAGTATGTAAATGTTTTGACTGGGCAGGGCCAGCTCGATTGACAGATCCCCTAGTGTTGACTAACCAGGTGGCTTTTGCTAAATGTGTATCCCAATGCYTGAATGTCCCACCACCCATTGCTCTCAGTGTAGTCTTTAGCAGTCCATTGTATCGTTCGATTTTCCTGGAGGCTGGCGCATGATAGGGGATGTGATATACCCACTCAATGCCACGCTCTTTGGCCCAGGTGTCTATGAGGTTGTTTTGGAAATGAGTCCCGTTGTCTGACTCAATTCTTTCTGGGGTGCCATGTYGCCATAGGACTTGCTTTTCAAGGCCCAGGATAGTGTTCCGGGCAGTGGCATGGGGCACAGGATATGTTTCCAGCCATCCGGTGGTTGCTTCCACCATTGTAAGCATGTGGCGCTTGCCTTGGCAGGTTTGTGGGAGTGTGATATAATCAATCTGCCAGGCCTCCCCATATTTATATTTCAGCCATCGTCCTCCATACCAGAGAGGCTTTACTCGCTTGGCTTGCTTGATGGCAGCGCATGTTTCACATTCATGGATAACCTGTGCAATAGTGTCCATGGTCAAGTCCACCCCTCGAYCWTGARCCCATCTATATGTTGCATCTCTTCCTTGATGGCCTGAGATGTCATGGGCCCACCGAGCTATAAATAATTCATGTAGGACTCCATACAGCAGCCTTCTACCTCCAGTGCTTTCCAACAGTACAACAGGACCCATCACTGAACAGGGCATATTGCTTCTCATTTTCTGGTAGTTTATTATACAGTGGGACCTCCTCAGCACGCGTCACCTCCTCCTCTGGCAATATTCTGAAATCTTTGCCTTCTGGCCAGTTCGTGATCACTTCCAAGATTCCTGGGYGACTGKGGTTTCCTATTSGGGCYYGTTGTGTGATCAGCGCGACCCACTTACTCCACGTAGCATCGGTTGCATGATGTATAGTGGGGACCTTCCCTTTGGACATCCAGCCCAGCACCAGCAGTCGGGGTGGCAGGAGGAGTTGTGCTTCAGTACCAACCACTTCTGAAGCAGCTCGAACCCCTTCATATGCTGCCAATATCTCTTTCTCAGTTGGAGTATAGTGGGCCTCGGATCCTCCGTATCACCGACTCCAAAACCCCAGGGGTTGACCTCAAGTCTCCCCTGGTGCTTTCTGCCAGAGGCTCCAGGTAGGGCCATTTTCCCCAGCTGCGGTGTAGAGCACATTTTTTACATCTCGTCTGGCCCGGGCTGATGTAAGCCCAAGGGCTACTGCACGAACTATCTCACGTTTAATTTGTTCAGAGGCTTGTTGTTGCTCAGGGCCCCATTTGAAATCATTCTTCTTCTGGGTCACTTGATAAAGAGGGCTTATGATCAGACTGTAATTTGGAATATGCATTCTCCARAAACCCACAACGCCTAAGAAGGCTTGTGTTTCCWTTTTGCTAGTTGGTGGAGACATGGCTRYTATTTTRTTGATCACATCCATTGGGATGTGACGACGCCCATCTTGCCATTTTATTCCTAAAAACCGGATCTCCTGTGCAGGTCCCTTGACCTTACTTTGTTTTATGGCAAAACCTGCTTTCAGAAGGATTTGGATTATTTTCTTCCCTTTCTCAAAGACTACTTCTGCTGTGTTGCCCCATACGATGATATCATCAATGTATTGCAGGTGTTCCGGAGCCTCACCCTGCTCCAGTGTGGTGTGGATCAGTCCATGGCAAATGGTGGGGCTGTGTTTCCACCCCTGGGGCAGTCGATTCCAGGTGTACTGAACGCCCCTCCACGTGAAAGCAAACTGTGGCCTGCACTTTGCCGCCAAAGGGATTGAGAAAAACGCATTAGCGATATCAATGGTGGCATACCACTTGGCTGCCTTTGACTCCAGTTCGTATTGAAGTTCTAGCATGTCCAGCACGGCAGTACTCAATGGCGGCGTGACTTCGTTCAGGCCACGATAGTCTACTGTTAGTCTCCACTCTCCATTAGACTTTCACACTGGCCATATGGGACTATTAAGGGGTAAGCGAGTCTTGCTGATCACTCCCTGGCTCTCCAGTCAATCCAATCAGCTTATGGATGGGAATCAGGGAGTCTCGGTTGGTGCGATATTGCTGCTGGGGCACCATTGTGGTAGAGATCGGCACCTGTTGTTCTTCGATCCTCAGCAACCCCACAACAGAAGGGTCCTCTGAGAGACTGGGCAAGGTAGACAGCTGTTTGATTTCCTCTGCCTCCAAGGCAGCTATACCAAAAGCCCACCAGCTTTTGGGTCCTTGAAATACCCTCTCCTGAGGTAGTCTATGCTAAGGATGCACGGACCCTCTGGGCCAGTCACAATGGGGTGCTTTTGCCACTCATTCACAGTTAGGCACACTTTGGCCTCCAATACAGTTAGCTGTTGGGATCCCCCTGTCACTCCAGAAATACAGATGGGTTCTGCCCCTTTAGTAAGATCGGAAGTAAAATTAGCTTGTTTAGTAAGGGATGAAGATGAACCAGGGCCATCACGAGAACAGGAGGAGGAAGAGGCAGAACCCATAAATGGCTTTTTTATCCATTCAGGGATTTACACTTGTGTGTTTAGCACTGCTGGTCATATATCTGATGAAATACCTATGGAATAATTTTATCCACAAAATAGCTAACATAAATGGGGTTTATTTTTAGGTTGTTACAGATGCTCCGATAATGAGGAGGAGATGGCAAGAATGTAAGTGTGCTTAGCGGCATGTAACTTGTACATTTCTAATTTGGGTAGACTCCCTTTGATCTAAATCAGCTTGATTTAAGGGCAAATTGAAAGATTTGATCAGTAATTGTAGTGTGTGCTTATGTTCTAAGCTGCATTTTGTACCGTTTATATTGAAAATTTGATGGATGAACAAGTTCTTCCATGGGCAACATAACTAGAGAGACCTGTTTTATATGGCTTTGTTCTTTCTCCCTCTTTCCATCCCAGTCCCCCTCGCTTCCCAGGATCCTTCACCTATGATTTCTTTTTATCTGGTAACTGCTGTAGTCTCTGCAGTGCCAACTACTCACAAGCATTTTGGTGAACTGGGAAAAAGGAGCAGGTTGGAGCTTCATGCATGTATTTAATTTGCAGTCCAGAAAGCCAGACAGAATTCTTAAAAGTGTAGCTATAGCTCTTATCTGTGGAAGAAAACTTCCTGTTTTACTAGCCATTGATACTCACAAAATTGTAGGAACATGGTATCTGTGAGACTTATCCACTTAGTTTAATCTTTCAAAACTCATTGTAGTACAATGTCATCCAGATGGACAGACAGTATAATTGCATGCCACTTTAGGAAATAGCTGAAAATTGCTACGAGACCCTCATTCTCAGACCTGCATGAAAAATAAAGATTTGAATTAAAGCTAAGGTACTTAATTTTAATGTGTATTAGTATGTAAATGGTGTCTTAAAATAGCTCAATAGAAGTAATGAGAAGATTATTTCTATAATGATCTAGATTAGCAGTGTCATACTCTGAAGAGGAAAGATATCCATTTTGAATCTAGAAAAGTGTTTTGAAATAAGTTGAATCCTATTCAAATTACATTTCTTGACTGTAACCTATTGATTAATGTGTCTAATTTTGCACATGGCTATGTGGCATTCTACTATATTTATAATATTTACATCTTKTAAGAAATTTATGTATGCAATTATAACCAGGGTATAAAATACTTAAAACTTTGTTATTAATTTGTAGTTCATATTTAATATGCTTTCACGTAATAATGCTTATAAAATTATTCTTAATGTTTGTAACTAATAGTGCACAGAAACAGAGCTAGTTGAAACTGAAATGCAGTTTTAGAACCCTCCTCTATCAAGATAATGTCCGTTGTGCTACATTTCAAGCATGTTTGTTTAGATCCTAATGCAGATGACAGCCCTTCAAAAGCTAAAGTTCAGCATGTGGATATGTTACTTGGTAATGAAGAAAAAACAGATTGTAAAAATAAGGATGGAAAAATGCCAGACCCTATTCAAGGTAAGAGAAAAATGATTTTTTTTTATTAAATTTTTTTTTAACTTTCACCAATGCATCTATTATTTACTCTGTATGTCCCTGTTTATAGCTTCTATAGTTATGTTCTGCTGTAGAAGATGAATTTGCGCAGTGTGTGGATGGGTTTGGGGTCTGTGGCAGAGGAAAGAATAATCCCAGTGTTTGCGAAGAAAACCGTCCAGTTTTACTTAACATCGCTGGATATGTTAGAACAGAAACAAGACAAGATTAATAATTAGAAATTTTTACTATGCGTATTTTTGGGGGAAGGCACAGACTCTTTTTGGGCATATAAGCTGTTCTTCGGCGTCAGGAAAAAAAAAATGGGAACAGCTGCATGCCAGACTGTTTGTTTAGAGCACAAGAAGAATAAAAAGGAAATAGATTGGATAGATTTTTTTTTTTTTTGAATGACATCTAAAATATTTGACTAATGCTTATTTTCTTGAAAACAAAACCAGAATTAAATATAAAAATCAGTGAACAACATGTAACTGAAGARACATCAGAAGTTGCTGTTTGGTTGTAGACTTAATGTCAAAGGTGAGATTAGGGTTCTGTCTAAATGCATTACAATTATTCTCATGCAGAATATTTCTGATCAGAAATATAAACTTGTGCTTCATGGCTGAACTAAATCTTTGATTTTTAGGTTCATTTTTTATTTTATTTCTTCACAAGATACCTTACTTTCCCCTTTGGGYTTTATTGATGTGATCTTTAAAAAAAATTCTAAGCAAAGAATACTTTTAAATTAAAATATTGGAAAACCATTACTAAATATACTGATTTTGTTGTTTTAGATGAAAAGAATGTTCAAGAGGAGCAGGAAAAAAGTCAGAAAGAACAGGCAAAACCAGACAAGAAGGTTGAATCTAATAAGGCTATTGAAAGCAGCAAAGGCAACAAGACTGAAGAAGGCAGCAAAGGCAACAACTCAGAAAAGTAAAACAAACAAACAGAAATCCACYACCCCCAAAAACCAAAACCCTTTAAATTTACTCAAAGGAAAATGTAGATAGTAACTGTCTACGCTGGATTTGCATAGAGTGTGCTGTGACAAAGAAAGGCATGCTATAATAGTAAAATGCTTGTCTTCTGAAATTGTGCCCAGCTGTAAACTGTTACTGATGTAAACTCATCAGCAGAAAACCTGGTGTATGTAAAGTGACCTCAGATTTTGCTCTAGGTGCAACTAGTTTTTATATTTAACTGTGTTATCCTTAAGGCATAATCCTCATATATTACAAGTTCAAAAAGAATGTTCCCTCGTGGTTTAAAAAAACCCTCTGTTATGGGTTCATGTCAGATAATTAGGGTGGTATACAAACTGATTTTAGAAGGAAAAGACAATCAGTAAATAGCTGTAACAATTGGGGTTCATCTTTACAAAAGATTTCATGGAGGAATGATAAGAAGTATTGTGTGTGGTTCTAAAATGGTGAAACTGTGCTTGCTGTTTGTAAACATCTTTATTAATAACAGTATTGTGAGTTTAGTTTGAACTATCAGCCTTTGTGTAAGGGGGATATCTCCAACATCTGTCATCTTTGTGCAACACCAGGAACCACAGGAAAGCATTCGATAAGGGATATAATACACACATCAACCCAAACGTAAGACTTTTGTTCCAACAATTAGTTCTTTAGTTTTGCTCTAATGACATTCTCTTGGAATGTTTCTTAACTTTAAACTAGTAGTATCTCTGCCAGACATAGAGGGCTAATACCTTTTCCTTGTTTACTGTTATCCAGTAAAAGGAGAAATTTTCTTGTTCCTGAAATGTCTTTTTGAAGGACTTCGGCATCTCTATGGGGCAACCATTAAGGAAAACGATTAATTGAAACCAGATTCAAGTCCAGGTTTATGAATCTTTGTGTTCATTTGTCTGGCTTTCAAATAACTGTAACAGTTCTTAATCTGGAGAGTGAACTAGTTCTTGAAAACATCAAAAATAGGGAACTAATCAAAGCTCAGATATCCACATCTGGAATTCCTGCTGTCTATTTCTACCTGACACTGATCCTCATWGTGCAGTCCTGTACTTTCAGAACAGCATCCTTTGGAAAATCACTTAATGTTGTTCTTTTAATCCAGTTGTTCAGATAGATCCGGGGTAACTATGAGCAGCCAGGTGTTTCAGCGAGAGACTGATTTGGAAGTTAGTTACTAAATTAGGACTTCAGCTTGTTCCTTTACTGTTTATTTTTGTGAGACTTCTGAGAGATGTGAACTCAATATATAGTTTCTTAAAAGGAATAAGATCAGCTTCTCATTGACAGCAAGCAGTCAAATGATGTTTCCACTTAAAGATTCTGCAATATCAGTCTGAGAATTTCTATTACTCCTAATTTCTTTGTAGTGAAGTTCTGCACAGACAGTCATCTGAAGATGTAAATTATTTTATTTTGAGTTCACTAAATGTATCATCTGCTTTTACTACACTTTTGATTCCTAAGAAAGATTTCAAGACAGAGGAGGGCTTAGGCTTGACAGTCATATGGTTTTGGTTAATTTAAAAAAACTAACCRCACCCAGCCCTGGTTCCTTGGCTTGCAAAGGGACGGAACGCATCTGCAGTAGTTGTAGTTGCAGAACAGCGCAAATATGGGTTAGTAACTTTTAGCCCAGTATCTTTGTATGCCTAGTATCTCTGTGGCTACATTGTAAAATACTTCTTTTTATAGMTGAATTTTTGTAAAGGCAAGTTTGTGAAGTGCTGATAAAAATCACACTGTAATTAGGGGCCTTGTCTTTCTGCAATGCATACAAAAAGCTTACAGCGTTTACTACCAAAGTCAAACTTTTTTCTTAACTCTGGGTTTTAGAACTTATGTACTAGCTAATCACACTAAAAAAACCCTCATAAATAATTTTTACGATGATATCTAGGACCACTGGTATTTCTGCAAGGAAATAATATGTGACCTTTCAGAGTGTGTCAGAACTACTGTAGTAGTAGTGTGTCAGGAGTTTAAACTGATTATCAGTTATTGACTGGCTACAGATTTTTGATAGATCAACCAACTGTATACTGTTTTATTTATTTATTTGTTTGTTTATTCTACCTTAAGGTGTGAGACCAATAAACAATCACACGAAGAAAACGAGGAAGTTGAGGTGAGTATTTTTCTGTTAACGGGTTGCTCCAGTTTACAAATAGTTGGGGAAATAATTACTTTAATATATGATTGGCAATGGTGTTTGCTTTTGCTTATTCAAATTAATAACATTATTGACAATAAATTAGCTACAAGTTACTAAGCAAAACTATTAAGAACAAGGTTTTTTCCTACTTTGTCATGAAAACACATGTACATGTTTCATACAAGCACACACAATTTAATTAGAGCAAGAATCTAGAATAACCATAATAATAATTACTGTTTAATTTTAGTTATGATTACTGCACATAATAGATCTCTGGACTTTTTTTTTTTAATATTAAACAGCAAGAATTTACAGCAAATCCTGAAGAATTCACTACTCAAGAAGAACTGTTGGGTTATTTGGTGAGTGTTAAATCTTACCTTGCGATGTAATTTAAAAAAAAAAAAAAAAAAAAAATCACAGAATTACTAAGTTTAAAATGTAGCAAGTAACATGAAAGCCAAAATGTAGGCAGTCTGCTAATCTAACAACATATTTTGTCAGAAGGTAGGATTCGGAATAAAATTAATATCATTGTATTTACAATTTATCTATTAATTCTAAAGTTTCTAGACAGGATTTTTGCCAAAGTGTTGGTATACTGTCAGAGGAATGACTTGCATTGAAAATTAATGCATTTTTCTCAATTATAGCTTAACTCCACTCCTGAACTACATGCTTAAGTAAAATGACCTTTTTTAACTTTTTTTCCCCTTTCTTTTATAATTGGCCTATCATTTTCAAATGAGGAATTTGGAAAGATGTAATTCAATAATGGGAGGAAGCAGAATGAAGAAAAATATCTGAGATATGCAGAAAGAAAAGAAGCAGTTTTTAAGAAATAAAATACAAGTTGTGTACGTAAACAAAAAAAAMCCCCAAAACCATAAACTAAAAAAACCTACCTATTCCCTTTTTAAAGTAAGTGGCAGAACACCTGAGTTCTGTTCAGTTGTTGAAAATATGTATTATGTACACATTCACAGCAGAGATACAATCAATAAGAGTGGAAACTAGCAGTTGCCAGTTGTTAGATGTATTAACAACACTTGTGGTCTTGCATACAGAAATGGTGATTTTATTAAAAGCATCAGTGACAAACTGTACGAAAATCTTTACTGATAGTTGCTGTGACGCAGCTACTGCATGGTAATTTAAGCGCTATTGACTATCATAAAATCTTTTTTCCCCTTTTTAATGGGGAATTATTAGGTGTAAAGATTGCACCTTGCTAATAAAACCTGAATTTGTTTTGAGGCATCCTCTTGCTTAGTATGATTGTCCTCCAAGAACAAGAGAGGACTGTTGGGAATGTGATTGGAACAGTGTTCTGTTCTGGAAAGTTTGAAAATTGTTTAATATTAGCATCTACAGTCATTTTTTAAAAGCTGCATTATGTGTTTCTATTGTTGTTGGATTCAAAAGGCTTCTTATGTAGTGGAAATGAATTTTACAAGTATCTTCTTTGGTCTTGCTGTTCATATCATGGAATAATTCCAGTTGTTCAATAATTATCCATACTGTATACTTTTTAAACTGTGAAAATCAATATGCTCAGATTTGTCATTAAAATAATTGTATTTCTTTTATTACCTGATAGCAGAGATATCCTTGCCCAAGTTTAATCTCCTTTTTCCACCTAGTTTTTGACAAGATCTTCTTTAAATATAACTTGTGCAAACCAGCAGAGATAAATACTATTAGTGTTAAAAATATAATATAATCYCTGTTAAGCTGTCACATATGAACTTAATGCTAGTTTTTTATTACTTTTTTCCATTGTCTGGAATGTTTAAAGGTGTTTGTTTCCAATCCAGAAGACTTTGAATTGTTAGGACRGACCTGCATTTCTGTTACGCTGTACCCAGTGGAAGTGTTTTCAGCAGAACTTTATTAGTGTAGAAGAGAGGATGACACATGTAGCTCTCTTTGGGAAGGCTGTTAGCACTAGAACTTGCTCCCCTACTAGAGCTTCAGAGTTTCAAAGACTGCTTTTTCCTTAGACTTTTTGGGAAGAAGGTGGTTAGTATAAGGCAAGGTGGCATATATTTTTACATTCAGTAGTGTTCTGGATTTTTGCTACTTTCTAGAGAAATGGGTTATGACTATGTTGCCTCAGGGAAGTTGTACATATTCATTTGTATGCAGGTATCTTGGGAAGAGATCAAAATACTTAAGGAAAAGCATTTTCCTGTATGTATTTCCAGGCATATCTTGGGTTGTTCCTTTTCAAAGGATTGTATTGGGTAGCTGCAGCTTCCTTCTGTTAGGATCCCCTTCCATTTCCTGCCCTGCCTTCCCTGCCCAATTTATGGGATTAAAAGTAAAAACTTTATTTGCTTTGTAACTTCAGCTATGTCTGACAGAAGGATGGAGACATAAAAAATGAGGTTCCTGCAGGTTTTGTTTATACATGATGATGCTTTAATCTTTCAGAGGGAAGATTTTTTTATTGTGTGTTGTTGTTTGGTTTTGTTTTTTTTTTTTTTCCTAGCAAAGTTTTGAGATACTGAATGAAGATGATGCTTCGTTTATCCTAAAAGTTACACAGACTCTTACAGATGCACTAGTGGAATATCGTCAGCAGGCTGCATCAAAAAAAGTAATTTGCATTTTGTTTTGGTTTTGTTCTACAAATCTGTAGATTCCTGTAATTATGCATTTTCATTATTATACTTCAAAAAAATTGCTGTGGAGACTGTAAGTTTTGGCCATTAAATACCTGAATTTTGTAGTGACAATAGGATAAACTTACAGCTTTTCTGTTGAGGAGTATTAATATTCTTTCTCTTCAAAGGTGCTTGCGTATTTTTTTTTTTAATAGAAGCTAAAAATCATCTTGCCTCTTATTCCCCATGCTTTTCCTTACATCTAAGTTTTTCTGCTCTTTTTGCCCCTTTTCAATTCTAACTTAAGCTTTTCCCATCTCTGCTGACCTCCCTGACACTCTTGTTCTGTATCCCATTTCCTTTCCCAGCCTTCACTTCATTCACTGTGTAATCAAACATTATTGACATTAATTTTCTTTCTTACACAACTTTTTTTCTTTTGGTCCTACGCTTTGAACTGTTCCCTTTGAAGTCTCTTTCTTCACACACTATTAGAAACCCAGATTTTCCCCCTCTCTGCTATTACTTTTGACTGACTTGTCTTTACATAGGCATAGTATGGAGGTGTTCTGAGGAGTGCTTTGAGGCTGCTGTGGTTGCCACTTGTGTTCCCTATGCCTCCAGTTTACATTGCGTGATACCGTAATCTCCACAGTTTCCACACTTGGAATGATTTTTCATTCATTCGCCCATTGTCAACAGGGATGGTAGGAACTTTCCTCTTGTTGGTGATCCATTCAACATATTTGCCATASGAAACATTATTCCTTACCCCTCCCAACATTTCTTGGAGAATTGTCAGTATTGAACTGGCTTCTCATTCACCACAACAGCTAATCCTACTACTACAGTTACTAAACTACTTTTTTATTTAAAGGGTGAGCTTAAGTGGATAATGCGAAATGTGGGTAAGTACCAGCCAAAAAGCTGGAGAGAATCACTGAGGTGACACTTCAAGAAAAAAAGTTTCGTTTTTTTTTTTTTTTTCCTTTTGTCTTCAAAAGCCTTTCTTAATTCAGGACTTTATAATAAAGTTTATCTTTGTTCCGCATATTCCATCTTCCCTCTATTGCTTTCTTTCTGCTGCAACAGCAGTACTTCTCCACGATAAATTCCATGCCTATAGTTCTCATTAATTATTTACTGCTTTTTACTTCCTCATTAAGCTTACTTTCACCTTATTCCTGTTGGTTTTTCCACATAGGATTTTGTTGTTTTATTCATATGGAAAGAGGACAAAATCTGACATGTTACAAAACAATCAAGTTCTAACTGAAGTAACTTCTAACCTACTAGTTGTAGAAATTTTTTTTTTTTTTTTTTTTTTCTAAACTGTGATCTTTCAACTGGTAATTTTTTAACTGGATCTTTTATTCTGAGTGTAAAATGCTTCCTTTTTAGACCTGACAGGTTGAGAATTAGGCTCTATAAGTATCACTTCTTGGCCTAATATAGTGCTTTTTCACACGTAGAGAGATACCATGAGCAGTGTGTGCATGGAAGTTCATTACCAGCTGTATGATTTTCAAAGAAATATTTGATTTTTCAGATTTGGTAGCAGAAATACTGGTCTTTGTTTTGTGATCATTAAAAATGTTGCAGTTTGTCATTTTAAGAGGTTGTCTTGATGAAATTCTGAACACAACTTTTTTCAAACTCGTAGGACATCTTAGATACTGAATATAATGGAGAAGAAGCATTGGAACATTCCACAGAACAGTCTGACCTGACTTCAGCAGATATTAGTGACTCTGATACTGGTAATGTTAGCATTGTAATCTTGAATGTGCTTTAATCTTAACACTGAACCTTGCATAAATTTTAGTTAGCTTTTTTTTTCCTGCTTCTCTAAAAGCAGAGCTTACGAGCAGAACAAAGCCAAGGTCAAGTAGCGTAAATTAATAGTTTTGGGGTTTTTTTTCCATCCTCTACAAATGTTAGAAAGGGCACAGTATTCAAAAACATTCATCCTACTTAACTGTAGGAATTGGAGGAAAAATTGAATTAGTTACAACTCTGACTTTCCTCTGTCCAGAGGCAACTGTTTCTAAGGAGGCTTTCAAAGTTTAACTCTGGCTTTTTCCCCCCCCCTCCATTTCTTTCCCTTCTTGGTAGAGAAGAGGCTTAGTGCAGGTCTAAGTGCAATCAAGACGCTAGTGGAAACAAAATTATGTTGTATAGGATGGAAAATTCTGTTTAATACCTGAATATTGCAGCTACTTGGCCTCAGTACTTCCGATTAATCGTTTCAAAGAATCTTGGATATCTTTGAGGTCATTTCCTTCTTGATATAAACAAATGATTATTTTTCTCAAGCATAGGAAGTACAATCCTATGCTTGGAGAGGAAAAATACCCAGAATGCTAGTGAAGCTATTTTGTATGATTTTTTTTTTTTTTTTCCTGTGCAGTGGCAATTTTCTTTTTTTCTAGGAAGCTTAGCTTTTGAAAACCTCAATTAATACAATGCCAATAACAAAAATTGCCATGACCTACAATATATGAGACTTGGAACCCTTAGTTCCTTTTTGTAAGCATAATGGAAATAGCTTTCACCCACCTCCCCACCCTTGTTTCTCCAGGATTTTCTGTAAATGGAAAGCATTCCTGACTCTCAGTTGTATGACAATGTAGCAAAGTCAGATGTGAACCTTACCAGCAATGCTGCTGTGCCAAACCGAAAATGCTTGTTTTGAAAAGCCCTATTTAGAGAAATAAGTAATGAAGACTCTTCAGAATCTTCTCTTACTGAAATACAGTATTTCTCTTCTTTAAGACTATTCAAGCAGCCGATCAGCTAAGCAGTCCTTATCAGTAAATGAAGATGATGAACCCCAAAACTTTTCAACTGGCTCTTTGGAAACAGCATATGAGAACAACATCACTACTGCATTTTTGAACAGTGCAAAAAATACGAATGTTGAGGAAGTTACTGCTACTCTACACAAAATAGCAGCAGCAAATCCAGCTTTCAGAGGTAATTCATGTATACGTGCATACACAAACACAAATACATAAAAATATACATAACATAATTTTGTTAGCTCTGTGAAATACTAAGGACTATATGGGTCAAAGACATTTGAGGTATTAAGGAGGGCTGAAGAGACTTTTTTCTTTCCCCTTTAACTTTTGCAGGATCCAGTTTAGGAATGGTAATTCAAAATGGCTGCCTTCCCATGAAGGTGTTAATAATTCCTGAATTTCTTTTTAAATTCTTTTCTCATTTGTGCATAGTAACAATTACATGGTAAGAGATAGTAAACTAAAATCAAGCATCTTGTTATTAGAAAAAAGGACGATCTTTTGTCTGTGATATAACTGGTGAAACACTGGTTTTGGGAATGCCAACAGCAAAGCAATTTTTACTTACTGATTCCTGAAGGAACTGTACTTGCACAGTTACATAGAAATAATAACGAATCAGAGACAAGTAGTCTTTCTTTTGCTTACAAGTTTCTAATAAGTGTCAGCTACTAAACCTTCCCACGTCTCCAGTCAACTGCTGCCCTTTCTTCAGAAGCTTCCTGTGTACATTTCTAAGCTTCTCAGAGTGTGTTTACGATCATCTGGGTGAAAAAAGAACACTGAAGATGAGTACATTGTAGAGAAGCTTAAGATATTCTTTGCCTGAGTGCTCACTGTGGAAGAAACTGGAGAGACTGCAATCCGTGCCATAACCTTTCCTTGGGCATGTGTGCATGCACATGCGCGCCAACAACTCAGCAGAGTATCTGTTTGGAAGTTCTGGAACAAATTGACAACATAAAACCATGAAAGTAGCAAATTGTTATAACTCTTCCATGAATATCACCYGGCCTTAGGGACCTCCAGAACAAAATGGTTAAGTTACTGATAGTAGCGATTTCTCCCATAAAGCTTACTTTGGAACCTGAAAATTTGTGGGTGGCAAATGTGGTTCTCTTTTATGTATATTTCTCTTTTATTAGGGTTTTGTTGTGTGTTGAACACAGCTGCTTGCTCACTGCCCCCCATGCCCCCACAACTGGACAAGGAAGATAACAGGAAGAACAAAAGTGAGAAAACTCGTGGGCCATGATAAAGAGAGTTTAATAAGTGAAGGGAAGGGGTGGGGGGGAACAAGTGATGCAAAGACAATCGCTCAGCACTTCCTACAAGCAGACTGATGCCCAGCCAGTCTCTGAGCAACAGCCACCTTGGGAGCCATCCCTACCCCCTTGCCTCCCCAGTTTTCATTGCTGAGCATGACATATGGAATATCCCTTTGGCCAGTTTGGGTCAGTTGTCCCAGCTGGGTCCCCTACCAGTCTTTTTCCCATCCCCCGCCTAATCACTGTGAGGGTGCAGCGTGGGAAAGAGAGAAAGCCTTGATGCTGTGCAAGCACCCTTCGGCCACAGCCAAAACACTGGTGTGTTATCAACACTGTTTTGGCCACAAATCCAAAACACAGCACCATATAGGCTGCTATGAAGAAAGTTAACTCCATCCCAGCCAAAACCAGTAGAGGATTCCAAGTGATCTTTGAAACTGCCAGCTTCTATTGGACAGGTGAATAGAAACTGTTTAGAAAAACAAGGTAGGAATTACTGGACACCTGGAAAAATACGATCTGCTTAGAGTGGTTGTGGGAGAATAAATATGGCTTTTGCGATAAGAAATCCTTCTTTACAGACTTTCTGCAGTTGTCTGAAAGGGGTTAGCAAAGGAGTCAGATAAAGGTGATCCAGTTCATGTAATCTGTTTGGAATTCCAAGAAGCTTTTGATACGTACCCTAATCAGAGGCTTTTAAGGGAACTAACTGGCTGTGGGAAAAGAGGGAAATCCTTGCATTGTTTAAATAATAAACAGATAGCAAATGGGCAATTACTTTTTACAATGAAAAGAGGTTCCAATAGAGAAGTGTGGGCCTGTGCTTAAGACCTGTCCTGTTTAGTATCTTCACAAATGACCTGGAAAAAGGGATGAGTATCTGGAGGACAAAATTTTGTCAAATTCAAAACAGTTAAAAGCATTGGTTGACTGACGAACTTCAAAAGCTCCTCATCAGATCAATGGAAATACCAACTTATCAGTCAGAAGAATATGTCGAATACAAGGAATTAAGGAAAGAATGGAAAGCAAGATGGGAGTCATCATTTTGCTATTGCATAAACTCATGCTCTGCCTGTATCTGGCATAGGGCAGATATTTCTGTTTCCCTTATTTCAGATAAAGGACTTCATTGCTGCAAAAGGTTTAGAGAAGGCAAAAAAATATGGGAATATCTTCCATATAAGAAGCAATAGAAAGCTAGGACTCTTTTTGGCCTGGAAAAGATATGACTGAGATATTATAACAGAGATTTGTAAAATCATGAGTGGATGGAGATGACAGACAGGATTCTATTATTTTCTATCTCTTTTGATCCATAAACTTGGAGTAGTGTGGGAGTCCAACTTCAAAGTGGACAAAAAGAGATGGTTCTTCACGCAGTGGTATGTGTATGATCTATGGAACGCCTAGCAAAAGGATACTGTGGATACAAAAATATTACACGTGTCCCTGTCTTCACTGTCTGGGCCAGACTGGGCAAGTGTTTGGAAGAGGACTACTGAAAAGTTTGCTGTATCAGACTTGGAAAGTTTCCTGAGCTGAAGATGGTCTGAGATTGGGAGAACATAGTATTCCCACACACCACCACGCAGCAGGCACACTTGCCCTGTTCTTAGTCTTCCCTTAGCATTTGGTTATGGGTGCTGAATGTTTATTATTACCACTTAAGCAGTCCCTGTGTTTCTTCTACTTCTCCTCTCCTGCTCCTAAAGTCACGGGCATTAGTTTCATCAAAGCAACACGGCCTTCTTGCTTGTGTTCAGAAGAGGACACTTTGACTTAATGTTACAGTGATAAAATCAAGCACTTCTGGTTATGCTTTCCTGATTATCAGCTGCAGATCTTTGAAAGTCAGAGACAGAGTAGAGGGGCAAGACAGACCCTTTAACTGAACCAGTACAGCTGTTCATAGCAATATACAGTTATAGTTTCCAGGCACATTCTGATTGTTAACAGTTATGGTATTTTTCATTTAATAAGAAAAGATCCAAACTCATGTCAGCATCTAAATGTTTCCATATAACTTGTGCTTTTAAATGTATTTTATCACCAAACCACTTATTTTCTGTTTTTATTTGTTTGTTTGTTTGCCTTTAACTAAGGAATTGATATTCCAAATGTTATAAGGATCCTGACTGAAAGTGGAACTCTAAGAAGACCAAGCAATGGCAGCACACAGTGACATGATAGTTAATAGAGTTAATTAAACATAGCAATGTTTACTTTCTGTAAGTTTGAGATTATTGTTTTACTTAATATGAACTCAATGTAGCTGATTTTGCTATATTCAAATTTTGCACAGTATTATTTTAATTAAATTAGTAACTTGGTTTTGAGATTCTTGTTATTTATTTCTCCATATAGCTGAAATTTCTATATTTGTGGAAAGGCTGTAATGCTCATGTTCCTTCTTTTCATTTTAAAACATACTTTTAAAGCAGGTAACTTGTTTTTTTAAATATCTTTAAATACTGTACATTGACAGTCTGATCTTTTCCTATTGTTGGTTCTTTTACAAAGAGTTATCAACAGAATGAACTACTGCAGTCAGCAGTACAAATTCATCCTACAACAAATACTTGGCAGTTATTCCCTGTGGCTGCTGGGCCTGACTCAAAAGCTATTGTAATCAAAAATCCCTTCCCATATAAGGATTATGAATAGGTTTCCACATATGTTTTTAAGTAAAGATTAAAAATAATAGTAAAAAGTCAGTGCTGTCAGTCTAGTTCTGAGTTGAGAAGTTCCTGGATTATAGGCAATTTAGGGAGTCTAGATAGTTGGAAGCTTTAGCAAAGTCAACAGAGGTTGGCTATGTCTGCAAATTCAGGGATATGTCCCAAGAGATCTAACCAGACTATGGTTAAGAGGCACTGATATGGTAGCGAAAGCATCTTTTTGTCTTCTCTTATCCCACCAGTATGTGAATGAAATGAAAGCTGGCTTATACTGTCCTTCAGTTCAGGCTCTTTTAACGTGAACTTTTTTCCAACTAAAGCAGTAGTGGTTTTGACTGAATGTAAAGGTCTATATGTTAATGACTACTGCTTTTGTAGGATGATGAAAAATGTTTTGGATGGTTACAAATTAGTGTGCTTGGAGAAAAAATAATTTTTAAAAATTAAATTGTGTAATTAAAATTTGCTTCCTGCTTGTGACGTTGGGTAGCACTCAGTGGTTCTAATTAAAGCTCTTCAGCTTTGCAGCCAAATGCTGGTATAATATAGACATGCTGGGACCAGATGGTAAATGAACCTTTTAATGTTAACTTACATTTTTTTGGAGATCTGGATGGAATTGAGAATCCTCATCCTGATGGTTTCACATCTTCATATCATGGAATGCAAGATGCCATAAAAATAAGGTAACAAAGAAAGCAGCAACAAAATTGGTTAGTTTTGTTCTATCAACAGACACAGGAATGAAAACAGTTCAATGACTATTAAAGAAATTAAAACACAAAACGCTGCTTTAAAGAAGTTGTGAAGTATTTCTAGAATGCCTCTAAATACGTTCTTGTCAGAAGCAGAGATGGAACTAGAGCTCTTACAGCTCATTTACTCTATAATAGGGACAATGTTAATGCGTGCTTAATGAAGATGATCAGTAAAAACATCTTTTAGTTGATACGAAATTCTGAATTCTGTTCCTGTAATACAGAAAATAAAAATAGAAACATCTTTTTTGTTTGTTTGTTTTCAAAGTGTAGAACATTCTATTAATTAAAATAATAAAATCAGAATGTTCAGCTGTTGTAAATGGCCATCTCTGGGACAGCTTCTTTTTTTCTCTTACTGTGGAATCATTCCTAGTGGAAATAAAGTTAAAATTAAGTTGAAATTACTTGGGTTTGAGTATTTTTTTTTTTTTTCCCTTGGGTGCAGGAGGAGCATGCTGAAAATGGAAAGACCTCTGAATCTATAGCACACTGATATAAAATTGTTTGAATGGTATGATGCAGAGTGCTGCTGCACTTCTCAAAGACAGCTGAGAAAACTGAACTGCACAAAAATCATGAAGTGTATGCTTCTGGAAGTGTTTTTTGAGAGAATGTCTAACATAGTCTCTGTTCAGTTGTACAATTATCTTCCCCTTAAAACTTTTTTTCTGGTGCGAACAGAGGCTACAAAAGAATTATATTATTTTATTCCTATATCTGCCTGTGTTTTGTGATGGCTTGGTATATTCTTATACTAATGGAAAACCGTATGTTTGTTCCAAAACAGTTTTTAAGGATAATGTTTTACTTGTGCCAGAATTTTAAAGTAAGAAAAAAGGCATTCTCTTTCCTAATCATGCTTAAACGATGTTACTGACTGTATTTAATATTATACATTTTAATTGTTTCTCACAGTAACAGCAAGGCAGACATCTGGGGTAACTGGAGAATTAATAGAATTAAAACTTAAGCAATAGCAAGAAAAATTAAACCAAGTGAGAATCGATCTTTTCTTTTAGCTTTACCTTAGTTTTACACATTTTACTCAGAGACCAGAGAGCTTCGGGGAAGTGATCTCTAACAAAAAAATGCAGAACTTGTACTCCTCTTAGAAGGCAGAAAGCGGAAAGGAGAAGGGTTTTCACAGGCGACTTGATAGGAAATGGAAAGTTGTGAGTGTGCAACAGAAGACTTACTGTCTGGTGTAAATTGTGATGTCTCTTCTAGACAGGTACGGAAACATCCTCCTCTTGTTTTGCTTCCTGTGTCTTCTAGGACTGTGTTCTGTCCTCCTGACTTAGGAATTCATTACCCCTTTTGAAGCAGCAAGCCCCATCTGGTGAATTCGATCTAGGTATTGGTGTACAAAATTAGGTAGCGTGCCTGATGGTTTGATACTGCATGTGAAACCTGAGATGTTAATGCTGACTCTGCATTGCCTTCACAGAAATTCCCTCTTCTGAATGTTTTCCAAGTCTATGAACACAAATCTTGGTACTTGTTATTATCAATGCATTCTTGTTGGAGGAAATGAGATACAGATCAAGAGGTGAAGTAGCTGGGCTCAAAGAAAGCATGAAAGTGATCCTATTCTTACAAGTAAGAAGCCTGAGCCAAGACATCTCTGATTCCAGTAATTAAAATGATGTAATGCCTTGTGTGATGGGATGCTGACATCTTAAAAAATGCTGTTGAACTTTTAGCAGTCATCCATGCTGGTTCAAATCAAAGCAGTGTAGCGTAATTACTTCAGTGACCTGACTGAATTGTTCTCCTGGCTGATGCATTAAGGTAAGAGATCCTGATGCGGTCCGAGGAGATGGAGCGAGAGCTGGAGGTTACTTTAACACTACTCAAACACCCCCCTGCAAAAGCATCTCCTGTCTAGAAACGCTGTCAGGCTGCGCAGTGGGAAATGTGTCTCTCAGTATCTCATGAAGCTGGCGTAAGAAAGAAAACGCATGAAGCTGTCACGGCCCACCTGTTCAACAGGGGACTGCTCTACTATATACAGACATAAAAAATGAAGACCATTTGCGTTCCTTTGTTAACAGATTGCTTTGCCGGCAAAGAACTTCTACCAGAGAAAAGGGAAAATCTCTTCTATCCCGCCACCAGAACAGCGCTCCAGGCTCCACCGCTTCGGGGGAACGAAAAAAACCGCTGCGGTATGCTTCTGTAGCGAGAAGATCACCAGCTCGCACCCCCCGAGCTCACGACGCCCCGGCAGCCGCCAGGCCGCTCCCGCGGGGGCGGGCGGCGGAGCTCGCCGCCGCTGCAGGTGGCGCCCGCGCCCCGGCGCCGGCGGAGCGGGCAGGAAGCGCGCTCCTTCCCGCGGGGGGCGCTCGCTGGTTGCAGCCGCTCACGTGGGCGGCCGTTTCCGGGCAGGTTCTCGGGGGCGGAAGGGGGCTCGTGGTTGGTGAGTGGCCGCGTGGTTGGTGAGTGGCCGGCGCGGCGCGCGCGGGGCTCGGCGGCGCCGTTAGCGGCGCGGGAGGAGGGGGCGCCCGGCCCGGCTCGGCCCTGCCCGCGGGGGCTGCCGGGCTCGCCCTGCCCTGCGCTAACGGCCGCCTTTTGTGTGACCCACCCCCTTCCCGCACGCTCCTGCGCAGGGCGGCGGGAAAGCGTGAGCACAGCCGCGGGCGTGCCGGTCCCGGGAAACCGGCGGCCTCGGCTCCCCCGGCCGCGGGCGTCGTCCGCCGCCGCCCCTGCCCCACCTCCCCCGGGGGTGCGTGCCGCCGCTCGCCCGGCGGCTTCCCTCAGGCGCTGCTCCCGTCTCGCCTGCCGCTGGTGGAGCCCCGGGGGCTCCCGGGAGCCGAACTCGCGGCCTCCCCGCTGGGAGCCCCGGCACCGGGCGGGCACTAACACGTTTTATTTAAACGTCTCGTAGAGCGACCGGAGCGGAGCGGCTCTTGGGGAACAAGCCGGAAAATGTCCCGGGACGGCGAGGAGGGTTGCTTGACGGCCTAGACCTGCGGGAGGAGCCGCCGCCTCCGCTTCAGCAGCGCTTTGGCTTTGGGGTATGGCGTTTGCCGCGCGGTCTGTGGTTACTAGGTTTTGTGGTGAGTGGGGATGTGCTGTCCTGCGCGGGAGCCTCAGAAAGTCAATTGCGAGTGAGTATTGCCCTTTGCTGGGAGAGAGCTCGCCCAGGTGGAAATCTTTATCAGATGAGAGGAGTTAGGGCATGTACCTTGCCTTCTGGTTTCTCAGGATTTTCTTGATTGCTTGAGCTTGTGACTATGCTGGTAGCAAGATTCCCTGAGGATACTGCCTCAAAACTGCAAGGGAGTAAATTACAGGTGAAACGGTCGCTTCTTTTCGTTCCACTCCGTTTCCCTAAGCCTGGTGCAAGGATGGCTGAGTGACACTTGAAGTAGCTTCTGAAAAGTGCTGCGTACAGCTTTATGTTAAGGGAAGTTAGTATTGATTTGAGGTTATTTTAATATTTTGGATTGTAAAACTGTATTAGCGCAGAAGCTGTTAGTGCATTTAGAGCTCAGTCCTGTTGGAGGAGGGCCAACTGAAAATACGGTTGAAGTTAAAAGGTAAACAGTTGTTTCAGCAAAAAGTTTCATTAAAATATTTACATAACTTCATAAGCTGTATACAGTTTTGCTTAATGTCTTATTACGTAGACACTGGGGTGTTTTCATGGCTTTGGTTTTGTAACCATTTTACCTTTGATTTAGCGCAGTACGTATGAATTGGGAATGGATATGTTTAGATTTCCAATAAATTATTTCCAAAATATGCAGTGCAAGGTAAACTGTGCTTCTTTGTTTTAGTAGGAGAAAGTATATTTTATAAGCCTTCTCCTTTAAAAGAACTTAATTGACTTTGTTCAGGTGTGTGGGCACCTGTATTGTGAAGTTTTTAATGGTAATTGGAAGCCAAACATTTCATCTCTTAGAGTGAGGCTTCCTAAATATCTCCATTAAAGCAAGCTTTGTAAGTGGAAATAACATTCATGTCAAAAGCTTCTAGCTATTTCTGTATGTCTTGCAATCAAGTAGTGAAAATCTTGTAATTCTTTCCTAAAAGATGCATATGGTAAAAATAAAAAGCTTATAAAACCATAGTTGTTATACTTGGTCACTAAAGGACATTTTTATTTCGGCACCAAACCCCAAGTTTTTTTAAAGCCTTTTCAGCTGATAGGTTACTTTTGCTGAATTTACATTTCAGTTAAAGTGGTCTTGCAGATAGCTGTTTTAAGCTAGCATGTGAAAAGCAGAAATTAAGTTGTAGTCAAATGTTTGTATAATCAGTTGTTTAAATTGTTTTAAAAGAATAGAAAACGACAATTGGTTTTAAAACATTCCTTAATGATTATCCTGATGATGTGTATGTGAAATACTGTAATACAGCACAAATTTACAGTTTGAAGTCCATTGGGAAAATTAGCTGTAGAATTCTATTTTCTAGAGTGAATGATGATCATATCCACCACAAAAGAATCATTGTTTGGATATTTTATTTAGAAATTTCTGCGTTTAGTCAGCTATATTGTTTTTTTTTTCTTTTTTTAGTTAGTTTGGTCTTTAAAATTTGAACATTGTGTTTGCAACTTTTTTGTGTAGTTCACATATTAAGAATATGCAAAACCTAGTTACCCAAAGACTAGTTTGAAAGAGAAAAAATTTATGTACCTGACAGTACGGACTTTATACTGTGTACAGTGAGATCTGGAAGTATTCAGATTTGCAGCTCTGTAAATTACCTGTTATCATTAGAAAGCTGTGAGATGTTAAACCTCAACGTCATAATGGCCTTGTACTTGTCTTCCCCTTCCTCCTTTTAAATTGTAAGTAATTTCTACAACCACTTCTAGGAGTCATCAGACCATGGATTCATGGTCTTAATTTGGCACAATTTGTATATGAGTGTTGTGACATCAGCTTCTGGAGTTTTGTTATAAATGAATTTAGAAGTATGGAGGTCGAGGGAAGGAAGATAAAATAAAGGAACCTGTGCTATAGTGTTTGTTGGTTTTGGGTTTTTTTGGGGCGGGGTTTGTTTTTGTTTTGTTGTTTTGTTTTTTTGTCTGGTAGACTTAAGAGTACTTTTATCAGTACAGATATATCAAAGCCAAAAAGTCATTCAGAAACTGAAGTGTGGGTTTTAGTTTGTTTTGGTTACTGCATGTCTATTCTAGTGTGTCTGTATGACTTACTTCTAAGTGTAGCTACTCATGCTACCTTATTTCTTACGCCTTATTAAATATGGCTTAATTTTTCAGTCTCTTTTTACTTCATATGTGCCCATTTAACCTCATTTTTTCCCCTCATTCTTTCTAGTTATCATTTTTAAATGCACAGACTGGACTTTTCAGTGTGTAGTGGAAGTTTTCTTAGATTCTTGTATGCTGCTGTTATCAGTGAAGGCCTGATTAAACCCATGATTTTACCTGTGCAGACTGTATGCTATTAATGATTGAGTTGGTAAACAATGTACAAATTAAATGAAACAGTTCACTGAGCTCTTTTGGCTTGACAAGGGTCAAGTACGTAAAAAGTTGCTTTATTGGCAGGAACTTGTTTTAAAACAAAACAAAACCAACAACTTAATCTGATAAAGCAGTGGAAGATGCAGATACTTAAGTGATCTTTTTTCAATAAAGTAGTTCTCAGAGCAAAGACAACCAAAGCAGCAGTAGAATGTTTTCTGGACACTAGAACAACATCTGTACTGTATCAGTCTGCATGTCTGTTTAGCCTAGCATTTTGTCTCAGGAGCGGACACTAGTTTATGCATAGGAAAAAGCATAAAAACAAGTAGCCTTTGTTAGGAAGTTGCTGCTCTTTGGTGGAAAAAATATTTGTTTGTATTGTATTTAATCAAATTAAAATTCTGAATATCTTTTTGCAGAGAATCAGAATGACTAAAAAAAGGAAACATCAAGAAGATTTCCAGAAAGTGAAATTAAAAGTTGGGAAAAAAAAGCCTAAACTAGAGAATGCAACTGATACTACCTTCAAAACAAAGGCCATACAAATTCCTGAGCAGCTTAAAGAAGATGGAGTGCTTCCTACACAAAATAGAAAACTTAACATAAAGGTGTGCTGTGACATTACATTCTGAAATGACAGAAAATTACTTGTCATTTATCTAGGTTTACTATGTTTACTAGAGTTTAGGAAAAAAGGATTTATTAAAAAAAAAAACCACCTTAAAAAAAACCCAGCAGAGTATCTGAAAACAGTCTTTCTGCCCTTGACAATAAGCTGACCCATGAACTTAATAAATTGCTGGACCAGCATATAACCCAAGGGAAAGGTTTTCGGCATAAAAACTAAAGTTGCTCACGATTTAAATGTCTAGGATTAACATTTGGTTTTTAAAAGTCTTGGATCACAACTTAAGGACAGGGTTTTAAAAAGTAGGCTTCCTGAGATGATGTTTCTAAAAAATTTTGTATTTCTTTGGGTGGTGGTTCTGCTTTCCTTCTTTTGCGTCGTCTTCTATCTCTTGCAGCTCTCTGCTTAAACTGAAGAAAGCTGTTGAGACTGAGATTTCATAGTTCTACTTTTGAGAACAAGTGTGAGAGGACTTATTTTTGGTCATCCCTCTGTTAAGTCAGTAGGGTTGTGCATAAACTTAAGAATGAGGATTATCTAATTACCTGAAGGACAAGTCATGGTATCTTGTTTTTTCTGTCACTGAATTTTGATGATTTGTTCATTGTTATGCTTTAAACTAATATTATATTTGTTCTGAACATATTCTGCTGCTATAAACAGCAGTACACCATGAAAATAGATTCAGTATTTTTCAGTGTTTAAGAAAAATGTGCTTGAAATAGGTGGGGAAGTTTAAAGAGCTTAAAGTAATAATGATATCAAGTATATATGTTTCTTTCCTTTTAGGATCTGCTTTCACAGATGCATCACTATAGTCCTGGGGTTAAGCATAATGCACTTCTTGGGCTCAAAGATCTCCTGTCTCAGTATCCATTTGTAATTGATGCACACCTTTCGAATATAATAAGTGAGGTGGCAGCTGTGTTTACAGACAAAGATTCTGGTGTCAGAGGAGCAGCTGTGCACCTGCTGCAATTCTTGGCTTCAAAAATAAGAGCGGAACAGATTGCTCCATTTTTTCCTTTGGTAAGTGCCCATCTCTCCAGTGCCATGACTCATATCAGTGAGGGGATTCAGGAAGATTCATTGAAAGTCTTGGACGTTTTATTGGAAGCGTACCCAGCTCTTCTCACAGACCGCAGCAGTATATTGTTGAAGAATTTTGTAGAGCTTATTTCTCACCAGCAACTGTCAAAAAGACTGAAAAGCAGAGAGAAACTTTCCTGGATGCTCTCTGTTAACCCAAATCGCAGGGTAACTTCTCAGCAGTGGAGGTTGAATGTACTTACCAGACTCAAGAAGTTTCTCCAAGCGGTGGTAGATGGATCCAGTGAAATAGAGGATGAAGGGCTTCAAGAACAAAAGGATAGCCCTCATTCTGTGAGGAACCCAGTATGTATAAGTTGGAAGGTCCATGCAAATAATCAGCAACATATACAGCTGTTTGAAAATGGTGGCTTACGACCAAAGATCAACTCATCATTTAGACTGAGGTGAGAAAACGTTAACTAATCTGGGAATTAATGTCAACTGCATGACCACAGTGTTAAACTGTGGTTTGTTGCTGTTGAAGACAACTATTTAATTTGTATTGTGGGATTGTCTCTTAGCCATATTTTAGGGCATTTAGTATAATGTGCAGTCTTACTGCAGTGGCTTGAAAATATGGAAATACTCGGCAGATAACCACGCTATGCATATATCATGAACTTTCCTGTTACCAAATAAAAGCTTTATTTTACGCTATTCATAATAATTTTGGAAGACCAACTCTAGCTGTTTTTTTGGATGTGTACTGACGGCTACAGGTTGTTGCAGGATATCAAATAGACCTGGGGGCAAGCAGGCAAATTTCTTTACATTTAAACGTAAGCTTGTTTCTTATACTGTGATAATGAATTTTACTGAAATTTTGTGCTTTTACCTTCAAGAGTCTGTCATAAGTTTAGGAGTCTATATAGCTCCTTTTAAAAAGGACAGCATGATAAGATGTGTCTGGCTGTATGAAGTTCTGCTGAGTTTCCGATTCTAGATATTTTTAATCAATTCACCAGTTTATATCTTCACTATGGATAAAAGATGTCTTGTCTGAGACATGTTGATGAATATGGAAGAAAGCATAGTGTGCTTAGTCGCAGAAAGGTTTGTGTGTTTTTTAGTAGTACTCTAAATAGATGTAAGCTGAAGTTAAGGGAGAAATAACTAACCATCTTTATTTCTCTTCCTCCTTTCTGATTCACCCACTCTTCAAACTAGAGGGGAACCTCCCACCCCACTTTATGGTACCTTTTAAACATTGGCATCCTCATGTATATGCATTACTATAGATGTTACATACCTGCTGGAGGAGACCTGGAATAACAACTTGAAAAACAGAAACTGTTTAGCACTTCTAATCCGTAGATACCAAAGTGGTTTGAAGAGAAACCACAATCCTTGTTTTACTGCTGGGGGAGACTGAATAAGGGGTATAAAGCAGTTATACCAAATTCATCTAGGAGGTCAGTGGCAGAAAAGGGTGTAAAACACACTGCCTAATCCATTGCTATGTCCATCTCATATCTTTGAATGAATGAACTGCAGAAGAAGAGGTGTTCTCTTTTAATACCACAGGTATTGGCCTGAATTAGCAGGTGTTTTCCATCTCTGTCGTGGAGACACACAAATGACCATTCCATTCGCACTCTCCTAGGCTGCCACTCGGTAGATAGCATATTACTGGGGTAGGTATAGGAAATTTATATTAAGCTAAGTAAAATGTGGAGCTTATTCTCATAAAAGTGGTTGTTAACATAGCGTAAGAGTTCAGTCATGACCAACAATATCTGCCACTAAAGGTGAAACTTTAGTTGGAAACTAGACCAGTGAAGCCTGCTTGAGGCAGGGGGAAGGGTTCAGTGCTGAGCACAAAACAGTCCTATGGACTTCATCTCTGCAGTCAGAAGCATACAATTGTGGACCACCGTATATCAGAGGATTCTTGTRCTGTGCCCTGAATGATATGCAGTGTGTGATATACCATGCCCTGTAATAGCTGAAGATGCATTGTATCCAAGGTCTAGGAAAGTAAACTTTACATCTGGTGTCACCTGAATTGCATTCCGCTTTTCTGAGGAGCTAGATTTTGGTGAAACATCGTGATCCACTTGTGGTTATAAATACTTTCAAAAAGGCGTTTGCAAGCATGAGGAGGAGCCAGAAGAATAGAAAGAAACATTGCTAGAATCCAAGGCAAGATTGGCAAAGCAAGCTGATGGCAGCAGAACAGAAGAATGGAAAGAGAAAGGGGCATCTGCAGAAGGTACTAAAATGTTCTCATCTTGTTGCATTTGTGCATATTTTTGGTATATTCATTTTGCACAAAGCAAAATGTACAGCTTGTTTTAGTGGATATCCTTGAAATTCTAAGAGTGGAATTTACTGTGGTGGCTTTTGTATTTGCCACTGAAATCTTTTCTAGTAATCTGAAGATGTTTAATTCTGTCTCTTCCAATCCCAACTGTGGCCTTTTACAGGCATTCCCAGGCCTCTGCTGTGGCCATTAATGCAAGGGCAGAAATTACTTCTAATAAGAGGTGCAAAACATCTGTAATGCTCCTTGAGTACTTCCAAAATCTGAAACCGTGTGTGTGTTTGTCGTGGTTTAACCCCAGCCAGCAACTAAGCACTACACAGCAACTCTCGCACTCCCACCCGGTGGGACGGGGGAGAGAATCAGAAGAGTAAAAGTGAGAAAACTCGTGGGTTGAGATAAAGGCAGTTTAATAAGTAAAGCAAAAGCCACGCACACAAGCAAAGCAAAACAAGGAATTCATTCACWACTTCCCATGGGCAGGCAGGTGTTCAGCCATCTCCAGGAAAGCAGGGCTCCGTCATGTGTAACGGTTACTTGGGAAGACAAACACCATCATTCCAAACGTCCCCCCCTTTCTTCTTCTTCCCCCAGCTTTATATGCTGAGCATGATGTCATATGGTATGGAATATCTCTTTGGTCAGTTGGGGTCAGCTGTCCCAGCTGTGTCCCCTCCCAACTTCTTGTGCACCCCCAGCCTACTGGCTGGTGGGGTGGTGTGAGAAGCAGAAAAGGCCTTGACTCTGTGTAAGCACTGCTCAGCAATAACGAAAACATCTCTGTGTTTTCAGCACAAATCCAAAACATGGCCCCATACTAGCTACTATGAAGAAAACTAACTCAACCCCAGGCAAAACCTGCACAGTATTTTTCTTTAAAGAAGTCAATGCACAAATAGTCAAGTCCTAACTATAGATAATGAGTTGACCAAATGATAAGTAACTAACTGTGGTGTGTATGTATTGGTGGCCTCACCACTAATACTGCAAGTAAGTTTCAACTTTGTTCTTTAAAAAGTAGGCTTCCAAACACCACTAATAGCATGCTAAATTTTTAAAGTTCCTGTATCTTTTTGATCTTGCAAGTTCATTGGGTAGGGATGGCACCTCATTGATAACCTAGTGATTACAGAAAGAGATTTTCAGAATCAGTTTGCAGTATTAATGTTTAATAAAAAGTGTAGATTCTGAGCTTGGAATGCTGGATGGTTCGACAATGCAAATCTTAAGACTTTATTATTTTCTGTTGTGTGCTAGGTCTTCCTACTGTGTGTGAATTAAAGATTACAGTGAATTAGGAGATTATTAGAATATATCCGCTGCTTTATGTGCTGACTGTGCTGCTTTTTGCATCAAACTCATTTCAGATATGGAAAAATGGAAGGCCTTCACGACTTAAATGTGGTGATACCAAGGTGTGTGATCTTTTTTTGGACTGGAAGTGGTGCTGAAGAGAAATGGTAGAGCTTCTGTTTCTGCTGAGAGAGAACAAAACAAAGCTGCAGAGAAAAGCGAAGAAGACTTGAAACACCAAAATGGAAGACAAAGCATAGTGAATAAATATGTATATGGTGTGACCTGTGCATCAGATAGAAATGGAAAATACAGCTCACTTCGTGTACTGAGTGTTTCTTTGCTGCAACTGGCAGTGCACACAAAAAAGGAGGACAGTAACCTGGCTTAGACTCTGAGCCATAAAAACTTACTAACTTCCAATGACTTTTCCTATTTTAAGCAGCAGAAAGCTGTTTCCTTATTTTCTGTTTCTTTTACACTTCCTTGACTTCCCTTTGCTGAATTTCTGTTGTCCTCTTACTGTCAAATGGCAGATATGTTACACAGTTTTCTTTTGTTTGGTCCTGCTTCATAAAAATTTTGCCATTTTAAAGAAAAATGACAGCTTAAGGGGTACACAAATATCTTGCAGCTCCCCTCAATAGTATTTCATACTGATATGAAGGTAATATGCTTTGTAGTGTTTCTGAGAGCTGCCTTACCATTAAAGAATAGTGGTAACAGATATGTAACAAAAAGATTAACACTTTAATTGACATCAAACCTTCCCAGTTCCAGTGAACCTGTATTGCTAAGGATACTTCACTAATCAAATGCATACTGGACAGATTACAGTAATACTTTGTCATCATCTGTTACTGGCAATCAGATTTTATTTACCCCTTTTGTTGTTAACCTTGAATATTTGGAGGAGTCTTATCTTGAGAGATGGGGGCTTCTTTTGCAGGGGTACGTGAAAGCTGTGCTAAGTATTCTTGCCCAAATGCTTTCGGCAGCTGGGTGGAGTATCCCTTTTGGCATGGAGTCTTCCTTCTTTTTCCATCCCTTTTTTCGCAAAAGTACTGAAATAGTTGGGCATGTGTGTTGTACTTCTGTAGGAATCTTCAGGTGTGTGTTGCCAACTTCTCAGGTTTCGTGCACTGTTCACTGTTTAATGGGGAGATTTTTTTGTGTTCCAAAAATAGATTGCTCGAATTCAGAGCTCTGCTGTAATACCAGGTATTATTTTCAGAGAAACGATTAAAAGACTACTACTTCAGAACTATTTTAGCCAAGTACTGACACTTCAGAATCTCAGCTGAGTGTGTAGTCCCATCATGGCATAGGATTTACAGAACAACCTAACTTTTTCAGTGAGGTTATGGTCTTGGTATCAACTGGCTTGTCCAGTGATGCTGTAGAATTCATTGTGGTTATAACTGGAAGATGGGATTTGTCTACTGTGTCTTTAGATGACTGAGAGTTAAATGTCCAAGTTGGAACCATTCACTTTGAACTCTCTTTATAGTCTGAAAGAAACTGGTGACTTTACTGCAGTGTCTGCGGCATAGCAGGGACGTAGAGCAACAGAAAAGGGACAAATAAGCTAAATTACATTGACTGCATACATTGGTTGCAGTTAATACTAAGCTTTATAAAATTTTAAGATGTCTGATAATTTTAGTAGGTACTAAAGATAAAACTAACATTTTTTTTCTTATGACCAGTTATGTTTCCACTTGTCCATTTTATTTTGTGCTGGAGATCTAAATTCTCTCTCCCATCTTGCCTTCATTGAAAAAGAGCCTGCATTTTTCTTAAACTTTCTTTTTATTCCTTTGCAGATGGCTTCTCCCTGCTCCTTTTACAGTTTGTTAATACCTGGCTTTGTTTTGGTTTAGTAATTTTCTTGAGACACCAATTTCAACCAGAGAGAAATAGCAGAATAAAATTTTCTGTTATGTGCATGTTATAGATGATTGCAACAGCATGAGAAATGTAGCTTCACAGAAGGATATAATTAATTGGATAATTTGGAAATGACAGGATGACCAGGAAAAACTGCTTTACCTCTTTAATCCAATATGAAATTAAAATATTTGTGAACAGAACTTCTCTGCCTATCTGTGGAAAGAAAGCAAATAGTTTTTCGGATCCTATTTTGGGTGTATATGTAAAGAAAAATCACTTGGAGAACATCACTGAAATAGAAAGGAGTTTAACAGGAGGTTCAGCGTACCAATTTTATGTATATTGGGAAGTTAGAATTATGATGGGAATTCCCTGCTGTGAGTTAGAAAACAAAATCGTAATGGAAAACAGTGTCAGAAATCATCAGTTGAAATTATTGTTGCTTTTTTCTTTTCTTTTCTCTCTCTTTTTTTTTTTTTTTTTTTNTTTTTTTTTTTTTTTTTAAAGGGCTCTTGTTATTTGGAAACCCTTTCAGAAGCCTCTGTTTTGCTTAAAATTAGCAGGAGTTATTCAGGGGTTTCTTTTTTAAAGAACCTTCTTTTTAAAATGGATACAAATTGCCTGAATTTATCCAGGAGCAGGATTTGGTCATTTGTGCTGATAATCCCTTCTGAAACACAAACCAAGTGTGTTATAAGGGGGGAAAAAAGTCCTTGGTTTTCTTGCTTTCTGCGAGATGTTCTTTTAATTTAAACTACGTATCTTCATTTTTTGATAATTTTTGTTTAACTTCATTATCAGATCATTTTAATAATTTTCCAGCTAGTTGCTCTCCAGAGCATTACTGTTAAATATCAGGTGGGAACCAAAGTTGTATTTTTGCAAAATGATTTTTTTTTTTCCTATTAATATGAACAACCATTCTGTTTATTATAGCTGGAGGTGGTTATTAACTGTAATAAACTTCATGCATTTGACGATACTTTGTAGTCAGTTTCATTATTTTGCTTCAAGGAGCTTAAAACTTAAAGCTTTTATATTTTGTTTTGCCGAGTACAGTGAATTCTTATCTGTTGGTTGAAGGTGATATGATAATGCAAATCATATTTCTCCACTTTATAGACTTTACATATAACAATGGGGAAAGAAATACTGAAATCTAAGAAGTTGTTACAGAAGCACACAAACTTGCAGGGAGACTCGGGAGCAGGTTTGTTGTAGATGGTTTGAACTCCCTTTTTTCCTTACTGAAATATGTAGCAAGAAAGCAAGCAAACATTTAATGTATTAAAAAAGTAATTTTTTCCTGTTATTCAGAAAGCAGGAAAGTGGTATTGCTCTAATCTGTTTTTAAAGGTGTGATCTTTATCTTTTTTCTTTTTTTTTTTTTTTTTTTTTTTTTTTTTTTTCATTTAGGTCTCTGGCAAGTGTAATGGACAGTGCAGAAAAAGGCCTGTCCTCGGCTGAAAACTTAAAAGGTTTTATTGAGATAATAATTCCATTACTGATTGAGTGCTGGATTGAAGCATCTCCTGCACAATCAGCTCCCATTCTTGGAAACCTTTTGGAATCGGAATCTCAGCAGCTTATGCAGCAAGTGCTTAGTATAATACATTTATTGTGGAAACTCACAAAGCGACATGATGAAACATACAAAATGGTAAGGGAGAAGTGATCTGTGGCGTAATAATGACAGTTCATTTTGTTTTGATTGGAAACTAGTGATTTGGTGATTGGAAGTAGTGGAAATATTTTATTGAGAGAGAAAAAGCCTAGGTTTTGAGTAGAATTTGAGTTTAGATTTTGTCAAGTCTCTTACTCTAGAAAATCTGTTGAACTGAGCAACGAGTTCACCGATAGTCTCCAGGAATCCTTCTTGACAGACTGCAGCACAAAAGCTTTTGAAACTGAAAGTGGTATTGGAGAAGAGGAGCATTTTGTCTCCCAGATAACCTCTAGAATATGAATTTGAACAAAGCGTAGAATGGAGTTGTTTGTTCCTTGTTTTTATGTGTTGAAAAATTTTATGGGGGTGGGGGAGTGGAAATGAACAAGCCGTAAACCCTTGGAAAGGTAGGAGATAACGGTGATACGAATTCCTGTAATTGCTTGGTGCAACCTACGTTGTTGTGTCATGATTGGTAGTATCACAAGACATCAAAGCAAAACCTCAATATGAATTTTGGAAAATATCTTTGAAGTTTTTTTGCCCTAATTATTTTGTCTTTTACTTTGATAAATGAATTGCAATTTTTTGTAACTTTTGCTGCTCTTCCAAAGATTTTGCGAACTGGAAAAAGAGCACTCTTCTCTTTCCATTTTGGCTATTGAGAGTAGTTGGAAGGAATGTCTTGACAGCTCTTTGTTTTTCCTGTGTATAGGACTATAGGTCCATTTGCTAAACAAAAATCTATGTATAGAATAATTATTGGAAATCATTTGTGGAATCATTCCATTAGACCAGAGTTATCCAAYGTAGACAGCCCGAGGGGTGGATTCAGTGTGTCTGAACAAAACATGCTGTTCCCCTTTCATCTTTTCTAGAAGGCTTCTTGGAAGCAGGCAGAAAGCAGGCTGTTGGCCAGGTAAATACCTGTGGCAGCCTGCTGCCCCTAGCCTTTTTCTTTAGAGTACTGCAGAGCTGCTGCCCTTAGCCATAGGGTGCCTGCATTTTGGTCACTTGAAAGGAGTGCTCCTGTGTCAAGATGTAGCTGTTTTAGGTACATGCAGTTGCATTATGACCTTAGGATGTTTTGGTTTTTTTTTTTTTTTTTTTTTTTTTTTTAGCATATTGTGTTTTAGATAAGATAAACTGTTTATCTTATTTTTCCTTTATAGTCATCTTTATATATAAAATGCATTCAAATGGCTCAGTTTGAAAAAGGAAGCTTTGCTTATTTAATAGACCTTGGGCTTACGGGCCAAAGTGGTTATTAGAGACACTTCGGAAAACCACTATGAATATGCCTAGTGGAAACCTATTAATCTTTGAAATAGTTTAATTGTCATTCTCTGTTCTTAATACTTGAATATCAAAAAGATTATTCTGCCTGACCAATTTTATAGTAGTGCAGGCTTTTTTTGTGATGAGTTCTGCTGGACAGTTTATGGAATGGTGACTGTGAGTGTCTGCTAACCCACAAAGTGAAATTATTTTTAAATATTGAAAAAAATCCTTTTTCTGTAAGGATGGCCTTTCTGCTGGAAAACATTTTGTGTCAGTGGGCTTTGAACTACAAGTACACTAATGATAGGGAAAGATGAAGGCAGTGTCAGAATACATCTTAATGGAAAACTCAGGACAGTCACTGCAAGTAAATCAGAGTTCACTYTGATTTTAAGTACCCTTATAAGTTGATATAAAAGCACTTCTAATTCACATCTGTAACTTACTTGGTTTAATATTGCATATACCCACATTAATATGTGCTAAGAAAATATACTGGTCCAGTTTGGATTAAATGTTGCTTAACCTTGACATCATAATTTTACTCCCTTGTTTTGTGGATCTTCAGGTTCATGCACAGGACTTCACATTTACGTCTGAGTGTATGTGAAAACTTGCAAACAGAAGCTAAAGTTCCTGTTTTTCATTGATTCCAATAATAGATTTTGGGAGATGATTGCATTGATGTATTTCACTTACTACCATGTTTTCTGTCTATCATCTGCATTCCTTAACAGGAACTATGGCTTCGAATGAATTACCTTGTTGATTTCAAGCACCACTTCATGCGTCATTTTCCTTATTCTTTACAAGAAACAGTAAAGCACAAAAAGAAAGATTCGTGCAAAGGGTAAGAATAAAATCAGTGTCATGTTACGGCTTTTAATTTCATAAGATAAGTGAGACAATGTGAGTCATGCTATATCCAGTATTAAGTTTTTAATGTTGGAAAAGAAAACTTTTTATTGTGTATTCCTTGAAGATCTGTAGAGAAGTTTTTGTAGGAAGGTAGCATTGCTTTGAATTGAGAAGTTTTGGTTGTTCTTTGTAAAAGTATTGTATAGGAAGTCATCTGAATAGCCTCCAGTGGAAATTAAAATGCTGTCTTAGAGAAATGAAAATATTTTATTGAATGCTTGATCTGGAATTTGCATATTGCTAAATGGTGATTTGTGTTAGTCTGACTAGTTTCATATTTCTGCATGTTTTCTTCAGTTGACTGCTGAATTACATCAAAACATAGTTAAAACATTTTTTTTCACCCACATCTACTCTTCTATAGTTGTATTACAGGGCTGGATAAATAAATCTAGGAGGGGAGATGGGACACATTGTGCCTATCCTGTATTGCAAAGCAGTACTGGAGCAGGAGAAGTCAAACACTCACATGTTTCTTCACTGTTGAGCTGGCAGAGTGGGTGCACCAATTTTGTTCTGGTACAGGCCAGTAGCGGGTTGTTTCCCTTGTCAGCTCCCAGATGTGAGACTAGATTCATGCAAAGTCTGTTCTGAAGTGATTCTGCACCAGTGCAGTCCATAGAAAACACTGGTGTATGTACAATGGGTATCAGCCGGTGTCTTATCTTGGTTTCAAATACTTGCAAACTGTGCCACTGCAGATTGAGCTGTAGTAGTGGAAGAAGCTCTTTTTATACTAAGAGTCTACCATGGTGCAGGTATGGTTGAGGCTGAAATCCTAGTTGATATTTTGACTGTTGCATTTTCTCTTACTGGAAGGGCACGTAGATCAGAGGTACAGCATAGCTCTTCATTAAATGCTTTCATTTCAGCTAAGTCTTGCCCATTAAGTTCATAAAGCCAAAAGGTGTTTTGCTTTTCCAGGTTTTGACCTGAACACCCTTCTTTGAAACTGAAAAGCTCAGAATTAGTAGTTAGGCAATGCAACCATCTCATCTTATAGATGACACCCTGACTAACCATACTTCTGTTGATCCTTCTTCAGTGTGCGACTAAGTTTTGCCCCATTCTTGCACTTTAAAATTAATATCTTGTTGGATACATGCAGGAGAAATAATCTGTGAAATTCTTTTTTGTGTTTTTGACTGTTACTTCAAGACTTCTGGAAACTTAGCTTCATGCCATGAAAATAAAAATAATTGCTTTGTTTTCCTTGCTTACCAATGTATTGGGTTAAAGGCCTGCATTTGGAAACCTYGCATGGCATTGTGAGGCTTCCTTCCTTCTGCAGTTTGCAAAATGTTGCAGAAATTTACCACAGTGCTACTGATAGCACTTAGCATCTACATATTCTGAACATGAAAAAGTTATTAGCATTTATGCCATGTGTAAGTGATGTCCACAGGCTGAGATTTATTTGCTAATATTGCAATGGTTGGCTCTGAACTGAAGGGTGGCTACACTTAATGTTAGCGCAGGTTAAAGTGCTTACTGTTATTTTGTTTTCACAGCTCTACTTCGTGTTCTGAATGCAGGTATTCATATTGTGCAGCTTTCTGTAGATAAATGCTGTGATTTTTTTTTTTTTTTTTGTATACTGTGAGTGAGTAATCAGCAAGTAGAGAAGTTCTAGCATTATGTGTCAAGCTGCAATACGCTTGATTCCTTTCTTGATATGCCTTAGTTTTGTCTTTCAAACCTCTGTAGGACAACAGGGTGGTCCTGCAGAATATTGTGATGGTGAAAAATGTGTTTCTGATTCCACATGAGTTTGGAAAAAAGTACATAAATGGATTTCTCTATGCTGTTCATAGTGCTTTCTGACATTGTGTGATAATGACAAAATCCATGTGATTCCTCACAGAAGAAACACAGAAGAGACTGAAGCTAAGGATTAATTTTTTTTAGCCTTCCTTTACTGGTTTCAGTCACCTAAAAGTGCTGCTAGGCCAGAGTAAAAATGTCAAACAGGAGAAACCAGACAGAGAGATACAATTTAGAGCTTTGGTTCTTGCTACCACTATAAATATGAGAAATAGACATTTTGGTGGCAGAACAAAAATTTTCAAGTACCCAAATGTCAAATATGAAGACTTCTAAAACGTGTATTGGCTTTAAAACTTTAACACTTAGAACTTTTTTTCTACATAGTATAATTTCTGCCAAAGTAATGTATATTGAAAGGCACAAAATATTTTTTTTAAATATCTCTCTTTTTTTTTTTTTTCCCCACCTTCCCCCTTAGCAACAAGTATTGTATGACGTCCTCAAACAGCATAGACCATCTTTTACTGAACTTAACCTTGTGTGACATAATGGTTTCACTAGCAAGTACTTCAACACTTCAGACGGATTCTGGTTGGCTGGACATGATAAGGAGATTTGTGACAGATACTCTTCAGGACGGCAGCAAGCTGAATAGCAAGCAGGTGAACAGATTGCTTGGTGTGACTTGGAGACTAATGCAAATACAGCAAAACAAAGGTAAGAGATGAGTAGTTTCTGAAAAGCAAAATTATGCACTGACAAAGAGCTTGAGTTATTCTAGCTTTTTCAGGTCACTTCATCTTAAATCCTCAGCTGTTACATCATAATGTATTTTGTCTGTAGAGGTAAATTGAATTTCATGGTCATATCCCTGCGTGTAGCATTGAAAACTGCTTGATTCTTAGTAATGCTGTTCGATTCAAACTGTTGATATGCAAAGTATTAATATATTTGTGTATCTGTTTTCTGTTTTTACTTAAGATATTCTTATAAGTGGGAAGATGAGTTTTCTTCATTGAAAAAAATAATTACTAGGATGTAGAGGTGCATGATACTTTAATGTTCTAATCCTTATTTAAAATGATTAACGTAGTTGGTAGACTCCCTTGAGTACTGCCAGATGACCATTCTAGTTCTGTGATGACATGAAATGCCAAGATAGTTCTGATGGAAGCTGCTGTAGAATACTTTCCGAGGTGTTTTATTTGAATCCTTTTCCAAGAGAAAACATATTTCCAGTTGTGACTTGCAGGACCAGTATGATATTTTGGCTTGGCTTTCTTTTTGCTTTTCAAATACTACTTGGTTGTGTTCCAGATGAGACCTTGGTTGACATGCCTATTAAGTGATTGATGTAGGACTTCTTAAAGAAAGGAATTTTTCAGTATGTCTAAAGGTGGCAGGGGTCTATTGTGTTTTACCAGTCTGGTAGAAGTGAATTCCACAGCCATGCAGCCAAGTAGAGCTTATAGAAAATGCTTTGCCCTTAGCAGCAGGTTTCATTGGTAGTGTTGTAAGATGAAAAGATTTCAAACGTCCCTCAAATATATTTTGGCAGTTAGTTGTATCTCCTTCCAAATCCATTTTAATTAGGAATCTGTCTATTCCTATGTCCCCAATGACAAAGACAATCAGTAATCATTCCTATCTGCACTCCAAATTTAGCTTCCTGTTGAAGGCAAACAATAGTCCACAGTCAGAGATGTGCCTGTCTCACGAGCTGAGCTAAAGCAGAAGAGTTGCTACTTAGGAAAGTAGTTTCCGAACTATTGTTAGGCTGTTAAATCAGATACTTCACACTTTTCCTTGTAATGAAACATTGATTTTTTTTTTTCCCTTTGTCTACCAAACTTTTACCAGATAGTGGATAATGGATGGTGTTTTTCTAACCAAAGTGGCCATTTTAGTGCAATAATTTTCCTTGTGAATGCAGAAAGTAAAGAAGCTTAAAAAAAGTTTAAATGAAATTCCAAAAGATTTATATGTATGGATCTTGTCTGCTGATCACATAAAGGTTCAGGAATTTCACTGCAAGTAGGAAATTCTTTACCTCACGAATCTGTATCTGTTTATGTGGACAATTTATGTCATCCCTTCAAGATAATCCTTGTGCAGTGCTAAAAGCCTGACTAGATGTCAGATTATAATTCATTTACTAGCTGTAGAGGAAATACAGCTTTGACATGCTGGAGAAATGGCCTTATGGTTCAACATGGAGCAGCGCAAAGTCCTGCACCTGGGGAGGAACAACTCCATGCATCTGTACATGCATGGACAGAAAAGGACTGGGGGTCCTGGTGGACACCAAGTTGAACATGAGCCAGCAATGGGCCCTTGCGGCAAAGAAGGCCAGTGGTGTCCTGGGCTGCATTAGGAGGAGTGTTGACAGCAGGTTGAGGGAGATGATCATTCCCCTCTATTCTGCACTGGTGAGGCCACACCTGGAGTACTGTGTCCGGTTTTGGGCTCCCCAATACGAGAGAGATATGGACATACTGGAGAGAGTCCAGCGAAGGGCCATGAAGATGATGAATGCACTGGAGCATCTCTCCTGTGAGGAAAGGCTGAGAGAGCTGGGACTGTTTAGCCTGGAGAAGAGAAGGCTAAGAGGGCATCTCATCAGCATGTATAAATACGTGAAGGAAGGGTGCAAAGAAGGTGGAGCTCTTTTCAGTGGTGTCCAGTGACAAGACAAGAGGCAAGGGGCACAACCTGAAACACAGGAGATGCTGTCTGAACATCAGGAAACACTTTTTCACTGTGAGGGTGACCAGCGCTGACATAGGTTGCCCAGAGTGGTTGTGGAGTCTCCATCCTTGGAAATAGTCAGAAGCTGTCTGGACATGGTCCTGGACAGCCAGATCTAGCTGATCCTGCTTCAACAGGGGTGTTGGACCAGATGACCTCCAGATGTCCCCTCTCATCTCAACCATTATGTGATTCTGTGGAAGAAGAAAAGCTTCCTTCCTTGATTTTTTTTTTTTTTTTTTTGATGGTGCTCTAGAAATTCTGAACTTTATTGTGTCAGATCATACTGCAAAAGATGGTACATACCAAAAATATAACTCTGATTTGTTTAAAACCTATCTGACATTGAGATTAAGGGCCCGAAGGGGTATGTGTTCTTTAGAAGACAATGCAAAAGAAAAAATGAACCATTACAGTCAAAATTTTTGTAGAACACAATGGAAATCAAAAGATGGGAAATTTAGATAGAAAAAACAAAGAGCTAATGAATGAGAGATTAAATAAGACTGTCGTCAACCGCCTGCGCGTTATGCCACAAAAGCATGGTGGTATCTTTGCAGTCGGATTTTTCAGGGKTGCCTATTTGAGTAGCTATTTATGCTGGGGTGAAATGTACCTTTTTTTGTGGATGTCTAGAAGAGCTTTGAGCTGTGACATCTGAAGATTTCTCTCCGTTGTTTAAGATCAAACTCTTCATCTGCTCTCTGTAATTAGGAGGTCTGCTCCATTCTTGCATCCCTCAGGTATGACTTTAGCAGCAGCTCGCCTGCTAGTTGTATTTTTGATAAATTTTCTTTGAGTAATGAAGAGAGCACACTCAGTCACTTCAGAAGGAGGCTTGCCATGTGCCAATTAAAACTGAAATATGTTAAAAATCATGAGGACTTTGGCTGCATTTTGGAAGTCTGAATAATGTGGACCTTTTAAGTACTACTTTTTAAGAATACATTTTTAAATTGCTTCTGTTTTTAAACTTGTCCTGTTCATATGAAGCAATTCAAATAGTAGGACCTGCTTGACTAAACGTGCCACAGAGTTATTGGAAGGTGGCTGAACATTCTACACACTTAGAATATTTATTTCTTATTATATTCGTTCAGTTAACAGTTCGTTAATTAGCTAAAAACTGCATAAAGGTATAATTGTTGTTCAATTAAGAATAAGCAAGTGTTCTGTTTAAGAAATGCTGTCCAAGATGAATCTTCACCTGAAGAGTATGTGAATTGAATAAGTTGATGCTCCTGATGCAATGAAAAGAACTTAATCATTTATCTTAATTAAAATCCGTTATAATATTTGATGTATTTTTCTGTTGACAAATATGTTAGATTTCAACTTCTAAATGGCTCCCTGCATTATGCTTGAGTATGACCATGCCATTTCAGGTGCTTTTTATAGTGTGTTTTTTAGTGAGAATCCCTATATGATAACTTAAATATGTTCCCTGGTAAGAGTTTTACTGATGAAGACCAGCCCCTAACTGGATCCGGAATCATTTTTAGTACGGAGCGTTCTTGTCTCTCTGGGCAGAAGTAGCTCTGTTCAGTGYGGAACACAAAATTATATCAGTTTTTGAACTTACCAAGACGGCTCTGTACACCTGAATGGAAAGACAAAGGTTTCCTAGTCTTGGTTTGTGAAGATAATGAAGTGATTGCTGCTACTTAAGTATATCTTGACAGAAATTAATTCATTGGGACCCCAAGCTCTTCTGAGGCAAATTGAGTCAAGTCTCTTACCCTTCACATATCTCTTAACTTCTCAGATGCTTCCCCATTCTTTCCAGGCTTGTCTTTGAATTCAGATATTTGTGTGATTTTTTTTTTTTTTTTTTCACGCTTTGTTAATTTTTGCATCCAGTGGTTTAATCTGGCTTCCGAAGAAAATGTTTTGTCTGTTTCTCAATCTATTATAATAACTTCTGCACTTGCTAGCTGGTTTTAGCCAACTTTGACATAAGGGTAGAACTTTCATACATTGTTTAAGTCTGGTGATAACATATAGCTGACAAGAGCTTCAAAGAAGAAAAGGTTGCAGTGTGAGTTTAGCAGTTCTTTTTGTAGTGGCTTGCCAGTGGCCTCTCGAGTTATGTATTTTCTGGTTAATCAGCAAATGTGATTTGGAGCCAGCTGGTTCAAAGACATGGAGAGCTGATAAGGCTGGGCTGTGTGGCAGGGAGAAAGGGATACTATAGAGAGAACTGAAGCCACTGTGACAGTGAGGTTTGGATGACCATAGGTGAGGAGTAAAGGAGAAGATCGGTGTGAGGTTACTGCACTAGGGGAAAAGGATGTGGAAGATCGCAGTGGAAAGCAGGAACTTATTGGTTCTCAGCTACGTCGCAACCTGTGCACTGCCTTGTCTTCAGGAAGGTCTGAAGTTTTGACTTACATGTGGTCTCTATTTGTTTGTGTGGCTCTTTCACAAGCTACACAAGAAGGTGTTGTTTCAATGGTTTAGAAGTCTATCCAGTAGTTGTTTTAAAACATTTTGGTACTTGTGGAGTTAAATGTAGATAGTTGTATACAGATTATAGCTCTTCTGTGTATGTGTGTATGTATGTCTAAAATCAGAAGATTAAGAAGCACTACTTCAGATTTTTATATATTTTCTTTCTAGTGGCAACAGAACCCTTGATAAAAGCAGTATATACACTATACCAGCAAAGGAATCTCCTCTTTCCTGTTCGTACATTGCTTTTGAAATTTTTTAGCAGAGTTTACCAAAAAGAAGATTTGAGGACTCAAAGAATCAGGTAAAAACCATTTATGTATTCTTTCTCATTTCGACATAGTACATTTATTTCAAAAGTTAGAATACTGAATTTCTATGTAGATGTTATAAAACTTCATTCTGAGTCTGTTTTGGCACTGAATCAGTGTCACTGAAATTTGAAAGTTTAGGTTCTCTGTGAGTTGTGAGATTGAGATGTGTATTAGCTTAGTTGTCTTTTTCTTAACGTAAGTACTAGATAGGTCTTAATGATTTAAAATTTAACTTGAAGTACATTGCTGCAAGCTCATTGTTACTGGCAGTGTGGTAGTCAGTAGATGTGCCAAGATTGTGCAGCTATAGCCATGGAGCATTTCCATTACTTCAGCCTGAGATCATGGACTTGTGACTTAGTGCCTTTGGTGGTTCTGGTAGTGCATGTCTAGCCTTTTGTACTTATTTTCTTTAAGAAAAGTATTCTTCTGTTGTTTTGAGTGCGTGGTTCTACAGAAACTAGGTTTAAGAAAATGTTCTTGTCCTTTTGGGTTCCCAGTTTCATGCATCTATTAGATATCTGACTTTCTTCAAGTAAGAGGAGATTATTCTTTATACTGCTGTTATTACACTTTTTCATCTTAAGATTTGTCCAAATTGTCTCCAAGTCTTAACTTTTCCAGAAGGTATTTTTCAGCTAAATCATCTGGTTCCAGCTACATAAAATCCTTAAACACAGATCAGGCTGCATTAATCCTACCTTGTTTGAGAACTGCAAAGGGACATAAAATCATACCCAGGATACCTGTTTCTGCTACTAGGTAAAAATCAAACCAGGGCCCCCAGAAGTACTGTACTCACTAGCAGAGTCAAGCTTTGGGAAAATTGTTTTCTTCTGCAACTCCTTTGCTTTGTTAAGTCTTATACTGTGGCAAAGCCTGAGTACACGTAATTTCATCTACAGCCAGAAATATCTAACACTACCCTATGAACATTATAAAAAGTATCGGGAATTTGAAAGACAGGAAAAAGGCTAGGGAATATCCCATTTTCCTCCTCTTTTCACCCAGAGTGAAAAAGAGATCTTTTTCATACTAATTTCCCTGAGGTTATGTAACCACTGTTTTCTGTACTTATGTGGAAGTCTTGAGCATCTCATCCAGTTTCATGTGATCATCTAACTATCTGGAAAGCTTTAACTTTCTGTCTTTAGACATCACAAATAGCAGTAGGTTTCCTGCTGTTCCTCTTAGTCTTCTACATGGAATTGTGACATTTTTAGTAACAGAAGAATGAAATCTCAAAAATTCCTTGCAAAAAGGATAATTGCACTTATGTCTGACAAGACATTTTAAGACGACATAATGTTTGTGTGCTGTACTGATCCATTTCTTTCCTTTAGAAACAAGTGGTTTTTTTAATTTCTTCAAGATGTGGACTGCACAGTAGATCCTGGATGACATTCATGTTGTTTCATTCAGTTTGACGTCATAGCTCCTTCAGCCCTCCTGTGACTGCTCTCCTCGTTTTTTTTCATTTTTWATTTTTTTCCCAGAAGCTTGTCAAGAGCAGTCTAAGAGGAACAGAATTCATGTTGGAACGTTTTCCAAGGACATTTAGGTGAAGCTGTTTATTTTTCAGGTGTGTCTGATTCAAAGGCTAGGTAGGAGCTTTTGGCCTGTTGTCGCCCTGTGAAAGAAAACTTGATTGATTTATTACAAGGTTCAGAATTAATATTTTGGTCTTGATGTTAGTTATCTTCACCCCTAATTGCTACACACATGTGTAGGCATTGTGTGTATATACACATATACAGTGAGTGTGTGTATACACATGCACATATGCATATATATACTGGTAGAGACTTAAAAGGCTATTTAGCCTCACAGCTCTGCCTTCAACACTGACCTGTGTGAGATGCTATAGGAAGAAGGTAAGAACTACTTTTCCGTAGTACTCTAAGCTTCCAACCATTTGAAGCCTGTACTTCCTCACTGCGCAGAACTTCTGTGTGTTAGTATCGCTCAGTGGATGTCTTTTCCATGAGCTTTTCTGGTCACTCCTTGGACCGGTCTAAATCAAGAGCAACTGCAGCATCCTCTGGCAAGGAGTGACAAAGCTCAGCTGTCTGAAGACCAACTTCCTTTTGTTTCTTTTGATCCTGGCTCCTTCTAGCTTCATTTGATACCAGCACCCACTCCTTCTCTGGGAAGAGGAAGCAAACATTCTATTCCCATCTACCATTTTCATGTCAAGTGATTTGAGACCTCTGTTGAGCCTACCTCCAACTCACCCACTTCAGTTGTCTCTTCTCCAGGCTTTTCTTACTGTTAAACACAATCTGTCTATGCAAGGCCCTTCCCTCTTATGTCATGGATACTTAGTTTTCTTAAAAAGTTTTTGGTGAGGGATTTTGTCAGGTCTTTTGAAAATGAAATAATTTTTATCATCGTTATGCTACTCTTGTTGATACCTTCAAAGACCTACTTCAAACTTCTTGATTTACACTCAGCAGCTTCTTTCATGTAATCATCACTTTAGTAGTAAGCTGATGAAATGCTTTTGGTTTATAAATGATATTTGATTTGATAAGCCATGGTGTAATAGAAATTGTAGCCCACGAAATATAGGACTGGTCTATAAGATTGTTTCAGTTTGAGCTAGAAAGAATAAATAAAAGCAGACCTATAATAATGGGGGTTGTCAAGTTTTAAAGCTCAGCACCAAAGACGTTTAAAGGAAAGAAAAAAACTAATTAGTGAAGTTTCCTGAAGTATGAACAGGCCAATTGATTGGAATGGGGAAGGGGGTCTGGAGAATCAAGTCATAAATACAAATGAAAATTTGTCTTAGGTGAGGGAAGAGCTTGTCCAAGTTTTTTTGCTGTTTCTTGACCAGCTTTTAGGGAGTGTTTATGGTAAACAGCACTTACAGAGAATGGAAAAAAAGGAATTGATAAGCAAACTGGTTTCATTCCTGTTTTTCTGACAAGCAGGTTAGAAATAGCAATTCCTAAATATCAAGCTGAATTATTTTTTTCATAGGAGGTGAAAATAGCAAAAGCTTCTTAACCATCACACTACAGGATAAGGGAAGAAGTGGGTCTGAAATTAGGATGAATTCAGGTTGTCCTTCGATATAAATAGTATCTTGTCACATTTTTCATTAAAGATTATTATAATTCATGTCAAACACAAGGGATGGCCAGAGTCCTCAGGTATGGAAACAACAGCGCTGTAAACAAAATTGAGTTGAATGCTGTCAAATTAATGCAAAAGAGGAGGATTAGGTAAATTTTATTCCAGAGACTTGAGAGAACTGATGGGTGAAAATGCAGATTGTAAGAACTTTGACTATTACCTTTAAAAGCAGGTAATGCAATCTGGATTTGGTATAAAAGATGGCATCTCACTTAAAGAATAGGAGTGTGTACAGTGGGATACGGTACGTAGGTGACAACAGTGGGAGTGGTAAAACTGGAGAGTCTGCTAATACAGTTCCTCAGAGCTCTCTTGGAGCTGAACTTCATGTTATCATTAGTGACCAGCACGCAAAGCAGGAGCATGCCAATAGAAACTTTCTGGTGACATATAGTTCAGAAGCATTACCTTAACAGAGGAGATGAGAAATAAACCAGAAGAATTGGTTTACCAAAGGGAATGGTAGAAGAGGGAAGAGGTGTATTTGTACAAAACAAAAATTGGTGCACTTAGCAACTAACAGGTTTTTTTTAAATGTAAAATTCAACCAGGTGGTTGCAAACAATAATCCCGTGATTGATCTTTCTCCTTCTATATGCTGCTTGTGTACTAAGGTTGTGGGAAAAAAAGCAAGCGTAATTTTTAAAGCTACTAAGCTGTAGCAGAAGATACATGGAAGTATTATAATGTTTGAACAAGATCATTTGATACCTCATTCAGTTGACTTTATTTGTAGTTACTTATGCCCAAGAAAGCCCAAATTGAAAGAGCTGCAGGGGCAACCTAAGCTCTGGCTTCCTTCCACTGATGTTTACATTCACTGAAACACCTCAGTTGTGCTTGCTTGAGGCTCTAGATAAAGTCAATAGAAAGCTAGACGTTCCAGCAGGACAAATGAGATCTTACGTAAAGAAAAGCCTCTTTAAATTTAGCAAGTGAAGAATCTGATCAGCTGAATGTAGTGAAATCTGTGGCCCAGATAGGTATGCAGGAAGGCTGAAAAAGCTCTCTCATGTGAAAGTGAGGCCATTGTTTGTCATCCATGAAAAACCATGGTGACTGTGGGAGGTTCTGTGTGACTGGAAAAAGACCGTTACTAACCTATCTTGAAGAGAATCTGGGGAATTTCAGGCTGATGAGCCTCAGGGTCCCTGGAAAGATCATGCAGCCTCTTGGCTTGGAATTAATTTCTGAACACGTACGGGACAAGCAGGTAATCGGGAACAAGATGGGATGTATATAAGAGCAGATCATGCTTTACCAGCACAATAGCCTTCTGTGATGAATGACTGGCTGCATGGATGAGGGGAGAGTGTTTGACACAGTACACTTTCTTAATACCTTGTTTGCTGAGCAGCAGCGATAGTAAAAAAAAAAAAAAAGGAACTGGGGGTTACAGTATATGCCAAGCTGAATATAAATTAACAGTGCATTCCCACCATGAGTGTAAGGCAAACTGCTGTGGGTTACATTAGGAGAAATGTGGCCAGCAGATTGACTAAAATTCATATCTGTCTTTGGTCAGTAGTGGTGAGGCCATACCCTTAATGCTGTGTCTGGCTTTGGCAGGAGCAAATTGGTAGTTTAGTGGAGCTGTACTGTGAAAGCCAACCTTGAGGGCTCAACCATTAAATTTTCAAGTAGAGAGCTTGATGTGCAGTTCTGCTTTAAAAAGTCATGGTAGAAAGTTTATCTCTTGACTGAGATTTTTTTTTTTTTTTTTAATGTCAGGTTTGCTTTTCTAATTGCTAATCCTGCAACTTCAACTAAATTATTCTTCCAGTTGTCCCTTAAGCTTCCTTTCTATTGTGTTTTCTACATTTGAAGTGTGCAGCTTAGTAATTAGCTGTGTTGATGTTCAGGGGAAAATAAATGACTGTATTAGCACTGTATGGCTTGTGCATAGAGTAAGGATTTGGTTCAGTCCCTAAAGTTCTTGGTGTAGTTTTGAATATACGGAGGTAGGAGATCTATTAAGAAAGTCTTTTAATAGTAGCACCTTTAGGAGAGCCATGTTTGAAGTAATTTGCCTGTGTGCCATAGGAATTCAGTGGTAAAACTATAAATGGGATTCAGGAATCCTTGCTTTAATTAGTGTGAACTATTAAATTGCACTTTAAAAATTTACTTTATAATTTGGAAAGTGTTAGTAGAAGACCTACCTGAAAACCTTCATTACAGTAATGCAGTACTTACTCTTTGTGAGTAATATAAAGAGAAATATAATAAAATAAAAAAAGGGAAAACAGTAGCCTCTAATCACCCAAGTTAATTTCTTCAGAAAAAAAATGTAAATATAGAATTCGTTTTGAACACCTTTGTTTACGTTTTTAAATCTTAATTTTAATATTGTTGCTTTTTCTTTAATCATCGCTCCTGATTAAGGAATGAAACTATGCCTGAAAAACAAAAAAGGGGGTTGGATCCTGGGGAGGGAGCTGGGGGAGAAGCTTGACTATGGTTGATGTAAATAGTTGATTTACTGTAGCAGTTGAATAGGGAAAGAAGGTAAACCAATGTTATCAACTCCTATTTAAAGCAACCAGTTCTAGTTTTTCATTCTGCTTTAAGGTGTATCTGAATTGACAAGCAAGATGTCAGCAAAGGTGTAATTGAATTTAAAAGTCCAGTGTAAAGAGTAGTAGCTTGATTGGAGGGCTCAGTATTATTCAGGGTGTAGTAATCTCATGGCTTTTTAGCCTGACTCATAATTCGTTAAATATAAATTGATAAAACTAATGATAAATGGAAAAGTTGCTTTGCCAGCATATGGTCAGTTCGCACAAATACTTTCTCAAAGAGTTGAAAATATGCAGTGTAAAGCCTCCGCATCAGATGAATACTCCTGATGTAACTCTAGTAGCACACCGATGTGCTCAGATCTTCTGGTGAAATATTCTCAGCAAATCACGGTATTGCAGCTTGTTGTAATTTAATTGACCCTGACATTAAAGCAACTTAGTCAAGACTGGAAAGAGTAAGTTTGTGGGGTGTTTGGTGGTGTTTTTTGTTTGATTTTTTGTTTGGGTTTTTTTGTTTGCTTGTTTGTTTGTTTTTTATTTTTTCCCCCAACTAATTTTCCCTCTTTCTTTAGAAGTCGAAGTAAAGTTTTATCTCGTTGGTTGGCTGGCTTACCTAAGCAGCTTGCTCTGCTTGGCTTGAGAAACCCTGAGCTTTCAAATCAGCTGATTGATATCATTCATTCTGCTGCTTCTCGTTCGAACAAGGAATTATTACAAAGTTTACAAGCCACTGCTGCTCGAATATATGGTAAGACTTTTACACTACAGCATAATGAATTTTGTCCATCACTTAGCAGGGAAGTTGCAATATGTGGAAGATAGTGGTGTTTCCTAGGTGAACATAAAGTCTGAACACAAAATCTTTAGTTCAAGTTAGCAAGACTTTAATCTGATAGACTAGAAGCTTCAGTTTTTGTGAAATCTGCTTCTGGTAGTATTGGCCCCCCCCNTCCTTTCATCAGCCTGATGGAAAGCCGGCGTGCATACACACACACGCTCGCTTGCTGCAAGCACCAGCTATCTCGTGCTCACAACCTCTCCTCCCCTCTCTTTCCCTCTCTTCCCCCCCCCCCTCCGTGTTAGTTGTATTGTCCTCCCTTCAGCAAGCACTGTAGTCTCTTAAATAAGAGTAGTTGTGGAAGAGGAGGGGTCACTGCAGGATTATTGCAGCGTTTTGCATGAGAGGCTTACGCCGTGGAATTGTTGGAAAGCGCACGGGTTTTTGTGTCTTTAAAAATAATTGGAATGTCAGGATGGTGATTGCCTGTCCGTGTGCCGGCAGATCCGCTAGATGGCACCCTGGTGCTGCTGCCGGCGGAGGCCCAGCGGCGGCTGGTGCAGCTGGTGTACTTCCTGCCCTGCCTGCCCGCCAGCCTGCTCGCCTGCCTCAGCCGCTGCTGCATCATGGGCAGGATGTCCTCCGAGCTGGCGGCCACGCTCATCGGGATCCTGCACATGAGGTACCACGCTGAACGGGCATTTTAGTTTGCTGTGTAACAAAAACAAACAAAAAACCCAAAAAACCAAACCAAACCACCACCACMACAACAACAAAACCAAAAAACAAACAAACCAAATCAAAACAAAAACAACAACAACAACAAAAACCAACAACCAAACCAAACCCCAACAAAACAAAAACCAAAAAAAAACCCCACAACTGTGAACATTTATTCATTAAGTGTGAACTTTGTTACTGGTTTGCACAAAAAAAAATCAATATAGCGTCGAAAATTGGCATCAGGAAGAAAGTTAATGCTTCCATCAAGCTTTACTCCAAGCCTTTCACTTCAACTCTGTCCTTGCACTGACTGATTTTCTCCAATGCTGGACAACAAAATCATATCAGTTACCTGTAAGGCTACATGTTATTGAGCACCCTCTACCCAGAACGTCATCACCAGTGGTCTTTGTTCTGCCACTGGTTGCACCTTTTTCTCTTAAATACTTTGACCTGACATTTTGTAGTGAAAAATAACCAACCAGTGTGTATTCTCATGTTCTGCTTTGTTTCAAATTTTTAAAACTCACTCTTGCTATAATTACCGTGCTTAAATAGCCAATTCATAGTTGCTAGGCAAGTGTCTTGTTAGAAATTATTCACACTCTTGCTGCTTTTCTCCTGGCTTGAAAGAGGGTAAGTTTGCCTGTGAAGTTAGGGAGAGAGGCTGCTGTTCCACTGAAGTGAGTGGAAAGATTGCTGAGATTTCACAAGAGTATTTTTGCTTTGCTGCTTCTGAAAAAATACACTTGCTTTTCTCCATTGCTCAATAATGTTGGAGCTTGGTTAAATGAACAGGAATTAAGCTTATATGAATTATGCTTAAAGTGATTTTTTTCTTAATGCTTTTTGGAACTTAAACATCTTTTTTATTAAAATATGACACAACACAATGTACTGTCAAATACAGACCTGTTCGTATTAGCTGTATAACATGTGAATAAGGTGAATACTGTATGACGTAATGGTAATGAAATTTATAATATTCTATATATAATGCATTACCACTATAAAAATGAAATTCTGTCTAGTTTTGGGAAGGTGGACCTCAAATTTTATTTTTAAAAAAGAAAAGTTCTGTGCCATATACTGGAAATTCAGCAGCAAACCATAACCAATTCAAAGACAGTCATTGTAAGAACTGAAGTCAGTAATAAGCACTGAGGTGCTTATTTTGTTGTTAGATCTTATCGGATTTTCAGTATGGGAGATTTTTATAGTAATAGTATAACTGTTTTCTAAAGATTATCAGAAAGCTGCAGGTGGGCTGTAGGCATTTGATCCTTTTGGCAGAAGATGCAAGAGGCAGCCGGAGGGCAGTGTTCTTACCAAAAGTAGGTTACATCCTCACAACAGAGGAGGCAGAGCAACCTCTCATTTTTCAGAGGTGCAAAGAAAGTCTTTTGATTTTAATTTATGACATTTGGAACATGTTTTAAACTAAGTTGGATTCAAAGATTGTGGATTATCTACCCAAGAAATCAGTCTGAAATGACTAGATGGGAAAAAAAAGTAGTGATGTAGTTATACTAGTGGAGTTTCTTGTGTTGATAAGCCCTAACAGTCCTTCTTTCTGGAAGATTGCAAGTTCTGATGAAACTTGGAAAAGAGATATTACTCTTGATTGAGCGTTGTTTTTCTTTGATAAGGCTGTTCCCACTTYATTGAGAAGAATCGGTGTTAAAAACAGGAACTTGATTAGTTTTCTTTAGAAACACATCTGAAAGCAATGCAAGTCCTTGGAAAGATTAAAACGAGTCTTTTATAGACAAAGTGAATGCAACAGCATTGAAAATACATTCTTGCCTATACAGCCAGTTTTAAAACTTGTACGAGTTTTAAAGGGCTTATCGATGACCCATTTTTTAGCTGTGGCTCAGCTTCTTAATATATAGGTGAAATCTATTTTGTGAAAGACTACTTTTTTCTTTTTTCTTATCGTCATGACTGTAGACTTTTTTGTCCTAAAAACTTCATCCTAGGATGCCTTAAAGAATTAGAGAACTGAGATGATGTCAGAAATGTTAGTGGCTGCTGAGGGGGATGTCCAAAAAAAAAAAAAAAAGTTGCTTTGGCAACTTAGGCATGCAAAGATAGGGAGATAAGTCACAATTAATATTAACCTCTCAGGATCAGAAGAGTCTGATATATCTCTTTCCTTGGAAAAGAAGTTGTACAGTTAAGGAAACAGTAGTAGGTTTTCTAGATATGAACCTTAGCTGGGCTTTATGAGCTTCATAATCTGTCATTGCACACAGGATACATGAACTAATTTTCCATCTCTTATCAGAAAAGCCAGGCTGGATTATTGTGTCCAGTTTTGTGGCTTGCTTTTAGATAATGGTGTGGACAAACTGGATTGAGTTTAAAGGAGAACAGACAAAGAACAATAGTCTGTAAATTGTGACAATGGGGGATGACTGACAAATTGGCGTTGTTAGGCAAATAAGGCTGGGAAGGAGGGGGAACCATGTGAGTAAAAGGCTGTTGAAAAGGAATGGGAGAGCGCAGTTGTAGCAGGATTAGAAATATAGACTTTAAATGGCAGAAAAACGTTTTGGAGTCCTGGCAAAGTTTTCTAAAAGCAGAGATACATACTGGAATAGGCTGTGTAGGAAGGGTGTATAAATATACTTCACTGGAGATACTTAAAGTCAGGTTGGACAAAAGTGTATCATGGATGGCAGAGGTAAAGCCTTGAAGGAAGTAGAGGGACTAGGTAACTTCTGGTAATCATTTACAGCTCTTGCATGTTTAACTGCAAGCATCACAAGTTTTTTAAATGAATGGTACTATAACAAAATGTATATAATTTCACAGTTCTGTGCCACAGTCTGGTTCATGGGACACTTTCTGTAGTTTTAGATTATGATAGTTTTGCATAGAGAAACTGATACAAATCAGTCCATCAGGAGACGTCATTTATGAGTAAAACCGATGTTGTCAGTAGATGGCACTGTTTTTCTTCCAGTACATTCATGTTCTATTTGGTGAGGGGGGAGTTTTTATAAGTTTCTTTTCTTCTATGCCACCTGCTTATCTGTCATGCTTTAAATAGATTGCATTCAGGAGCATCAGAGGCTCACTGCTGTATTTGGTAATTGTTCTTAATTTCTTTAAAAGCCTTTATTTCCGCATTGTTCTTGACTGGCAGAGCATGTATGTTTTTACATGCATTTGAGAATGCACATACATACCCATGTATATTTACCATATAGGTAAAGAAGGGAGGGAGGCAGGGAGAAGCTACATTAAGGTGGATTTGATGAGAGTACATATGGATGATAAGAAGACTGTTGCAGTTATTCCAGGAACAATCATTATAAACTCAAGGAACTCATAGCTTTTCTGTGTATGTGTAAACTATAAAAGTAGATAGTAAATGTATCCATATGGCTTAAACCACAGCCCTGTGATGATATCAGGTGGTAACATTAAACTGTAATTATTGCATGTAAACTTTTAGAATTTTTTTTGTTGATTAGAAATGAATTTTGAAGACATTCAATAGTTTCCACTAGTTATTTTTGCAATGGTGAAAAGAATAGCCAGGTGGTCTGCAGGAGCCCATTAAGTGAGCCATGGTGGGCTCCGTGTACTGAGAATGAAGATGATGTTGACAGTATTTCCATATATAATGGGAAGGTTTCTGAGCCTGGGAGGGTGATTATCTATACTGCTAAATTATTAGGATGGTTCCTGTCATGCTTTTGGTCTATATTCGTCAAAGCTTTACCAGTTAGCACAGGCCAAGGACTGTTCTGAAAAAGCTGAAATGCAGCCACCCCATTTTGGATGCTGGTATGAACGTGGCCAGATTTACACTAATTGATCTCTGTGCCAATGAACAGGTGTTGCTGCTGTTTGGGTCACTGAGACAGCTATAGCTGGTGAGTTTCAGGTGAAACTGAGGGACAGGTGGTGTTGTCTTGGCTTGATTTTGCTGCTGTTCTCCAATGCCTGCCTTGTGCCTACCATGTGGGACCTGAGATGTAAGTAACTTCAATAAATCCAGGCAGGTGGGGTTCTGAGAGATGGAAGTGTGCCAGGGTTTTGGGGTATAAATCTTTCTCCTCATTCCTGTTCATACACAAACAGGTGAGGAAAGGTGTGGAACAACATGAGTGAACAATCTGCGACTTCAGACTGAGAGAAATGAGAGGTAGCGGCTTCTTGGAAGTTCTCTGAGTCAGTCTCTGATTTAAGCCTCTGATGAGCTTAAATTTATGGAGACAAATGGAAGGGTGTGGGAAGTATTTTAGAAAGTCTTTGCATCAAATCTACTAGATGGATTTTTCTGTGGTCTTTAGGTGGTACTACTTAGATTGATGTATTGAGATGAACCATTCATCTTGATGCAGTGTGCCACATTTCTAAAAGAATTAACTTCAATATTTATTTTTAATTCATGATTTATTGGAGTAACTGGTAAATAATCAAATAGTAGTTCTCTGCTAATTAAAGATGAATGGCTTAAGTGTTGGGTGGGAATATGTAACGTTTGGCATGAGTGGACCTTTGGTTTGAAATTCCAGTCTTAGCTTCATCTCAATGATGGAGTTCTGGTGATTCCTTGAGGATGTCGATATGGACAAGTAGACAATTCTCTCCAGGAAGTGAAGAAATGTATCAATCATTGACAGTCTAGTAGGGACTAAGGTCATAAACTTCAGCAGTATTATAGGTAGAGCTGGAAAGAATTTTTGGTGTAATTCTCTACACCTACTTTCTCCATTTGTAGGGCAGATGGGCTACTTCAGAATGGTTTTCAAAGGACTAGTGAGGCATATGCTTATTTTTTGAGTACTTTTTGGAAGACTGGCTTTGAGGCAAATCTTTGTGTCAAATATGGAAACGTATTAAATGTTATAAACTCACCTTCTTGTCTATGGTAGATTGTCTTGTTTTTCTGACAAAAGGGAGGTCTGCTGTTTACATACCAAAATCTGTACTGTAACAGTTGCAGAGGAACACCATTTGTCACCATTTGTTAGGCTCAATGTTTTTGTTTGCTGCTACTTAGTGACTTTGTGGTGATTGAATGGCAGATATTCTTGCAAACACTTTTCTCTTTTTTTCCTTCCCTTTTGTATAAGGTAGGATACTTAAGATGATGAATATATAATCTGAGTACTTACTGTGATGTATTCTATTCTATGAAATATGGATTAAGAAATGCAGATTATGAGATTGTGATCAAATATATAAGCTAGGAAGTTAGATTGCTGACTTTATGGAAGAAGTTCTGTTTCCTCTTAACAAGTCTTGAGGTACAAATAAGGAAAACCTATTCAGTGTGATTACATAAATGCAATTTATTTATGTGCCTTTATTCAGTGTAATTACATAAATGTAATTTATTTATGTGCCTTATGCATAATAGTTATGATTTTTTTAGAACTTTTTACGCATTGGAACAGTGTGTCTGGAAATTATTTCACTATAATAGAGAATTGGACAGATAATATTTCACTGCCTAGATAAAAAACAATGGGAGTTAATTTATGGTATTTCTCTCTTGAAGTAGAGTGTCCATAAATGAGATCTCCCATGGCTTCAAACAGCCATTTCTTATTCTTGTGGGGCTCTTTCCCTACTGGAGTCTCGCAAAGAGTTGTTGTTTCTGTTGCTGTAGAAAAGGAGAGGTGAGGTGAGGACCATATAAATAAAAGCCGAGTGCTCTCTCCCAGCGAGACATAAATTGTGTGGGAGTTCCTAGTCTTCCCAGGTTTGAGATAACTCTGGAGGTAACTTGCATTCTGCTTGTCGTAACTGTAAATGGACTCTTTCCTTAAGAGGTATTGCCTTTAAAATACTCTGTAGCTTTCCAGATGATGAGGAAGCTCAGCTGGTGTCTCATCAAGCAGCCAGGCATGCTTGTTGGTTCCTGCTATCCTCAGGAATCTGGTGTTTAGAAAGAACTGGGATGGACATTTTAACGTCTGTTTGGTATAAGGTGTAAAATTCTGTGTCTCCAAATATATTACCCAGAAATGTTTTAGGGTCATAATAGAGTTTAAAGTTTTGTATAGATACTTCCTTTGTGAGTAAATAATATTTTTACTTTATTTAGTCATCCTAGTTATGTGATCTGCAACCTTTGACAGTATACCTTGAGGAGGCACAGTGAGAATGCAAAATGTAGGTAACGAAGAGCCTATCTACTACTTCATTAAAGACTTATTGAATGCATTATTGTAGGCAAGAAAAAGAAAAACACTGTATTCCCAAAAAGTATTTGCAAGCTGGAGAGACCCTGGAGAGGATATTGTAACCCATTATTGTGAATAACAACACTGATAGAGCAATTGAATACATTAAATCTCATACAAATGAAGTGTAGAAAAGACTTCAGAACAGTATATTCTTTTAAAAAAAGGAAGACTTAAATAAAATTAAAATTTTACCAAAATAATCTAAGTTCTTATTTAAAAAAAAAAAAAARAGAGAAGAAAAAAACACTTTCAAGTCATTATATATGGTACAATGGAAAGTCAACTCAATACACCTTGGAGAGTAAGTCGAAAAGCATACATGTATAGAAAGGTGTAGTAATTATGAATGGGTTGCTAAGAAAAATGTAAGAATAGTAAGGTCTGTGTTCACTGTGAAGTGTTTTTTTCTGGCTATATTTTCACACCCCTGAATTTAGAAACAAAAATGAAGGAGGAAAGTATTGAAAAGGTAACAAAAATGCCTAAGGCACTATTGAATATAAACTAAAAAGAAGAGTGTGCTTTCAAAATGCTGGCATTTCCCTGTCTGGGTGCCACTGAGGATGAAGGGTAAAAGATTGATCTGTTTTCCTTGCTGCAAGTTCAGAAAGGATCCATAGTTCTTGAGAGTCAGATCCTGGGGTGGGTTATGGTACATTCCTTCATCCACATCTGGTCAGCAGATTTCGTTTTCCTTGCTCACTGTTATGTAAAGGTCTAGGACTTGAGAAAAGGAGAAGACTAAGCTTGTATTCAAGGACACGGCCCTCTAAATTTGTCCCCAGGTGGTGGTTTGTAGTTTGATATTCTTAACCAAGGGGAAAAGAATGATGTTGCTGCACTTACAATTGCACCAGTCAGTAAATGCCATTTGCTCATTAGTGAATGTTTCTTCCGATTTGTGCTCTCATTTATAATGTGTAGGCAATTCTTTTCTTCAGACAACCTTTGCAACCATGGAGCAAATAAGTAGCTGACAGGCTTACTTGTAACAATGCATGGCTCAAATTGTTGTTTTCTTAAAATAGGGTTCATATTTTTCCCCAAATCCCTGCTAATTCCTTGCAGATGTTAGTTGTATTTTGCCACATCTTCAAATGGAAACACTTGATCCTTCAAAAGAGATAATGAAAGTTAAAACAAAAAATTCACACTAACAAACCATTGCCTACATATGGTAACCTGTTAGAGGAAAAGGAAAATAAAAACTCTTCACTTGCTCTCAGAGTTTGTGTTCAGGACCTGTGCTACCTGGAGCTAAGTTGGTGTGAATGATGAGATGGGTACAGGGTTGGAGAAGTATTCAAAGATTCAATTTTTTTTTTTTTTAAATTTTTTTTTTTTTTTTTTAAATGATTTCAACATCAGTTTGTGACAGTCTTGGTTTCCTGTCTCTTCAAGAACTGGTACAAAAACTGAGAGTGCTGATCCTTGTTAACAATGTAACACGAAACTGATTTGATTAAGTTGGTGCAGGAACCTGAATTTATACTTTATTGCAGTTGCAAGCAGTTGCATTGCAATTTGACAGAAATTATTTTTCATTAAAGCTAAACAGGAATAAACTATGCCAAAGCTGAGATAAATATTGGCACAGGGCTTTTTAGTGTTTTAAAAGAACATATTCTACAATTAGTGCAAGTACATGCCTACAGTGGGGGATAACGTTTTATATTTTTCTTCCATAAAGGTACAACAGCCCTAGTATGGTATTTGCATGTGGTTTTCCCCCTTCCAGTGTATATTGTTGTTTATACACACACAGTTCATGAGAATGAGAACATAGGAGTGTTTGGGATGTATTGTAACATACTTGCCAAGCTCTCCAGAATATCTAATGCCATATTCCGTAATTGTTCCATTACCTCATATTTGACAGGTGTTTTTACATGTAAGCACCATTTTAAATGGTTGTCAGCGCTGCTACTAGTTATGCAGCTAGGTGTCTATGTAAAACATGAGACATTCATAACAATCCTGTGAGGAGGCTGGCTAGAAGACACATCTGTACGGTGTTGTCCTAGTGTGGTTTTATTCAGCAGAGCAGTGTTTCTGGGCTCAGTGACCCGTGAGCAGTGTGCTGAACAATTTGAATGGAGTCCTCTTAGCTCTAGAGAAGGATGCTTCAGTATCTCTGTGGAAGTCTCCTGCTCCTCGTGAGTACTGATCAGTAACTGAACAGTTTTGTCTTGATAAGACAAAGAGGTAAACTCTCTGGGCTGATATTAGACTCACTGTGTTGAGAAGTCATAGATGGCACAGGTCATAAAAATAGGAAGCTGAAAGAAAGGGGAAACCTTTTCTTTACCCCCTTTTCTTTACCCCCTTTCTGTGGATCAGTAAAGACTTCTTCTTAACACRGTGCCTGGTTGATCACAGTGGAAGATTCACAAGTGATAAGGGGTATTGTAATTTAACCAATTAAACTTGGTTCAACAAGGCCAAGTGCAGGGTCCTGCACCTGGGTTGGGGCAACCCCCAGTATCAATACAGGCTGGGGGATGAAGGGATTGACAGCAGCCCTGCCGAGAAGGACTTGGGGGTCCTGGTGGATGAAAAGCTGGACATGAGCCAGCAATGTGCACTCGCAGCCCAGAAGGCCAACCGTATCCTGGGCTGCATCAAAAGAAGCATGGCCAGCAGGTCGAGGGAGGTGATTCTGCCCCTCTACTCTGCTCTGGTGAGACCCCACCTGGAGTACTGCATCCAGCTCTGGAGCCCTCAGCACAAGAAAGACATGGGCCTGTTGGAGTGGGTCCAGAGGAGGGCCACAAAAACAGTCAGAGCTGGAACACCTCTCCTATGAAGAAAGGCTGAGAGAGTTGTGGTTGTTCAGCCTGGAGAAGAGAAGGCTTTGGGGAGACCTTATTGCAGCCTTTCAGTATTTAAAGGGGGCTTATAAGAAAGATAGCAGCAAACTCTTTAGCAGGGCCTGTTGCGACAGGACAAGGGGGAATGGTTTTAAACTAAAAGAGGGTAGATTTAGACTAGATAGAAGGCAGAAATTTTTTATGCTGAGGGTGGTGAGACACTGGCACAGGTTTCCCAGAGAGGTGGTAGCTGCCCCATCCCTGGAAACATTCAAGGTCAGGTTGGACGGGGCTCTGAGCAACCTGATCTAGTTGAAGATGTCCCTGCCCATGGCAGGGGGGTTGGACTAGATGACCTTTAAAGGTCCATTCCAACCCAAACTGTTCTATGATTCTATGATTCTGTTGTCCTACACATCTGTGGTCCTGGGTTGTGTAGGAAAACTCAGCCCTGTTTCATGCAGTGGAAACAACTCCTTGGTTGCAGGTGACTATTCCAGCTATTGTGGAAGAACCACTTTACTCTGCTTCTCATATTTCCAAGGCCTTAACTGAACTCCTGGATAGGCAAAAAGAGCTGCTTAGCTGTATCCTGATGAGCTGCAGAACAACAGAATGTGCATCTGGAAGGTGGTGGTGTGCCATCTTCAGACTGTAGGTAGATGAACTGACTGAACAGCTTTGGCAAGAAAAAAAAAAAAAGGCAGGGTAGACTTGATTAGCTGCATGCTGCTGTACTAAGTACTTTAGTATACTAAATAATGTGAATGTTGTTAGTGGACTTTTGTCTTCTCTCTTTCTGGCTTGTTCCTGAATAGGCTGTACAGCTTAGTGCTGCCACAGATCTTGTGAACCTCCAGTGATGTCTGTCTTCCGCTGCATGAGCTGATCAGTTAGTTCTACCCACCATTTCCTACCTTTAAACCAATTATTTCTTGTTGTAAGGACCTTTGTTCCTACACTGTGGCTGCTTAGTTTTCTGGAATTCTTTTTCCTAAGTATTATAGGGTCTTCCATATTCATGTGCACCTACCCCTTAAGAAGATTTCTAAGAGGATATGTAAGGCAAAAGTTATTTTTTCAGGAACCATTCTGTCCCCAGGCACGACATAGGTATTCATGTGTCAGCTAATTTTATCCATCGTTATAGTGTGTATTAATTTGCCTAGTGCAGGCATTAAAGTTACAGTTAGTTATCTGGAACTTAGTTTTAAAAACAAAACCAAAAAAACCCCAAAAAACATCACTGCTTTTGCCACTCCACAGCCTGTGTTAGGGAAGGTGTCAGGGAGGTTCTCAGATGGCAGGTTGCTCACAGCTGCTAGTAGTTGAGTTCATCCTTGCCTTCCCTTGGAGCTCCTTTGCATGGTGAATGCCATCTCATCCTGGTAATTCCCTTCTGTTTTGTTGGGTTCCATAATATGTTGTGCAGCTGCTTGAAGTTACAACAGGTCTTCTTGAAGAGTCATTTTGGGATGGGAACCGCCACAGTTTCTTCTCTGGTGATCAGAGATGGGCAGAATTCCTGTAGCTTCTGTCCTATAGCCTTATCTTGCCTGAGTGCTGCTCTCATGCACTGGTTGTCTGCTGAGTGTACAGAATCTTGGGAAGTTTTCTGCTCCTGATGTGTTTGAAGGACAATTTATTATTAGTATCTCAGTGGTTAAAGCACTTGCTGAGGATGCAGAAAATCTGAGTTCACTGGCTTCATCTGAAAGGGAGGTTGATTTCCTATTTCCTAACACAGTGACTTAGTCATTGAAGTATTTTGAGGAGGTGTACTTAATATAACTTATTTATATATTATTAAATTAATTTTATTAAATTTTCACAGAGTTGAGGCCTGGAACGCAGTTAGGTTTTTTCAGTGAATCAGCTGGTGGCTGTGCCTATGAATATTTACATGTTCTGTGTTGAACAGAAGTATCAGTGGAAGAAATGGAGGGGAAACTCCTTTCAGAATGATTTTATAACCTAGAATTAAAGAAACAATTGTGGGAGGCCTTAGTTTAAATCTGTGATCAATGGTTGATAAAATAAATTTGAAATGAGATCACCTACCACAGTCTAAGTTAAGTTAGGTTTCTCGGGCTATTCTCTTGCAAATTTTTAATTCTGTAAAGCTTCAGGAACATCCTGCGCTGGAATATTCTCTACTATGGCGGTGGAAGCACTCTCCTGGAAGGTGAAAAAACTGGATTTTAGTTTCCTTGAGCAGAAAACCCAGACCCTTGATCTTACACTTCTTGAGTTCTGTAACCCTCGCATTTATGAACAAAAGGGTGATAGTATCARTGCCTCAGAAGAACTGTGAATCTTGCATTTGCTTTTTCCTCTTTTGCTTTAAAAATACTTGAAGACTGAACTCAGGGGTTTTTGAGATTCATTACACTTTTTTCAATTTTATTGCTGAACAACAGCAACAAAAAAAATCAAAAACCCAACCCAAATTCTAAGCAAAATTTGCTGTGCTTGATAGGTGCCTTGCTGTCTGAGTTGGAGTTTGAGCAGTGTGTTTTACAGGAGGACAAGTGGAAGGATAATTTCTAAAATGACTGCAGCAAGGTTCATCAGAGTTCTTCTACCAGAGACCTCTAAATTACCCAAGACTCCTTATGGCTACATAAGTCAAAACTGACACCTTAAACATGAACCAGAAATCAATTGGTAGCTAGTTTAGGTCAGGAAACACAAAGATAATAGTCTGTAGTTGAGAAATAACCACTTGTGCACAAACTGCAGTTGTTTTATTTTGCAACTGTGTGATACAGCCCAACCTGAAAACAACAACAGTGTGAACAAAAGTAGTGAGGTCTGTCTGGAGTTAAAAGAAAAGTTAGCAGCAAGTGATAAAAGGAATGCATTGCACAGTTGCTGTGACAGAAATATTTGCTATGCTAATGACAAGAGAAGCAGTGATTTTTAAGTTAATTAGATTCAGCTTTTCTTTTAATACCATTTGGCGTACAGAGCAGGTTACCTAAAGGTGTAATTCTAAACCTCAGTAGAGACGTTCTCATGGAGAGCAGGTAACCTTATGGAAATTACAACACGTAAGTCATCATAGTTAATGTGGGTTTGGACTAGCTGACTGGAGAGGCCTCACTCGTATGTAATTTGATAACAGGTTCCCATTGTCAGTAAAAATTTATTCAAAAATGGGAGGTTAAGATCAGCTTATTACTGCTCTTCCACCTATAAATCAGATTTTTTTTTTTTTTTTTAGTTAGATGTCTAACATGTAATTTACAAGCATCTTGAAAACATATTTTAAAAGTGCACATAGTTCTTAATTATCCGTGGTAGTCTTAATATATTAAACTAAGATTTTTTTGAAATAATCTGCGATGTGTTTGTTGTATATCAACATCTGTTCTAGAATTAAATTTCTTTTGTTCTGTGTTCTGTATCTTATTTCTGATTTCCTTTAACGTGAACCTCAAATTGAGCGGCTTTAACTACATTATAGACATTTGGGTTCTAAGGTAACTGAGGCATTGACAACTGGTTAGACCTGTATTTAAACAAACTTCTCCTATGCTCTAATGCTGTTCTGCTTGTATTTGTAATATTAGAAGGACATTGGTCTTGGTCTTAATTTGTTATGTTATATCTGTGAGATCCTTATCTAATCTTTGATTACGTGATCTCATGTCATTTTTCCATCCTACATTCTGTATTGAGTGCATTGTGCTCACTGGAGGAGTGTTTACATAATGTTATGCTTTGTCCCTGTTGTTTCAGTAGAAGGCTCCATGTTTTGTCTGTTGTATTATGTCCGACTTGGAAAACAAAGTGATTCCCCCTGCCCATGGAATTTTGTCTTGTGCTCAAGTGTTTTCATAGCTGTAGGAGATGAGGAGGTGATATTTTTCCCAGCTTAGTTGAACTGAGGCAAGGAAAAGGTGTAGACAGGAGTACATAGAAGTACCTGCTGACTTCAGGAATTCAGCATGAAATATTTGGGCACTGATTTTTCAGAATATTTAGCATTTTCTATCTTGAAAGCAAAGGATTGACTTCAATTTCACTGTATCTGCAAGTGGAGCACTAAAGATCAGATGGGTCTATGTGCTGCTCTTTAAGATACATGAACCTGTATCGCTCCACAGCTGTTACTGCCCTTTTAGTCTTTTACTCACTGTTGAACTGTTGCAGGGCTAGTGATAACTAGCAGAAAGAAGGGATGAGAGAAGCCTCCGCTATGAATAATATGGGTTTTTTTCTATTCTAAAAGTAAATTAATACCTCATCTGATGATACTTGGAGAAATGTGTTACCACTGACTCTCTGTCCTCCAATTTTAAAAAGTATTTATCTAGCATCTCATAAACCTCTGCAATACAGATAGAAGGGTGATCCTGTATAATGCCTAAAACCTATTTGTTTACCTGAATTCATGAGCTAATCCTTTCTTCTACTTTTTTTTTAACCATCTTATGCCTCATATGCTGTGCACGTTATAGATGATGCAATAAATAAGGCAGGAACAGGTCAGGCTGTGTTATCCTTCATTGCATAATCCTGATTGATCCATTCATCCCTGATTTGAACTAGGCATAGATTTTTTTTTTTTAGAGAAAATATGACACATAATATTATCATACTCTAAGGCATATGCACAAAGAAGCCAAGCTGAAGATTATAGGCGACTTTGTCACTTTCTAAATTGAATGCTAGATTATTTTTAACCTTAATGCTCTTTTAACATTGAGGCTTCTTTTATGTATGTAATAGGTTTCACTTTTTCAAAAAAGTAAACTGCAGCTGAATTTGGGGATCATGGTTTTGTGTGTGCGAGTCTTGGTATAGCTCTGCTTGTAGCTGAATCTTAAGACCATTTAATAGCTCTGTCAAGGGTTTGTGTCTTAGACTGCCTCCATGTTCCTGGGGCAGAACAGCAGCGATTCTCTCTGCTTCCTCTTATGTCTACATCAGTGGCACTTAGCTTGGCATGCTGTTAGGACGCTTAAAAACACTTGTCCTATTTTGCAAGTGTGCAGATCATAGAATCATAGAATCATTAAGGTTGGAAAAGACCTCTAAGATCATCAAGTCCAACCGTCAACCCAACACCACCATGCCCACTAAACCATGTCCCTAAGTGCCTCATCTACACGTCTTTTAAATACTTCCAGGGATGGGGACTCCACCACTTCCCTGGGCAGCCTGTTCCAATGCTTAACCACTCTTTCAGTAAAGAAATTTTTCCTAATGTCCAATCTAAACCTCCCCTGGCGCAACATTTCCTCTCGTCCTATCGCTAATTGCTTGGCAGAAGAGACCAACACCCACCTCGCTGCAACCTCCTTTCAGGTAGTTGTAGAGGGCAATAAGGTCTCCCCTGAGCCTCCTCTTCTCCAGACTAAACAGTCCCAGTTCCCTCAGCCNCCAGACTAAACAGTCCCAGTTCCCTCAGCCGCTCCTCATAAGACTTGCTCTCCAGACCCTTCACCAGCTTCGTTGCCCTCCTCTGGACACGCTCCAGCACCACAATGTCCTTCTTGTAGTGAGGGGCCCAAAACTGAACACAGTATTCGAGGTGGGGCCTCACCAGTGCTGAGTACAGGGGGACAAGTCGTAGCTATCCCGCTGCACAATGGCTTCCAGCTCCTCCTGTTTGCTGCCCATGCTGCGTGCATTGGTGTGTATGCACTTGAGCTGGGCTATCGATTTTGCCCCCAACATTGGCATGCCACCCCTGGGCTCGTCTCTCGTGAGCCTGGTTTTATCCCCTTCCCCCTGCGAACCTAGTTTAAAGCCCTCTTGATGAGCCCTGCCAGCTCATGAGCAAGAATCATTTTCCCCCTGTGAGACAGCTGACCCCCATCTGTCGCCAGCAGGCCCGGTGCTGTGTAAACCTCCCCGTATAGATAGTCACATGTGGGTAGAAAACCAAAACTGCTGAAGTGTTTGAAGAATTTCCAGATGTTTAGCAATGAGCTTCAGAATAATTTTTGATGTCCAGGGATCTCCTGAACCTATTGCAGTTTATGTGTTTACTAGCCTGCAGTGAATCTGAGTTTTTCTTCAGTCTCTTCTGGAGTTCATGTAAAATTCTTGCATCCACTGGTCCTGTTATGAGGAATTCAACACAACTGCTAACTGTTGCATGGAAAAAGATTTTTATATTTTAAACCAGATTCTGACTAGCTTTGTCATGCAAGTCCCTACTCCCTGAATTCGGGCTTATCACAAGTTCTTTCCATGTTTTCTGTCTTCCTGCCCAAGAGTTTTTTTATTTTCATATTTCCCTGATTCCCTTTGCAGCTTGTCATCTGATGTGTCTCTTCCAACCTCTTGCATTCCTACCATTTTGCTCAGTGATTGCATCACAGTTTGGATTTCTGTGTCCAGTAAGTTCTAAATTATCCTGAATCTCCCTTCATGCTCCCCAATGCTTATTTTGGTATAATGAAGTGACCTCAAGTCTGACTCGTGGTCCCTCTGCATTGGATTCAGGCAGCTTCCCCTATGCTGAACAGGACATGGGCTTCATTCTCTCTTCTGGTATATGGATCTAATTCTCATGTGAATATTCACCTTATGTAGAATCTCTGGGCAAATAGGTTGCAAGACCTCTTGCTGATTTAGTTGAGTATGTGTGAAATCTCTTAGATGCTATAATGAATTGGACTGGGACCTCCTTGGAAGGAGGGAGGAAATTCTTCCTTCTCCTGGGAGAAGACTACTGGCCATGGCCAAGGGGTTTGTCTCTGGAGAACTCAGTGTTGGCAGCCAAGTGGCAGCCTTACGAATGCAGAGAGATTGAGAGACTACAGGTTAAGAAAAGGAAGCAGTGAGCCAGGCCTCGGAGGAGGACCAAAGGCTTCCTAGGAACTAGGAAGGGACCATGCAGAGCTGCCTGCACCGCAGAATCGCTGGGTTGCCTGAAACATGCCTGGAAATAAGGATTTGCCATTAAGGGTACAATGTGAAGTGGGAGCTTTATTTAATAAAGCCTTTCTTTGTTCTCTCTCACCTAGCTGTGATTTTCTTCTCTCTCTCTCCCCCCCCCCC
>JAYKAV010002974.1:274753-286654 GCA_035582835.1 Phoebastria nigripes | reverse complement strand
TATGTTGAAAATAGCAGCATAATGTGGGCCTCTTACAGTTTTTATACCACATTATAGTTTAAATGGGTATGCCATTGATTTTTGAAATATTTTTGTTTTCTTTCAGAAGTCAGAATTTGTGTTTTGATATACGTAATTTAAAATACCAAGCAAGAGCTTTTAACAAAAAAATGTTATGCAGACATAATTTAAAAGACAGTTTTTTGTCAATGATGCTGTTGAAGTAGAACAGTGCTTGGCTTGTTTCGTGATACTGTTGTACTGCTTCTTTTTCTCTAGGGTTTTCAAGAGAGGAGTTGACTAGTCTCCAGGGCATTAGAGGAAAGCCACACATTAGCCAGACACAGCTTTCACCTGTCCGTCTTTACCTAACTGATCTGGACCAGTTTTTACACCACTGGGCTGTGACAGAGGTAATACATCAACACTAATTCTAAATGACAGCATACAAACTCCGAGTGCTCTCCATCCCTTTTCCACAGATGCCTAAATCTTGTTGTGAGTTGAGTTGAAAAAAGAATGAAAAATATAATAGCTGTTGAATAGCCAATGTTCTCCTGTAGCCATCAGATAATATTTTGAAGGAAGCTGCTTTAAAAGGTGAATGTTCAGACACGTAGTATGCAAGACAATACTCATGGAAAAAATGGGTAGAAGCCTTGGTGGAAAATTCTTAAACACTAATAAGATTAAGACCAGCAATATGTTTTGGCTTTCAAAAATAAATTAATTGTAAAAATACTAATTATGAAGAGTTTTCTTTGAGAGTAAATTCCAGTGTTAATTAAAAAGCACTTGCATTAAATGAGATTTTAACTTGGAAGTAATATTAAGTTGGCATTGGTGGTTATTTAGAATAACTTCTGATGCTTATTTAATCAAAATTTACTGGGATTAGAAACTTCACTGTGAATTCAATTCCTGCTCGTAAGACTGTAAGAACTGAAAGCTTAATTTTACTGCTGGTTCTAAAGGGATCTGAGCACCCGATTTTATTCAGAACAGGTGCATATTAGTCTTCATTCTGGCTCAACGCTTTTTGTTGCTTAGCCCACCATAAACCACTTTAAGGTGTGAAATCGTGTTTTAATGATGTGCCAATTTGACAGCATTTATGAAATCTCTGTCATGAATACAGAAGGAAGAGTGTAACAAGTTCTTAGTTGTATGATTTATTCTGGGTTTTCATGGCAATCTTTGTGGTTCAAGAAAGCAGTATAGTAGATTTTTCTCTTCCAAATCATAAAGTTTAAGTAATAATCTGCTGAAACTAATGATAGTCCGAGGCATATATTGCATGTGTGCTATTATGTATTGAATAGTATTTTAAGCAAAGTTGTTATTTGGTACCATGACTGACACACATCTTTTAGATGTCCTGCCTTCAGTCAGTTGGCCCGTGGAGCAGCTAAACTTTCTTCCTAAGTTGCTTCACTTTGTCTCTTCTGGACAGTAATGATGTGTTTTCTTACCAAAACGCCTTTCTCCAGTTTTGAAAGACTAGAATGTTTTCTCTGCCTGTCCTCTACAGAACACAGGTTTGTTCCTCTGTGAATGCACCAGAGAGATTACTTGCAAGTGTTTCTCTGAGAGAGTTCACATAATCCCATACGTCTGAAGGATTTATATATACATTACCTGCTTCTGAAAATGCCACCCCTCATGTCCTCTTTCTTTCYTCTTTTTGCTTCTCTTCCACAAATCTATCAAAGTTGGTTGAGAAACCACACAATAGGAATATTTTCACTTAAGAAAGGTGAAATAGTTTCATTTGTAGATATCTTGTTTGTGCCTTTGGGTCCTGGTTGCAAGTTTGATGTACTTGTCCTCCCACGATCTTTTCAGTGTTTTGGTACCATCAAGGAGAGTCATTACTTTTCAGAAAGTTGAGACTTGCTTTTGTTAAGTACCTTTTCTTGGGAAAGATACAAGGTGCTCTCTCAGGTTCTCAGAAGTGGATGGCAGTCATTAAGCAAAGAGCTGGATATCCTTAGTTAGTAATGAAAGAAGATTTGGACATCCTATGGAGCATTGCACTACTACTGCAGTTATGTGTCAGCCTAAAGTCTTTTCTGGAGATTAAGTTACGAAAGAGAGAATGGGAACAAAAATCCCACGCATCAAAAATCTGTGTGTGAAGAGCGATGAGACCTTCTAGACCCACCTCATTTTGTAGACTCTTAATCAAAGGGAGTTCTGGACTGCCGCTTACAACTCTGAACTTGAGAGGGAGATTGGAGGCTTTTCCTCATAAGCATGTCATGATTGTGGAGAGGAAGTTTCTAGTAAACTGGGTTATATCGGATACACCCTAGGATGTGATCAGGAATAGTCATCAAGGATTTATGGAGGGCAAATTGTGCTCAACCAACCTGTTGGCTTTCTGCAACAAGGTGACTAGCTTGGTGGGTGAGGGGAGAGCAGTGGAAGCCCATTTAAAAAAAAAAAAAAATCAGATGTTTAGGCTTTTAGATGACTGTTTTCTCTGTGTTTAAATACCTAATACAGTGCTGTGTTCATTAAGTTTTACGGGTTTTCCCTTTTCCTTGTTGAGTACCATTCTCCAACCTCAAACATGTTGACCCATATTCTATTTCATGTTCAATTTGTAAAGAAAACATTCTGGGGACTGTAGTCTATAAAAGCTTTGGGATTTGGAGGCTGGACCATTTTAAAGAAAAGAAGAAGAAGGAAAAAAAAAAAAAAGAGAGAAAAATCCTGGCTTGGGAAAAACCTTTCAGTTCAAGATTTGCCAAAAGTTGCACAGGAATACTTTTTGTAGAGCAGATAGTTTCCACCAGGTATTGAACAAGCTACTCTCCTCTCAAAAGAAAATAAACCAAACAGCAACAAAAAAACCCCAAACCCAGAGCTGCAGCCTCTGGGGGGAAGAAAACTGCCAGCAAATCATGAGGTTCTTCTAGGATGTGTTGGAAGACAGTGTGATAGGATAGCTCTATGTGCTTTGAGTTTGAGGGAGGTAGATTTGGAGACCACTTTTCTTCCACATGGACGTAGTTCAAGGTATGACACAATTTTGGAATAAAAATATTTTTAGCTGTGTGTCGTAGTTTAACCCCGGCCAGCAACTAAGCACCACACAGCCGCTCGCTCACTCCCCCCTGGTGGGATGGGGGAGATAATCGGAAGGGTAAAAGTGAGAAAACTCATGGGTTGAGATAAAGACAGTTTAATAGGTAAAGCAAAAGCTGTGCACGCAAGCAAAGCAAAACAAGGAAATTCCTTCACTACTTCCCATCGGCAGGCAGGTGTTCAGCCATCTCCAGGAAAGCAGAGCTCCATCACGCGTAACGGTTACTTGGGAAGACAAATGCCATCACTCCGAACGTCCTTCCCCTTCCTCCTTCTTCCCCCAGCTTTTTATGCTGAGCATGTCGTCACATGGTATGGAATACCCCACTGGCCAGTTGGGTCAGCTGTCCCGGCTATGCTCCCTCCCAGCTTCTTGTGCACCTGGCAGAGCATGGGAAGCTGAAAAGTCCTTGACTAGTAGACTACTTAGCAACAGCTAAAAACATCAGTGTGTTATCAACATTCTTCTCATACTAAATCCAAAACGTAGCACTATACCAACTACTAGGAAAAAAATTAACTCCATCCCAGCTGAAACCAGGACACTGTGACAGAAAATTATTTTATTTAAATAAAGAAGTGCTACAGGAAATAATAAAACCCAACCTGAGTCACGCTTTTGGTGGAACTTAGTAGAGCAGCACAGCTTCTGAATGCTGATTCTTTCATGCTTTCCCTTGCTGGATAAGGAAGTTTATGGTGATGCTGTAATGCTAAGCAGAATATTTGTAGTAATTTAAAATACCTAGTAAGTGAGAACAGCCCTCTGATGGCTGCAGAGCAGGCAGCATTCAGGCCTCTACTTCATGTTGAGAATTGTTCATTTAAAAGAGTTCTCAGCGTGTAGTTGTAATTCAGGTTTTCCTCATAACGGAAAAATACTTCATTGTGGATGGAAATAAATAAGGAACTGGTGGAATTATGATTTGACAGCCTGGTTTCCTATGAGTAAATGAGACTAGTGATCAGATCATTACTATTGTTATTATTACTAGTCCATCCATGCTTCTCTTTCTTCTCTTCCACCACTAGTTTTGTCTAAACCATTTGCTAGTTTTTGGCTCTCTGCTAAAAGAATAAAGTTGCAAATACTAGTTGCCTGTAAGTTTTATGAAAATAAGCAGGTGGAAGAGAAAAAAACCTCTAGATTAGCACAAGGCAGTTATAACTTGGTTTCTGCATCCTGCTTGGCAGCAGCCAGCTGGCTGGCCTGCATGTGCATCACTCTGGACCAGGCTCAGCAGGTGCTGTCACTTGGCCCGCGGGGGTATCAGGGGTTGTGAGGCAGGAGCAGCTGGGGTTACGGTGCTGAGGAAACGGAAGGGGATGAAGGGTCCCAGGTGTGAATCTGTAGGAGGCCACGGCTTGTTGGCTTTGTTGCTTGCTGCTTGACTTTGTTTTCAAATCCAGAGAAAGGCAGTCCCAGCTTTCTGTCACTAGCTAGCTGTACTGTGCGGTGAGTGGTATGTATTTCTAATGGTAATGAACTGTAAGAGGGAATTTAATGTATAACATATACATACCAGAGATGCAGAAGGAGAAAAGATGTGCCTCTGGAGAAAGAGCAAGTTGTGTAAAGGAAAAGACTAACTTGAGGCAGTTTCAAATGGCAGTTTGGGCTTTTGGAGTGCGTTATAGTATAACCGGTGCAGTTAGTAGCATGTGTCTAACCATAATTGGTGAAAAGGCCAAACAAATGCACTGCTGCTAGGAGTTAGTGCTTTTAAGTGGTTTATAACAAAAACTGTTTTGAGATGGATACTATTTGTAACTTTTTTTGTCTAGAGAGTGGTAATTGGTATAGTGGAAATCTGAAGCCATGTTATTTTTTTGTGGAAGCTTTTAGGTAATGGTGATTTTCACTGAAGGAGCAATGCTTAAGAAAAGTGTCCCTTTAAATGCCGTTTTGCATAGCTGTGAAGGTTAATCTTCACATTTTGTCTAAAAGATATGTGGAAACCTTGGTTCCTTTTCTGGAGCAACTTCTACTTAAAATGACTTCTGCCTTATTAAAGCCAGTTATTTAAAATCATACCCCTGTAGCTGAAATAGATGGGGCTCCAGAATAAATGGTTGCAGCCTTAGGGAAGAGGCTTCAGTCTTCGTTCATTTTAACTGTGCCTATAGTGTTTGTCGGTAATATTGTTCACTCCCCTGTAATTGAATTGCTCTGCTAGTTATCAAATGAAATAGCGCCAATAGGAATGAACAGTTTAACAAGGTAACAGTGTATACATGATAATTTCTGTTGTTGTAATATTTGATGTTTGTGACACTTGAACATTTTGGAGGGGGAAAGCAAACGATAATTCAAAAGTTCTGCTCAAAGTCAAGATTCTAGAGTTATATTAAGCACATAACTGACTTGAAGAAATAAAATACTCAACAAAACGTTTAAAACATTTAAGAGCAAACACTAGGGAAGGTCAGCTGCATTTAAAAGCAGTCCTGAATTCAAAAACCTTGGGATGCATATAATGTAATATACTAATGTGTGTCAAAAACAGAGAAGTCTTATAAGTTAAATAGAGTTGGGAAGGCTGTATCTGCACTGACATGCTATGGAAAATTACGACAAATCATTAAAGATAGCAAGTCAATGCATGTAAATTAAAAGTCCTGCAAGGATGTTTGTCTTGAGAAGTAAATGGTGGTGTTGCAGTGCTGAAGCTTAACTTTAAGCAGAGATTAACATTGCAAAAAACCACTAAATTTTTAAAATAAAGATCTTGAGTTGAAGTTCCTGTAAGATTGCAACATGTGGTCTTTATTGAGATTTCCAGATTAGAGTTACATTGGGGAGAAAAAGCAGCTGAGGGTAAATACTATCCCTTCTGAACTAGAAATATGCTATAATTTTTACCCTCTTTAAGGAGGATAAAAAAATTCTATATAAGCCCATCAGTGTTTTGTAAAACTACATTGTATCCAAGTTCAATGTTTAAAATGAAAATAATGGTTTTTTTCTTGAAAAGTAATGCAAATTCCAAAGAAACAAAAGAGAAATTATATTAAAAAAAAAAAAAAAGTAATGCCTCCTAAAATGAATAAAGCTCTTTTTCAAAGAGAAATAATTTTTCTTAAGATTTAAAACTTAAACCAAAAAAACCCAAACAACCAAAAAACCCCAATAAGACCCAAACATCAAAACACAAACCTCCCAAAAAACCAGACTTGATCTTCAGGCCAGTGCTGCGTTGTGCCTGCTTCTTATACTTCCAGTGTATCTTGTGACATTTTATAGCTGGGAGCTCACACGTTACTGCATGTAACTAATATAAATTATCTCCACAGGTACTGTGCATTATGCTATAAATTCACATCCTGGTTTGTGATACTTAAACTAAATTTGCTTAAGAAGACAGGCTTTGTGGGGCAAGAGCTAGTTTCCCAAGTGTACGGTTTTCTGTGTTTTCAAGTCCTTTTGTTTGGTGAGGGGGCAGGCAGGTGGATTTGGAGACTTGTACATCAGACGTTCCTTTGACCGTCCTGCATGTGGTCTGACAGGGAGGCATCCACAAGGACAAGGAATTGGCCGTGGTGACATTTTATAGCTGTGAGGAAGCTGCAGAGCTGTGAAAGAAGGGCTTATTAATGGCTGCAAGAGGATGAAACAAAAGCTCCTTGGGTAGCAGAGCTATTTCATGGTGTCTTTTCTTTGAATTTTGTTAGTAAAATAGTAAATATTTTTTTAATAATAAATAAATAAATTCTAATAAATAAAAATATTAGTAAATAGCTCTGAGAAGAGAATCAGATCTGTGCTGTTTTTCAGGTACGGCTTCGTCTCCTCCTGGATAGCACATTAGCTGTTGAGCATAAAACCTGGTTTTGCTCACAAAAGAATAATATTTTCAGAAGTGCCTGTCACTTAGTGATACAGTAGGATTGTCTCTAGCCCATAGTTCTCTGCCTCCTGGCACCGTATCTTGCTGGTACCAAGATTTTAACACATGATCAAATTGTTGCACAGTAGGTGAGCAGTAGTGATTGCCACCCATGTATTTGTGTCCAGTGGCAAATAAAGACGACTTCACTTGGTTTAGTTGACTTTTAATATAGGTTTAACATCAGACTGCATGTGCAGCCTAGGAACCTGCATATAGGCAATCGCTACAGTTCAACAGATGCAAGATAAGTTTGTATGCTGTAGTTACTCTGTTTCCGATCCAGCAATTAACTGTGTCTCATAATACTAAGTCTTTGGAAATACGTACTCTACCAAGATGCGGGACACGATACACATTCTTAAGCATTTGTAATTCTTGAACAAGTTTCTGCCTTCCTGTTTTGCTGTCCTGTATGTAAAACCCCATAGTGGGTTTCTTTTTCCCCTGTTGCCCACCTATGTATTGTTCTCCTGCAGACTCCGTTCCTTCTTTTTGGCTCTTTCTTTTTTTAACCTAAGTTTTGTTTTGTTTTATTGTGATTGTGTGTGGGGTTTTTTGTGTTGTTTTTTCTTTTTTTCTGGAGTCACTGAATCAGGAATACTTTTCACATCCGCCCCTGTGAGCTTAGCCAAGRCAGGTGAACAAAGATCTCTTGTTGTACGCAGCTTTCTCAACAACTCAGGGCACTGTTAATATTGCCCTGTCAAATCAATTTATTTCAGAAAGAGAAGCAGCACCTGTCAAGGGAGTATACTGCCTGATAAGCTAGGGTGCTTCGGGGGAAGCTGGCCAAGCTTCAGACGACAAGCTTCATTGCCTGCCCCATCACCTGAAAACTTCTCGTTTTCTACGCTCTGCAGTAACATGTTATACTGGATAAAGTCCCGCTCGAAACAGTAATTTCACAAGGGCTTGGGAATTGACTGCAGAACAGCCTGTTACATTTTAGTTACCCATGTTTGAGGTGGATGTTGATGTGAATTGAAAAATACATTTTAAAGTTCACATTAGGATATAGTGTCTGGTGTGTGCCAACTTTCTTTTTTAATAAAATCACTTCTCTTGGAGTCTGAACTGTCTTTGGTCTGACTCCTAGTGGCTCGCTAAAATACTTGATCCATTATTTTTTCTGCTTGCTTGGTTCCTCTCTGTGCTCACGCTTGTGCGTGTCTTCAGAGGAAGGTGAGTATTTTTCTTTGAAAAAGAGAGTACTTTGCAGCATGATTAAGCTTGAAATTATATGCAGATTTCCCCTGGAGAGTTCCTGATAAAATATTTCCCTTGAGGCTTTTTGAGTCAAGAATCTGTCACGTTATGGGAAGCATTGAGTGATTTAGGGAGTGGGAACGGTTAAATAATGAACAAAACATTACTCTCAGTTCATCATTTGTGCGTGTTCCTGTTGCCGTGAGGGCTCAGATTGAGACTGGGCTTCCTCAGATCCTCCCAACTCTGCCTTTTGGAGTGGAGAGCATCTTACAGATAAGAAATATTAAACTGATGGATTCCTCTGATTGTACATTAGAGCTATGAAAAGCCTGTTTCAGGTTGGATTAAGTCAGTMAGGTTGGCTGTCAGCAGCAAAAATGCTTTTACTCATCCAGTTGAAGACTAGAGTAAAATACTCCATGGTGTCAGGATCTCCAGAAAGCCCAGGGAGTGCTCCTGGGCTGCCTTCCCAGCCTTTGTTTTTGGGTTGGGTTTTTTTTTTTCCCCTTTTTCTTTTCCAGCTGGCTACTGTTGGAGTATGTCTTCAGTATGGCAGGCAAGGCCTGTGTAGTAATGATTTCCTGAAGCGCTAGTAGGGATCCTGCTGTTGTGGTTGTGTGGCTCATTAGTAGGATGGGTAGTTGGGCTTGTCTGATCAATAAGGTTTGGTTTGAAAAGCTGCCAATGGATTATGAAGCCTGTCGTATTTGCTGCATAATGCTAACAGTTAATCCCTGTATTTAAGAGAATGCTTTTCTTTGGCTTAATTTACTCGAGTGGATATTCAAACAAAATTAAAAAGGAAAAAAAAAAAACCCAAACCTCTAAACCTAAACCAAACCTGTTATAAAATACTTGTCTCAAAAAGGTATAAATCCCTCCATGATCATAAATGCTCATTCTCTGTCCATTCACTTCAGTAATACTCTGAAACAAAACTACTCTGGCTGTAGTCCAAAACCAATCTATGAATGCACCAAAAATGTGATAAATGCTAATCAAATGTAAAATAATGAATCAGCTGTGACATTTTATTATGGAAATTAAACATCATGCAAACCCTTGCCTAAGGAAAATAAATTGTCAGGAAAAATACTAATTTTCATGTGATAATTAAGTTTTCTTTGCTTTTCATTTCCAAGTCTAATAACGTTTCAGTTTCACTTCTTATAACAGGCATTTGTTATGAAAGCCATTTCAAGCGGGATTTAATTTATGGAATTGAAAAGGATTGCCACTCCCACTTAATTGTAGGAAAATAGAACTGGATGTAGGGAATGGTTGTGCTATTTTGAGGGTCAGAAAGATGTAAAAGGTTGAAAAACGAACTTGCCAATGCACTTTACCACCACCCTTCTATCAAGTATGCTGCTCTTCAATGGCATGATGCCCAAGTGTCGGTGAATTGTACCTGTTATGAAATGCTCCTGCCGCTTGTCATCTGAGGGGGAGCCTCAGTGGACTGGTATGCCTGTTCTAGGGACATAGTCCTAAGGGTGAGATACTAATAATGGTTTTATCAATAATAAAACCTTAGTCTGCTGGGTGGACCTGGTGGATTTGCCTTCAAGGTCTTTAATTTGTTGACCTCATGTGGGTATGTATGGAATTAGGAGGGATCTCCCTAGCTTACTGTATCTAGTGTCATGTGCTCACAAGCATATGACATACCCCATTTGTAAACTTCCTGAGCTCTGTCTTATGAGCAACAAATGTCTCCTGCGTTTCCCCTTTCATAATCATCCTTCCTGATTTCCATCTCGTCTGGGTTCCCAGCCAGCTATGATCATCGTTATTTTTTGTTGCTGTTTGGTTATATTTGTTTTCCTGCAGCGGTTTTCACTTCTTTACTGTATTTGTAAGTGGCAATAATATCCCTTCTCGGGTATAGTTTTGCCAGCCTAGGCGGGTTAAGTTCTTTCCGTTGACACCTGTAAGACAGGATCTCTAGTTGTGCAATTTTTCTATGGCCGTTCAGTTTGCATTTACCTTTCTTGAAAATGAGTAACTCCTATTTTGCACAGTATGTCAGAAATAGTCTAAGTACGGTCTTACGGAGTAGTATTGAACAGACGATCGGTACTCTGATCAATTTTGTTGTGATTATCTTTGGTTTTCCATCCTAAAGTGACATTTGCCCATTTCATGGTTGTATCGCAACCACCTTGTGGTCAACTGTTATGCACAGAATGTTCTCCTCATTTCCAACTGTTAAAACTCCTAGCTGCATGCAGAAGCTTTTATTAGTCTCCAAGCGCACGACCCGCCACTTCTGTTTCACTGAATTTTTTCTGTATCTGTTACTCATCAAACCCATGTGATCTTTTCTATAGGTTAGTCCAATCCTCCTGTCGTGGCTGTGTTTTTCAACTTTGAGCTGTCAGCCGACAGATCTCATCAATGTAGCTTTACTTTTTATGTAAGTGTCACTCATTAAAATACTAGGTCAGATGGGCATCAGAGTTTGTCCTTGACGTGACAATCTCCAGTAGTAACCTCTGTCTCGGCTTGACTTTATTCCTTGACGCTGCTAATATGCAAATGTTTTGAGTGTGTTTCTTGGGAGTATTCCAGAGTACTGCATATTTTATCACTTTCAAACTGCAGTGTGCAGAAGCACTACCATATCTAGGATGGAGTACACAGTTTTAATAATATTATTCCATTATTAAATAAATGTATAGTATCAAAAATAAGGGTATTCAGTGCAAGAGTATCTATAAAATTGTCTTCTAAATAGTCCTACTAGGCAAACAAAATGCTTGCACAGTTACACCTGTAATACTGATTAACACGAGCAATGTCCTGACAGCCTGACAATATTACGTTCCGTCAAGCAGATGCATTAAGGACCTCCTGAATTTGGCCAACTTAAGCAGGGCTAAAAGCACGTGTGGCATGTAATTTTGAAAAAAGCTGAGCACACTTCTATGTCACCACAAATGATACTGCTTGGCCATTTCTGATTAAACCACCACTGGCATCCACATTACTTAGGATTGAGTTTTCATACCACAGGGCCTTGAGCCAGCGATTCTTTTCCTAACCTTTCCTTTCCTTGGGGTGTCTCTTCAGCTGGAAATGTTGTGGACTATTATTTTTGACACAACATGGGTGATGTTTTCTATTTTGTCATTATCTCTTGTTTAGGTGTCTTGACCTGCCCTGATTCAACTTAAGGCTCAAAACCAGGACACTATCACAGAACTTAATGCCTCAAGTCAGATCATTCTGTGAAAGTTTTCTTTAGCTCTTTCTTCAGTCAGCAAGGTATCTTAGAGGAATGGTTTTTGCTTAGTCGAGATATTTGTAAAACTCGGGGGACTTAAATTCTTCCCTCCCTCAAACGCCTGATCTTGCTGTTCTCTTTCTGATTCCCTTAAGCACAAACAGAAGATTTCATTCCTCATGTATTGGCTCTTCAATCTTCCTTGTCCTTAGCAGGACATCATGACTGCTAGTGGTCTAATAACACACTCACGCTGCGCGCTTCGCTTTCTGGAGGCCTCAGTAGACACTGGTGGGATAAGCAATGAATGTAAACAGAGGGCGGTCAGCCAAGTGCTCTGACTGGTTTGCAAATTATTGGAATAGGTGGGAAGGAAAAGAGGAACAGAGAAAGCCATCTGCCGAGGATTGTAGTACAGCTTACTAGCAGATCTACTAGAACTCTGGTTTCTTCATCCTATCCAGGAGCATTATAGCATTT
>JAYKAV010002974.1:138612-274628 GCA_035582835.1 Phoebastria nigripes | reverse complement strand
TTTTTTTTTAAAACCTCTGGGCAGCTAATACAGTTTGCTAGTGCCTGATTACATAAGCACCAGAAAGTTTTTGGCAGTTCATAAAACAAGATTTCACTTTGTAGTATTACATTTCGTGTCATCTTTGAACATGACATTTTTGGCGGTGTAGAGGAAAATAAGTTGGAAATGGATCTTTGCTACTTTCTTCTTTTGTTATATTATTTTTCTGTCCTGTTTGATTGTGATTCTTCTGCTTCATGCTTGATAAAGCTATTTGGGAAGTTGTTTTCTGAATTCTTCAGCTCTGAGGAAAGAAAGGCATGTGGAGGCTTGATGTGGTGCTGTAGCTGGATAGAATATTTTTGGCCTTCTACTTCTATCAGATAGGTAGAATGAAGAAAGCCACTACCAAAAAAACTAATGGTGTAGGCTGTCATCTCTTTAAACACTGAACAATTTATGTTGACAATTTTACTCTTATACACTGTAAAGAATCAATACTTCGAAACAAAGCTGCTATGTGTCCCCATCGGTACTTTGTATTTAGGTCTGTCAACAAAGTATGACTACACAGTGAATGGTTGCTGGTTGCATTAGAGTACTCAAACATAACTTTGTTTTATTTAAACAGATGATCTGTCACAGCTTGTCCACTATACCTTCACAAAGTCAGTGTTTTGATATTCTCCAGACTGGCATCTGTAAATATCTGGTAAGTACCATTTTGTCTTCTATGTAGCTTCCTTGTAATAAATTTTGTAATGGTCTCATTAACCTTCAAATCCACCTATTCCATATATTTAATGTATAATTTCAACATTTGCAAAAATTCTCAACAAGATAAGTGGAGTTTTTAAAAAAAAAAAAAAAAATCAAAATCTAGTAACTGTCGGTATCCAAACTTACATGGGTTTTTTTGCTCTGATTTGTGAATAGTTCAGCTTGTTTTCAAGCCAGGACAGCCATAAATGAAAGGTTTCTTGGTTTGGTTTGCTTTTCAAAAGAGCGACTAGCAGCTCTAGATGAGTTTTACAGTCTGTCATCTCCTTCTAATCCTGAACACTCCCTGAGCTGAGGACGAGGATGGCAAAGCCAGAGCTGGGTAATGGAATTGTAAGGGACAGAATTTGCAGGTACCTGTGGTGCTGCCTGCCAGGAGGGAGGACCGTTCTGTCCTCCTCTCGAGATGGTTCTGCGATCTAACAAGTATCTACAGTTCCCTGTGTGGAGACCTACTGAAAAATTACTAGACCAAAGCTCCCATAGGGAGTGGCTTACCTATAACTGTAGTCTGGATTTTTGGGGGTAGGTGTTGACTTAAATCACAACTTTTAAATCAGCTTATGTGTTCTACTGCACTGTCTCTTTGAGAACAAACAGTTAAGTGGATCTTTGTAGTTGATTAGACTGCTGCCCAAGATCTCTAACTGGATGACAACACCTAACAGGGAGGAAAGGCACCGTGTAGGCAGCATCCTATATGGGAACTTATTTGAGCAGTCTCATCTACTGGATTTGTATAAATTGAAATGTGTGTGTTCGCATAATCTTCCAGACTGGCTGACTGGCATGTTTTATCAGCAGTGTTGGCTAATCTGATCTTCAGGATGCTTCTTTATGTCCAGACATCCGTCTAGCTCACTATCATTATTTCCTATTTGTGGTTGGTCAGGAACATCATTATTAGTTTTAATTATTTAGTGCCTCAATGTGCTGTAGTATTCAGCAGGGTCTTGGTGACAGTTGCAGTCCATCTTCTGTCACGCAGGAACGCCATCCTTTTCCTACCTCTGCAACTGGCTGGTGCAGGGTCAGCTTGGGACAGCGATCTGCGCCCATGGCCTTGAAATACACCTAGTGTCTTATATTGGAAGTATTTAAAAGTTTGAACCCATCGTTGTTCTTTATCTTTTACCTCTCATGAGTAATCATACCAATGAAATACATTCCACCTTTCTGTAGCTTGTACTTTATTGATCTTTTTCTAAACATTTATAAAAGAAAACAGCTGACCTTGTTAAGTGAACCAACTGCCTCTGTCAGTTTAAAACAATGTACTTGCAGGTGAGCAAATTAGGCTACTCTAAAACTCCTTAAATTAGTTTTTTAATAAGATAAATGGTGCCACATTAGCAATGCATGAATTTTTTTTACGGCTTTACAGGACAAAAATGTAGGATAGTTACTGAACAGCACTTTGAAATTTAAACTGCTTTCTAATTCACTCCCTATACCCCAAAATGATATTTTTTCTACATTATTTATCATGCCTATAAAATCCTTACTTGAGATGATGTTCTCATTTTAACAACGGAAGAGTATCACCCCAGCTGTGGGCCCACCATATGTTTCATTAGCTTTAATTTAACTTGGCTCATAATGCTCTCATCCCTGTCGAGCCTGTTGGATTTCTAAGGAGACTCACCCTGATGAGGATCCAGTAGAAGCTTTTCTTTCTGGAGAGTAAATCCAAGTTTCCTTCTACCTCAGTGACTGCTCACTGCCGTTTCAAGACACAGAAGGGCTGCTCTGTCCCATGATATATGCTTAAAAGGAAAGACCTGTTCTGTCCAAAAGATTCTGTTTGTGCCTGTACCATCTTTCAGAGCAAGGCTCAAAGCAGAGGGTTTTTTTAAATACGTTTGAGATGAGTGTTTATTTAGAGGGGATGGAATGAAGATGCCGGTTTAACCTTCTGTTTGTATGGGTGGCAATTTCTTAGGAAAATAGGGACTTGAAAAAATGCAGTAGTGTGTAGAACTTGAACAAAGTAATATATGTCTTGATATGAAAGACATTCGTTCAGCTCTAGACATGCTTGTATACCAGCAAAAAACCTTGTGTATAAAGTGATGAACTTGCGTTTTTTTGTTTAATACAGGTTGGATTGGTTGTAATACCCGATAGCACAGCTGGATCTGTTCTATGTGCCATAAATAAGCTCTTGGATCAAGCTTGCATCCTAAGTGAAAACCTGCACAAGTTCTTAGCCTCTTGTTGCTACAGTCTTCTGTACTTTCTGCTAACTTTAGACAAAGAGGATGCAGAACATGTACAGAAAAGGTAATGCTGCTTTTCTTACCGTGTTAATTGCCTCTGCCTTTATACCCACAAGTATTTAGAGATATAAAATGAAAGGATACCCCTTCACATCCCCCCAGTTTATTTTGCTGTCTTTTGCTTACTTAAAAACAGTGCTTGGATTTAAGAAAAACAGCTGCAAAGTTAGCTGGAATTATTTAAAACAATAACTGAAGAAGGTTTCATCTCAGGTTGTTCTAGTTAGATGTCAGAACCATCCTGACTTTGGAAAGGTGGATATTTATACCTTTAGCTTTAGCTTTAGCCTTTTGTTGCTTTAGATACATTGAAAAGCAACATGCTTGTACTCTTAACTGACTTGATATTTCAGCTTTAACAAAACTTCTCAGGCATCATTTTATAGACTGCAAATCCATTTGATTTAAAAAAACCAAAAGCTACAGATACCAGATTTAAATAAGTTTATTTACCTGTATAACAGAAATGTCTTTAAACAGATTAAACTTCAGATTTTTCCTCTAACTCTTCCATATACAGGAAAGTTGTTCAAAGCTTACTTAAAATGCAAGATGCGTTTTTAAAGCCGGAGTCCTCCTTCACTTACTGTATTTAATGACTTGCRTATCATAAAAGGCTGGTTGCATTGTTTGATTTCTTATGAGTCTTAAATATTCAGGTGTACCTGAACAATGACGGAAACAAAAACCTCTTCCCAGCTGCATCAAGCAGAAATTACACTGTGTAAGAGCTTCAGCAACATTTGTAGCTCCAGGGCAGGACCTTAATTTTTTTTCCAGTGCTGTACATAATTTTAGAATATTTTCAAGTTTAGCATTTTCTGGTACAAATTTGCTGCTTCAGCACTAATTATGGTGAAGGCAATTGGCATGACTGAATTCACAGAGGCATGTTTCCTTGTACAGCTGTGAGGCTAGTTCACAGAAGCGTACTTGAAATATGTGTCCTGGATCGCTTCAGTTTTTGTTCTCTTTTCCTCTCAGGGATATGCTGTGGGGATCATGTATTTCTGCATTAGCACTCCTGCCACGATTACTGAGACTGATGCTGCAAAGTCTGCAAGTGAGCAGGATCTGTCGGGAAGAACTGCCCGTTGTTGCTCAGTTGCTTCGCTTGCTGATGCAACATGGTCAGCTCAGGAGCCATATGATCACAAATGAGTTTCTGGTGCAACAGATTATCAAGGACATCATGGTATGAAACTCCTTGTTGTTTCCCAGAGACTACAAGGATATACTTCATGTTTATGTTTAAAAAGTATTGCAAACCCTGAAGAGCAGGTGTTTAGCAAAACACAAGTTATGATTCTTTTGTCTGGGAAGTGCAGGTGGTGTAGCAGGCAGCTGCTTGTCTGAGCTCCTGTGGTCATTGGACAGATGAGACAGTTGTGGAGTTCAGCTTGCACCCAGTCCAGCGGCCCTGGACAACAGTTGGCTTCCTAACAAAATGCACTGGAAGTGGATTACCTACACAGCCTGTCTGAGGGAGAGCTGTCCCAAAATAAGAAACTAGTCTTTTCTCTTTATTGGAGCAGGGGTATATAGGTGTACGAAAATGTTATTAAATCAGCAAACTCTCTTAAAGATGTTCGGTGCAAAAGATACTCTCTTTCAAATATTGCAGACCCCAGCGCTTCTATTCACATGTCTAYGTTCTAGTGGTTTTGAGGCTATTGGAGTTGCTTCTCTTGTCAGAAAAAAAAATCTGCAGCTGCCTTCGCACAAAGCTCTTATAAACTCTCTGCGCTCAAAACCAGTATGTCCCACAGGTTTGAATAAGCCACACATATCCATTAGTAGCCTTTAAAAGGTCTGTTACCAGAAACATAACCTCAGTGGTGGCGAAAGCCAGATGTAAGAGAGTATCGTGCAAGTTCTCTAACAGAGAATGAGGTGGTTGGTTTCCTTTGGTCTTGAAAATGCCTCAGCCAGTTTTTGTGATGTTCCACTGCCGGTGGGTTGTGTTTGTTGTTGTTGGGGTTTTTTAACCACTTATGAATGCTCAGAGAGTGAATTACTGGACTGTGGGCTATGTTGGTCTGTTGGTAGCAGTTCTGTAGACTGGGTTATTGAGCTCGCCTGCTTTAGTAGAACCACACTCATTTGCATTTTAATTGACTATAAATTGCAGAATTGGAAAGTAAGCAAGCCACTATAATTAAGAGTAAGGAAATCACATCTGGTGTAATTCACAGGCTTCATAATGTAACACCGACTTAGTGTACCTTAGTAACACTTTACTGTTTTGGCTTTAACAGACATACCGTGTTGAAATGTATAAATGAGAAGAATAATGTCACCGTGTGCAGGTGAACAAGGCCATCTCGTACCTTTAACAGCGCACCTGATAACCTGTAAAAACAAAGTGAAGCTTTGCAAGTGCTGTTGGTGAAATTGAGTTTTACCTTTTTTCCCCTTCTTTCTAGACACTGAAGAGTGGTGAAGTTCAAGAGCAGTGGCTAACAGACCTCCACTACTGTTTCAACATCTACCTTGCCTCTCACCCCCAGGGACCTGGCCCTATAAACGCGGTATATTAAAGAGGTCGAACTGCATTTATTGTAAAGCATTTACTTCTATTTAGTTTTGAATGGAAGATGTTGGAACAAAGCTTGTCAATTTTTTTGTAAGTGAAACAGAATAAAAATTTTACAAAGAACTGCATACCTCTGTTGCCTTTCTTTTCGAGCAAGTAGATGTTACTGGAAGTTGTTTTAGCAGATGTGGTGACCACAGTGAGGGGTATTAAAGAAAATGCAGTCTCCTTGAAGTTTAAGTGCTTGCAGAGAAACAGACTTATATTGACTCCGATCATCTATTATTTTGAAGCATCATATTAATTAAAAAAATCAGAATTATGTGATACCAACTAGAAGAAAAAAATAGAAAACAATATACTTTGAAACTAGAGTAATGTGTTTTTTATTTTTGCTGAGTTCATATTTTTAAATACTCTGTGCAAGGTAAATACTGTACGCTGGCAGCTCCAAAGCTGTTAGAAGAACAAGTTTTCTTCTAGAACAGGTCCCATCTTTTCTTGCTTTCTGTAGAAACTCTTTTTGTGCATGTATAAAAATAGTTATTAATATGGAAAAAATGGGTTATAATCTCAAAGGGTAGAAAACACACCCCTAACAATTTCCATAGCCTGTGGAAAGCAATTTATTTACTGAGTGTTTTTTGTCAACATCTCTGCTTTTCCTTCCAAATCCATAACTAGCTAGGAAACAATCGTTTCTTTAGTACAGAAGTGGAGCATGAAGGCTGTTCTTCCGTTCCTGTTTAGATTCTGAAATACATTTAATAAATTTGAGGTGAAATCGAACAGCAGTCTTTCAGAACTGTTACACCTTCAGTACAGTTTCCCTCTCCTTTGAAACTGTGTTTGATGAACACATTCAAAATTCCTACTTTTGACAACGGAAAACGTTGGGAGCCCCTGCAACTCTATTGTAATGCTGGGCTTAGTGCTTCATTTTCTGTTTGCAAATGCAATTCAGATTTCATCCTGTCAGTAAATAAATTAACAGTTGCATTTAAAAACTAATTTGTACACAAAGTAAAATGAGTCCAACTCCTTAGAAGTCTGCTTGGCATGTAATGCTGAGATAATACAAAATTGAAAATGTGTTCAAGTTTAGTATGTTTTAGATGACCTGTACATTATTAAAGATAACAGTTGTACCGGAATGTATTTTTAAATTCCAAACATTCAGTTTTGCTTAGTGCTTGAGTCTTGTATTTTTTGATTTTGCAGCAGTGGTTGGTCTCATGTTGTATGAAAATTGCTTTGATTTTCCCATGTTCTCCAGCAAATTAACACACTGTAGGTTGTTTACTGTAAAAGAACAAAACAGTTTTGATGAGTAACTCTAGTGGATAAAAAGAAGTTTAATCTACACTGTGTTCTAGATTTCATAAACAATGAATCTACCAGGAAAAGAACATGCCTTTTTCCTGACATCTCACTGTTGATTATCTGTGAATAGAGTTTGGTTTCTGTGGCACCCGGTACAGCTTACATAGAATGCTACTGCATATGTCTAATGCAGCCTATAATAATGGAGCTTAACCGGAGATTTACCCTCATAAATGAATGAAGGTTTCCAGGCTGACGGTTCAGTCACTAACACAATGCTCTTGGCTGAGTTTGCTGAGCAGCAAGAGATTTTGTTGAGCAATATTTAGCAATGTTAGGTACTGGGTCATTTCTAGAAGGTAGGGGAAACTAGTCCAGGGTGAAAGCGAGTACTCTGAATTATTGGAAAGCAAAAATGAATGTCAGCTGACCATTCTCTTCAGTTTTGAGTCTGGCTGAATGCCTGCACTCAATGTTTTTATTTACAGTAATGTGCTACAAATAATATGTGAGTCTTCCTTTCCCAGTTTTGTAGAGATTGGATGCAAACATTTCAGTGCTTTATTCCACTCTAGCCAGGGTCATCCCAAGTGCAGACTGAACATTTCGTGGCGGGGGGTGAACCCAGCACATCTTAYGGATGTCTTTCTAATGCCAAAAATTGCAAAACCCCCTCCTTTACAACTCCATAAACACACTTTAATGTCCACAGTGAAACAAAAAAACAGGCTTATCTGTCTGGTCTGCTGCAGAGAGCCTCTTTAAATGCCATTTACTGAACTGACAAAAAGCCTCTATTTAATAAAAAAAAATATTCAAAAAGTAACAACTTTCAGGTTCCAAAATGTTTTAATCATAACAATCATAAAGGCCCTATTTGCCAGAACATTTCRAAGCACCTACCCGCTGTCTGTACATCCCATTGCATGCTCCTTTTCTACCTGTCACCTTCTGCCCCTCTTACTTTTTTGTACGTTTCCTTTCAATACCGTCTGTGTGTCCCCACTCCAAAGTGTTTGGTCTGCTTATGCCAGTAAGTTAACTGAGTTTGGTGTCAGTCTCCTGTTACAGATTTGTCACTGCATGCTTTTTCCACTAGCTATAGGAACATTAAAACTAGGGCTGACAGTCAGTCTACACCTTCCCAGATGTACCTTCTGCAAGAGGAGAATCAAACTGAACTGTCCATTCTGACCTACTCCAGGCACCTACGTCAGAAATAGAGTATCTGGCATTAGCCACTGACAGCTCTGAACTTTTCCAACAAACGTAATGTTGTCATGCACAAAGGCAGTCAGATGAAAAACATGTTATTGTCTTTAAGTAAGGGCTAAAGTTCCCTGAGCTCCTATTAGGTGAATAAAAGTAGGTAGTGTTCTAAAGGAACTGGGCAGAGTTCCTATCACTATCCTATTCGTCAGCAAGTTATGAAAGCAAAGGACACTCAAACCTCTAAAGAAAGCCTTTTTATTTCAGAAGACAGGGAGTTCTGTTGTCCTGAAAAGTTAAACGAAAAGAAGCATTATTTGCTAAAGCTCTTCTAAAATTTAGACTCATGTCTGCTTGAAGAGGTGGCAATCAAACACCTGTCTGGTCATGCCTCTTAATTAAAACAGTTTTCAAACAGTGGAAGAAAAAAGCCTCTGTTAGAGAGGCAGAAACTCACAATTCTAATGAACTCTACTGTCAGATTTCCTTTTGACTTGATAGTTTTGTAAACTAGTTGGAAAATGCATTTTGCTTCCCTTCACAAATCACCTGAACTGCTGTCTCCTTGAAGCATTTGCGTTGTTGCTATCTAGCTGTGGCCTGCCTCTGAACTACATGTGATACAACCACAAAGACCAAATGACCAACTGGGCGCTAAATCTTCACCTGGTGAAGGGCTAACATTACCATAGCTCCCATCCCCGAGTCAGGGCATAATACACTTGAAAAAGTCTTAAAAATGCTGCTTAGTAAAGAAGTAGTAAGAGAGATGACCACGTACTCTAACTTCATTTTTAAGCTGTCAAATAATGCCACATGCATAAAAGTTCCAGCCTTTAATGACTTCGATAATACTTCTACAATCTGTTCTTCGATGCTATGCTATATTACGCAGTGTAGCCCCGTCTGTCTGCCTGCACGGCTTGACAGTCCTGATCGTGCCAACCCTACTGCCCCGATCCCCGTTCCATACATAAAATTTCAGTTACAAACAGAACTAAGGCTTTCCCAAGGAAGACCTGGTAACGACTACATGGCTTTTGAGTTAAGCAGCAAATAAATGTGTGATTTCATTAGAGCCTTAAAACTTACTGCAAGTAAAACTCTATGAAATAATTGAGGGTCTGTGCACAGTGCAGGAACCCCACTACGCCATTTTAGAAGAAAGGGCAGAGATCAGATGAGTAACTTTGGATTTTCAAGTTTTTGTCTATGCGCTAAACCATGTATTTCTAACAAACAGGTGTGTAAATTCTTGGCACATGTAGAAATCCGCTCTCTTTACTTCTATAGGACTAGTAAATACTTGTGCTGCAGAACCAAAATATGAGCATCTGTAAGCAATTTTAACCACAGGTGAATGTTATCTGGCTTATCACTGTACAAGTCCATTATATTAAGGTCTTTCCTAGTAACAGCCCAATGAAAATAGGTTTTCATATAAATGATTCAACATAAGGCTAAAAGTACAGTGCTCAAGTAAGTCCAAAAGTAGTGAAAGAAAGAAAGAGCGTGCAATCACAACAGTTCGGTAGTAGTTACGTGTGTTGATGTGAGATCCCAGTTCTTGAGCAGATTTTTTTTCTTTTCTAAGATGAAACCAATCTCATATATATAAACGTTAAAGTATTCTTAAAGTGTACGTGTCCTACCTGAGACCAGCTGCACATCAGAAAGTTGCAGCTTAGAAGGAGTTCTTGTTGGCTGACACACTTTGCCTTCCTGAGAACGTCCTTTAACAAACAATATGAAACAGCTCTGTGTTTATTCATATAAAGATGTGGTTATGTATAGCTATAAATTATTTAACTAGGCTACAGCATTATTTTATCCTAAAAATTATTCTCATTTACGATGAGGAAACTCATGAGACGTTCTTTATGACAGAAAATTGACAACAACTGAACTTCAACTAAAGTTAAAATACATCTTGCAGTTGCTATAAAAGAGAAGGAAAATAAAATTATTAGCTTTATTTCTTTATTTATTTTATCCTTTTTGGCTATCTACAGAGCCATGATAGAAATGACTTACCACCTGGTAAAGTACATATAGTTAGCACATCCTTACTGCATCAGTGATCCACACTGTAAAGGAACTCAAGGTTTAAAAGCAATGCTTTTCCTCTACCTATCTTCAAGATGCATTCCTTTGCACCATGCACATTCAGGCATAGTGCAAAGCAGTGCAGTGTTACCATAAAAGATGATCTTGCTCTTCCAGTAAAGACCAGCTGTCTTCAAACAAGAAAGTTATTAACATGGAACAAGACCATATTCTTCAAATGGAAATATTTAAAAACAATACAACCCCAAAAAACGTTTAAAACAGTGCTTAAAAAAATTAAACCATGATCCAGATGATAGAGCCAGCTACCCCCAGTTTAACTGCTCTGTTCTCTTTCCACATTGATTTATGTGAGCAGCTCTGGCAACAGAATTATTTGGTTGCTCAAGACCCTTGCTGGAATAACGCTATGTGGTGATTCAAACAGCTTTAGCAGCAGCCATTTTAAATCACAGAGGTTTGTTTTTTTTTTCAACCTGAAACAGAAATACAATTACCCAGAAGACCTGAGATTCAGACTAATTTTTATAAATAGTTGAAATCCCTAACAATTAGGTAACAAGTATCTAGAAGAATCCAAAATACAGAGAACACTCTGTTACAAAAATAAAAATGTAGCTATTTAAAATAAAGTATAGTGAAGACAAAATTACCATATATCTGCTTAAGGATGGACTGCTTGCTGGTTTTTATGGCTGAGCTGGTTTTGTTTACAGATTTCAGATTTTTACATGAGGGAACTGATTTCAGAGAGCTATGGTTCAGCTGTTTCTTCCAAGCAACCTGAATGAAGAAGGCAGCTGTCTCTTGTCTCCATTTGTCTTCATCTTCTTTGCACTGCCGCTTAGCACTAAGAAGCTGAAACAACTCCTGTCTTAGCTGGTAACTAGAGAGCAGAAAAGAGAAGAGCACTTGTTTTAGGTGACCTGTTTTAACTTCAGTGCTTTCCACGCATCAGTTCACATGGTGGATTACATGAGTAACTGGGAAAACAGAACTCCCACTGATGTGCTAAGTCATTTAGACGAGAAATGTCTGCTCAGAAGAAAAAGTAGGAGCTGGGTTCAATTCTGGATGCATCCGTTATTTCACACAGCTAATAAAGATCTGGCATCACAGGTATCAAAAGTTACAGTACTGCAACATCAGCTTATCAACTGCTTTATAAATACATAGAAAATCTGGAGAAGACAAAACCTAGAAATATTTATGATGTAATAGTATAATCAATACTGTTTTCTCATTTTCACTACATTCACAGCTTAATAACACCAAATTTTCTCCTGTGCCTTACCACTTTGTAGTCTCAGTCAACCAGTGCAAGAGACGAGCCAAATCTACCTCTTATGGGTTCAACTGCACACGTCCTCTACAGAAAACGAAGCTGTTTTCCATCCCTTCTCTGAAGATGCTCCCCTCACCTTGTTTTCAGCGACCTGTTCTTGCCTTTTTTCCCTTCCCTTCCAAGGCTCCCTGTCTCCTGACCCAACCTTGCCACGGCTGCTTTGATCTTACACGCAGTCACAGCCCTGTTCCAAGCGGCAGCGGTAGATTATCTGACCTTCTTCCCACTTCGGTGGCTAATGGCACCAGCAACAAGGAGTTGTTTGCTTTTTTTTCTTGAATCAGATATGAGTATTCAATCAGATATTGGCATTTCACACTCGCAAGTCAATTAACTGGCCTAGCAATTAACTCTGAATCTTCCCAGAACAAACCTGTCACAAATGAACACTGAGTAACACTTGTAAAATATTAATTATAAGTGTTTGGTAACAGGCCAAAAAACATTGATCATCATCCCCTCCAGCATTCAAAAAGGCTTCTACTGGATGCCCCGGTAAAGGGAACGAGGAAGGAGGGAGCAAGAGCTGATTTTGTTCTGTTGCTCCATCTGCAACAAGTCCTAAATTAAAACAAAAGACAAMGCAACCAGATACAAATTGTTTAAATATACGTTATAAGCCAATGAACTATATAATTCAAACAAAACAGCAGCCGCATATAGAAAATGAGTACCTAAAAGCACAACAGACTGCCAAAGGGGGATGATATGCTCACTTACAGCCCCAATAAATTTAAACTTCCAATAAACTTAGTAAATTACCTCTGTGAAATTTGCTGGGTGAGACAAACATATTTAATCTTAATTTAGTGGAGCTTCAGAATTCAGGCATGTGTTGTTATACAGCTCATTAAAGTACGTAACCAATGTGGGGAGCAACTGCATCTTACCAATAAATGTCCGTAATGCCTGCAAGTTGCAAAGTGCTGGATGAATTCAGAACAGGAGCATTATTAAGAGACAGAAGAAAAAAATGATCCAGTTTTGTTAAACAACACGTCACTTACTTAGAACTTTTCAACAGGGCAAGAGAGAAAGAGAAAGTGAAGGGGGGGCACGATGACAGGGACTTGCTAACATAACTTGAGCTAAGGATGGGTTATGTGAATACCGCTGCAGGAAAAACAATTGGGGAACTCTTTTATACTTGAGCAGAAAAGAATACTAAGCTATTCTCTTGGAATTCGGTAATTACTGCCAGCCGCCTTTGCCGATACGTGAAACGACCCATCCACAGGCACTCCACCTTTGCACCCAGCTGTGACTTCATGTTTGTAGAAAACTTCTGGTAGTTTTTAGCAACAAGAAAACAACTGTGAGGCTCTGTCACTGAGAAGACGTAGGCAGTTATCTTTAGAGCACGTGCACATTTTTTTAATTCAGCTCTCCCGTAACAGATCGTTCTGATCCTAGTGAGAAAAAAAGAATGGGACCGAGTTTGATGCTCTATGAATCTGATCTGGTGCCTTAACAAAACAGCCAAAGCTTAGTCAACAAAACTGCTGCGCATAAAAGAAACGTGGAATGTATGTGCAGAGTGACCAAGCTGGCAAATGGTATTCAGATTCATTGTTACAGAGGCTCTAATCTTAAAAAATACTGCTGGCAAAGTATGCGTATAGCAACAATATATAAAAAAACACAGCTTGACTCCAGCCGGAGAGCAACAGTGACAGCAACCAACTTACTTCCAGCTTCTGTCGACTCACTGTGGACCCTGGAGAATGGTTCAGGCCTCAGTGCCCCCACGAGAGAGCAAGCCAGACACAGAATCTGTAAGCCTCAACGAGCAGGATAAGCAATTAACCTTTGTTAAGCCACACACCTTAAAATACACTTTTGAGGACTGCATTTATAAAGTTTGTGGACTGTGGGAATTGAAACATTTGCCCGAGAAAGGCAAGTTTAATATACTTAAGTAGACCAGTACCATTGTGTTGTAGCTCACAACAGCTCTCAATAAACTTTCAATAAGTAAATCATGACTATAAAATTTGCAGAGTGAGACAAATATATTCAGTCCTAATTTAGAGAAATGCCAGAACTCAAGCATGTACTTCTACACGTTTCTAATGTAGAATTATACATTAACGATGTATACATCTATTGCTGGCTACAAGTACATGCTATTTACCAGGGCAAGCCTGGACGCAAAAGACAAACACAGGACTGAGTGGGACCCACAGCCACACAGTAGGTACCTGCTTAAGAACTATAATTCAGTGTACATTGGATGGGAAATTAGGTATTTGAGAGAGAGCGTCAGAATAACTGACATATTAGTTGTCAGCACATACAGCTGCCTAGCGTGAGCTAGCTGGAAACGCTAACCGTGACTTCTTGGCCACCAGTCAGGTGCCACCATCTGACTTGTCATCCACATCCTAAAATACCCACACCACCTATTTTTTTGAGATATATATGAACTCTGCTTCAAAGGAAGGGACAGAACTCTCTTCTTTTTAAAAATAAACATTATCGCTGTGGTAATAGCATGGAAATTGGGAGGAGGAAATCTGGTCCAATTTCACAGCTCGCATCATCCATCTGAGTTTCAAAACACTCAGACAATAAAGCTCACATTGAGCTTGAAGCATAAGCAGAAAAGGTGGCGGAACTGGTGGGCCTGGAAGAGAGAATGCAGGAGCGGAGCATGGCTCTTCGTAACAGTGTAGTGCTCTCACCTCAGCAGCACTGCCCAATGAACTGTTCTGTGTTCTGCATCAAAACATTCACTGAAATAAATGCATTATGATATTGCTGCAAACTTTATGAACTCAATCAAAGCTCTAGCAACAGTAAACTGTCCACAGACATAACAACATGACAGTGGAGGAACTGCCAAACTAATCGCTCCTGCAGTGTTGCAGAGTTTATAGGCCTCGTTAGTGTTCTATAAAATATGAGTTTTGCAAACAGAACAAATATATTTATTTTTCTTTATTAATTCTTTAAATAACAAATGTCATTTAAACAATCTTTAACCCTCACAATTTCCAAAGTGTTGTAAGTAAGTGCATGCACTTCTTGCTGAGATAAAACACCACCGCTGTTTCAGCAGGTGAATAGTTTAGAAAGATCTATCCAAAACGTTTAGATAGTCAAAACTTTAAATGGAATGCGAAGATTTCTACACAGGTAAGCTAGCTCAACACAAGGCTTTAGATCCCAGTTCTTGTGAGGAAATTTGCACAAGCACTCACTACACATCTTTACGCTTTGACTGAAAGCTATGGCATGCACCTACTCCTCTGTAAGGATTTTAATTCGGTGTTAAGTGAAAACAGCATAGCCTTCAGAAGCAATAGTATCACTTATGGATATACCCTCCTAACTTACTCCTGACTTACCTTAGCTTTTGATTTCTAAAAGGGTCTGAACACATAAGACAAGAATTCGGGATCTAAATTAGAAAAGAAGGCCAAGGAGGACATTGCCAGCACTGAGCTGCTTACATAGCGTTTGGAACAATTTGGGAATGTTTATTCAGCCTCCAGCAAGCAGCAGAGAGAGCTGATGGCAGAAGTGGTGGATCACTGGGAGAAGAAGTGGCTGCTTTGCTTTGCAGTTCAGCGTGAGTATGAGGAATACGGCACACAATCACAGAACCACAGAATGGTTTGGGTTGGAAGGGACCTTCAGAGATCATCTAGTCCAACCCTCCTGCCATGGGCAGGTACATCTTCCACTAGATCGGGTTGCTCAAAGCCCCATCCAGCCTGGCCTTTAACATTCCACAGATGGGGCATCCACAACTTCTCCGGGCAACCTGTTCCAGTGTCTCATCACCCTTATCATAAAAAATTTTCTCCTTATGTCCAATCTAACCCTACCCTCTTTCAGTTTAAAAATGTTCTCCTTATCCAATCTAAACCTACCCTCTTTCATTTTAAAACCATTGCCCCTTGTCCTGTCACTACAGGCCTTGGTACAAAGTCTCTCTCCGTCCTCCTTCTAAGCCCTCTTTATATATTGAAAGGCTGCAATCAGGTCTCCCCGGAGCCTTCTCTTCTCCCTGCTGAACAACCCCAACTCTCTCAGCCTTTCTTCACAGGAGAGGTGTTCCAGCCCTCTGACTGTTTTTGTGGCCCTCCTCTGGACCTGCTCCAACAGGTCCGTCTCTTTCTTGTGCTGAGGGTTCCAGAGCTGGATGCATAAATAGCAAATAGAGAGCAAAGATGATAAAGTATGGAAATAGGTGATATTGTACAAAAAAGTCAGAATTTTCACCAAAAAAGAGGCTCCAAAATGAATTGAAAATACCATGTTCCAAAATTTTAACTTTTCACTGGAATAGGAATGTACTCACAAAAGCCAGTGTAACTTTTATACTCCAACAACAGTGAAGAGATAACCTGGAATACTACTGCAAATCCAACCCCATGCTGGGAAATATTTAGACTGATCAGTAAAAGAGCTGGAGCAAACAGAACTATTTGCTGAGCCAACACAAATGTTTAAATGGCCACATTTCAGTTTAGGAACAAACAGACTGCCAGCTTGGACCATGGGGTGTCTGGTCTGGTGTCCCTTCCCTAGCAATGGGCAGCGTCAGCTCTTTCTGAGAACGACAAGAGACTTTGTACTTCATATGTTAACTGTAAAAAGCAATGGGAGAAATACCAGTTCTTAAAACTCCACGAATAAGCAGCTAGTAATACTTGTCTCTTAGCTCCCTGGTATTTTGTGCAATAGGGAACACAGGTAACACTCCACCTTGCAAAATAAGAAACAAGAGGATTTTTTAAGCCTGGAAGCATCACTATAAGCAGGCAGCACAACCTCATGCCTCTTTACTGCCTTTCAGAGCTACGTGGTATTTGGCCGCAAGATCTTTACTTGTCAAAACAGCAGGCTTGTACAATAACCATTCCGAACTGTTCTCTTAACTTTTGGTCCTGGCCTTGCTTGATGCGGCCCAGAGGATGTTACTGGCATGGCTGAACATCTCAGGCTGGCTGTCCCCTGCGGCTGGATGCGGTGACAAAGAGATCAGACCCTGATGCTCCAGCTGCTGAGTGCTCCCCTCTGCTCCACGCTGTGGCTGAGCCGGTTGGATGCAGACGCTGCCCTGCACTGGGAAGACAGCTAGTACTTTGCTCCTGGCACAGCAGAGGGGAGAAGCAGCCCCTCTGAATTTCTCCGCGAGGGAACCAAAGCTTCCAGCATGACCCAGAAGAAGGGAGGTCTGCCAGCAACTCAGCATTTATTCTGCAGGCAGTTGGGCATTAAGACCCGATTTTGCTGTTGCAGGCAACTTGCAGGTTTCCCAGGGACTAGTATAAAGGAYGTTACTACCCTCTACATGCTCCCTGACATCCACCAGCTGCTCCCTTTGACACTGTTTGGTTGGGGGAACAATTTTTGCATCACTACTGAACTATACCATAGGGCGTGAGAGTTGAGTTCTCAAAGCAACTTCCTTGGTTTTTTTTTTTTTTAATTGAATATTAAGAAATATTAAGATATACATGAAACTGTTAAGCTAGTGAGACACCTGAAAAGATCAGTTATTAGTAAAAATCAGCAATTTATAGTTTTCTGCATCCACATAAAAACTGAAGAAAACTTCAATAAAAAATAGGAAATAAGAATTACGTACATATTATATGCTTCACCTACAGCTGCCATACTCTTCCTGTCAATTTTGATAAGAAACGAAATATTAAGGAGCATGTATATCAAGAATGACTGTATTTCTGAGGTTAAAACTCATGCATTCATGAAAGCAGGACAATGCTGTGGAAAGCAAACACTGGGACATCTCGCTCCCTCCTGTCTGCCTCTTCTGTAGAGGAGTCATTCCTGCTGAATCAACTTATTCCAGTTAGCTTCAAGCTTTGGCAATGAACTCCATTTGAGCTTCCAAATCTCTTGTGGTTTGGTCATCCAGTTAAAAGTCAGGTCAGAATATAATTTCAGGTGTGTCAGTAAATGGTGCTGAAGGATCTGGTTACAAAAACCTTTTTCCAGAAAAAGTCCTATATCCCTACATGTGCAAGTTTGCTAATGAACATGACAGCAGTGAACTCTAGGCTTAGGTAAATCTTGATCGGCACTCTCTAAAGAAATATCAGTGCTTTAAACAGAAGTTTAATAACTTCTCCAATTATTAAAAATCATCACTTACCTTGCACTTTTTATGAACTTACTAATGTAATTCTAGGTGACTGGAACACACTTCCACTTGTTTGGTGAAAGATTATTAAATTCCTGATTTATCACTGGTAATGTGTAAGCAAAAGGACCAAATAAAGCATTTTGCCGACAAGGCTAATGTAATTTACATCTACTTGTATCTCACTCTTCTGTAGCTACTGAAACAGTAGTCTTACCTTCTCCATGTCCTCTGTATGACTGTAGCAGCATAGTTCTTCTTCCGAAACAGCTCTTTTCTTTTTCTTTCTTTTTCTATTATCTGCATTCGAATCTCTAAAGGGATTAGTTCAATATTTGTACTTTGCCATGCCACAGAACATAATTGATCATCTGCATTCCTGGATCCAATTATGCCTGTTTTTTCCAAGTTCAAACTGTCATCAGGAGCAGAACACGCTGCTGGGTTTCTTGGCACAGTTCTGGTAGGTTCTGCCTCAGCAGACAATAAAGGGGAGGCCTTTTTTGCTACTTCGTTATTTCCCACTTTGTTAGTTTGTTCTACAGCATGCACGCTATCATTTCTGGTGTTTACAAATACCGTTTTGGCACTTCCTGGTCTACTAGAGCCAGCTGGTGAACATCGCTCATCATTTACCTCTTTATTTCTGGATTTCTGCTGATGCCTTTTGCCTTTGGAAGAAGCCTCACACTGCTTTGAGTTTCTTGCAATTCCACCAGTACAACTGACGTTGCAGAAGAACACAGCCGTTCCTTCACAGTGGTCCCTGTTGCCAGATGAAGACTGACTTTGATCTCTTAATTTTTCCCCAACACTAGCAGTCCTACAAGCAGAAGAAGTATGCCTTCTGCTCCTCCGAGCACAAGTACCCGTTGCCTCAACAGTGTGCTCCTTGTGCTTTTCTCCATCCAGCTCTGTAGCAGCTGCAACCTGATGTTTCACTTCAACTTTTGTTCCCTCTTTTGCTTTGCCACAATGGAAATGGACACAACTTGACTTGATTTTGATGTGTTTCCTCAATGAATCTTTAGACAGAGAAATGGAAACCAACAGTCAGTCTCTGATCCAGCAAAACAGTTTATGTCTCTAATTTTTTTGCTCAGTTGCCTTTGAGGCACACTAGGATTTACTTAAATGAAAAAAATGTATAAGCAGGAAGAATCAGAAGAGGACATGATTGCCTGTAACAGTAAAGTCCCAAACGTCTTCATTTGCTTACTGTTCTACAAGTATTTTTCCTTCTCACATTACCTTTGAGTTAGATGCCTAAAAAAAGTTCACAGGGAGAAAACTATTTCTTCACCTACCTGAATATACTGGTATTCTCCAAAGAAACCAGCTCACCACGTGGCGCAGGAATGCAGCCCCACGAACACACCTGCTCATTCCACTGAAGGCACTGTAACAGACCTTCACTGTTTCAAGCTTATTTGCTAAGCTTCTGCTCTAGCCACCCTGCATCCTGGCACGATGACAGACAGGGTAACCCACTGACCCAGGAAACCCAGAGCACTTGGCTTCTCAGTACTTTCCTTGACATCCCAAATGACACTATGAAGTCCTTCCCGTTTTTCCCTTGCTGCAAGATTTCTTTTCCTAGCCTAGGGTGGGAAAATAAATCCTGTGTGATAACTGCTTCTAAACACTCTTGTGAGGATGACTCGGAAGCCAGACTGGAGTGCAAAACTGAAAATCTCCATCCACCTTCTATTTTGTTAGGAAACTAACAGGGGAATGAGAAAATAGACCAGACAGGACATGTAACAGACATGGTGTTAAAGGGTAAGTAAGAGGGGAAAAAGAAAAGAAAGAGATCTTTGATATAATGGAATCACAGAAAATCTTCTGGATTATCCAAAACCTGGTAAAACCATGCTACATTTATCCTCACTGTAACACTTGTACAGGATACTTACTCCCTTGACTGCATAACAGAATATGGCAGATTAACAGATTATACAGAAGAAACTCAGGATTATCACCAATGATGTCTCCAATAGAAAAGATTTATCACGGTGACAGATCAGTATGGGCTGAGAGGTTACTCTAACGTATACATGATTGTCATATGGGTAATTAGCCCTGTATGTTCTGGGACAGGGCAAAAAAGTCTATTATTTTAATCTATTTTAATATATTATTAATTTAATTAATTAATTTTTTATCTATTTTAATCTATTATTTTAATCTCCCAGAATGAAGGAGGAAATTCCTGCTCACTCTCTCTCATTACACCAGGGGAATAGACAATTTTAAAAATGTGCCTTTTGAAGCCAAGATTTCCATGGGCATAATCCCACTCTTAATGAAGCCAAGTACAAAACTGCCAGTGCCATCAATAAAAACGGTATAGGGCTGACAGTCAATTCAAACGTATGAAATTTCCAGCACTGTCACAACACTATTTTAATGTCCCAACAAGTTAATTTTTACAGTTGTAAGGAAAAAGAACACAGCCTTTTAAAAATGACTTTGTCATTCTGAACTCACCAAAACCTGCTACCTGGTTTGTACTATGGCATGTAGAACACATTTACTGTAACAAACACATTTAAGTCATTAAAGTAGTATGTGCAAAACTTCACAATCTGAACAACTGGGTAACTGAGGAATGGAAAAAAACATCTAAGTATTCTAGATCACCTTTGGAGGTTGAAATAAACTTTCTGAGATATGAAGACCAAGCAATAACAAGTACAGAGCACAAAGAAGAACTTATCTATTGCTACTATAATTAAGGCAAATGAGATAACATACATAGGAAAGAGGATTTCTGAGTGGAGAAGAGATCAGAATAGACCTACCAACTAAATCAGAGTTTTCATATATTGCTAGCAGATGCAAAAAATCTATTTGCAATTGCTGAAAATCTTTCTGAGTGCCAGCCCACAGAACCTAAATTTGTATTTAATTCCAATAAAACATCCAATGAAGTCCATTAAAGTTTTGGTCACAAGAGGATTGATTAAAACACCTAATGAGAACTGATTAAAGGACTTCATGATTTGATCCTTACTGTGCCAACTTTCCTGGCATCATTCAAATAACAAAAAGAGAATGCTTATGTAAAAATGGCATAGCATTTTATTTCAAACAYAGGCTTTTTGGATTGGGCAAGAGGGGGCTTTCTTTACGATCTCTGAAGGTAAACTGGTCTCGCTGTAGAAGTAGTAGACAGGTTATCATGTATTTTCAGAAGAACCTTGAATAAAGAGTTTTGTTCTCTTCATGCTCAACACTCGTGGTGAAGAAACATAATAAACAATAGTGAAGAATTTTCTATTTAAAATTCTATCTTTTGCAGAAGTTATATTATGCTTTTAAAGACATATTGAAAAGCAAAAAATCTCCAGGCAATAGCTCCTATGATTTTAAAACCATCAACATGGAAAAATTATTCTGGCACAGCTACTTCAGGAAATCTCCAACTTCAGGGAAGCCTTCAAATCAAAAGTCCAAGCTACATGCTGCTAGCATTTGCTGCTGGTTTGAATTCCCGAGGTTACTGTGAAGGGTAGTGTAAACAACTGAACATTAATGTGTTTTTTCAAATGTAAGTATCAATATTAGAATCCTCTGCAGAAAATTTGGCAAATTCAGTCCTGATCTCTGTGGTCAGTTTGACTTTATAGTCCATGTTTCCCATGGACTACCTACTACCTAAGGTCATTCCCTCAGGGMAAAACCATTATATTTGTTCCAAGAAACAGTGGGAGTCTGACTGATGCAATGCAGTTTCCGCTGGCATAACCAATGGAAGATTTTGGCAAAGAATGGATAGAGGAGTCAGTAAAAGAAAAGGGTGTTCATTCCTCCTTTAAAATTTCTTTGTCCTTCTCTTCTCTCCCCTTCACTGTTCTAATCCTCCCCACCTTTCTTTCTCCTTTCCCTTTTTCCCATACTTATCAATTTCTCCTCACTGTGTTCATTACAACTATCCATTTTTCATTTGGCAATCACTGTTTCTGATTATTCTTACGGGTTTTACTTTGCCATCTGAATATTTTAATTAATATAAAGTTAATACACATGCAGATAAAGCTTGCTACAATTTTTAACACCTCTGTTCATCATTACTTAGTTATCATAGTATATGTTAGGCTAAGACATATATGTCTGCTTTTACTATGAAAATATAGTCAAGTATTCTGTTTACCAACACATTTCCATGTAAAAGCTAAAGAAATCTAGGTAAAATGATTCAGTAGGAACAGCTCTTTTGACTTTCTTTTTCTTTGGATTATTATAATATTCTGATTAGCAGAATTTCCAGAGGAATTAGCAATAATTTTACATCTGAGAAGGCGTTCTTGCAACTTACCTTAAATAAACTACTTATCCAATTTTTGCTTCTAATGATAACAAAGATGTTTTAACATGACCAGTTTTGAAAGATCTGAGCCATGGGCTCCTATAACTGGATGAAGTCAGAACTGATTTTAATGTTATTAAAATGTGTATCTTGCAAAAACTAATATAGGAGTGGTCAAGAAATGATGATAAACTGATGATGCATTTACATATAGAATAAAGGACTGAAGCAGGGCAAGAAAAGTAACAGAAAGAGCTTTGACACACTGTTTCATAGTATAATTTCTAAAAACAGTCTCACTTCTCAAAAAATATCCTAGAGTGTTCTCAACAAGAGGACTTCAAAGACAAATCATGGGAGAGCCCTGTCATGGAGAATGAAGTTGCCTGAACAGCTCCCTCAGCATGCTAGAGATGTCACTTAGAACAATTTTACCCTCATTTTAACCTTGTTTAAAAACAAGAGTTACAATTTCTCCATTAACATTCTTCGAGAATCCCAGATATGCCAAATATCTTCAATCTCATTTTCTCCAGACAGTGCAACTAGTAGAACAACGCCCAACAACCTGTTCTCACATATTTTAGGTATTCTTACAGACATTGTAGATACTGGTATTTTTGACTACTTAAGTTGACACGCAGTAAAAGAATCTGTATCTAACTCTGTCCTATATGAATTGCTTAAATAATGAAAGAACAAGAAATGATAGAAAGATAAAACAGGTCCTACATATAAAATACCCCCAGATATGGACAAAAAAGATAATCAGGACAATTTAAAAAAGATTACAAACCTTGCCTGATTTTATGACCTTCACTCTGAGGCTCTGCTGACAGGCAACTCTCCTTTGGTGTCCCTTTGTTGTGACAAGCTTTAGGTGAACCTCTGCTGTTTCTCCCTGGTTGAATTTGTGAAGCATTGAGCGAGAGAGGTCTCTTATTCTGTATATCAATTGGTTTATTAGGTAACTGCGAGATGCTGGTAGTCTTCTCTCGATTTGTAGGATTCTGTTGTACTCGAAACCTATTTTGTTCCATGTTCTGCATCCCTTTCTGCAGCTTGGCTTCTTTTCTCTTACTTTCCTCTTCACGTTTCCTGTAATTATAGCCAATACTATAAGAATTCCAAAGACAAAATCTTGGGAGCATGTATCTAACTTGAACACATTCCTCTCTAGAAACCTGACACTGCCACAATAAAACCTTGACTATAACATCTTTTTTGTGAGAAAGGGACACCTATTGCATTGAAGTGTCTTAGTTTGATCCAAAGTAACAACTGACTTGCAGCCTAATGAAGATTAAGTCCTTATAAGCCYGCTGCCCATTCAGTTTGTGGTGGTTTAAACTAATTTTAAAACGCTCCCTTATTGAAAACAATGAAATTTAGTTTTTTTATAAATATACAAAAATTAAAAGCAGGATTTTGAAGAGGTGCCAGAAGACAAGAAATATGATACTAAAAACTATGTTTTTAATCAGAAATGAACAGTGCTTTAATATAAGTAGTAATGCAATGCACTGTATTTGAAAATCAGAAAACTTTAATAAAAGACGTCATCTCTTTGAAAACTGTTTTTCATACTAACTGTGTCATAATTAATACAGACAATTATAAACCAACTTCAAACTAGCTACTGGTACTAACTTGCTGCTATATATTTATCATTGGTAGATAATTAATTTATTTTACATAAACAGATTATACATTATACAAATGATAAATACTGAAAATATGAGATGTGAATTAAAAACTTGTGTGCACATAGTATGCCATTACAATTATGACATTTGGTTTTCAAAAAATGAAAGAAGTCATGCATCTCTTAAATAGTGTAGATATAAAAGAGAATTTTGGACAAGGTTAGGAAAGGTGCATCTGTTGTATAGTTTTGCAGCCTATTTTGAAATACAGTGGGATGTCATTGCACTTTAGCTTTTAAATTCTTTTTCCTTACAAAGCAGAATAAACCCAATCACAAATAGCAAACATTACATACCTACCTACCATTGAATTTGTTTTTATAAATTAACCACTGGTTGTAAGATGAAGTGACACTTTTCCTGTTGGAATGGACAGGTGGTAAATGTCGTATCATGTAGCTGCCTGATATTTTAACTTGCTTCCAATGCTACAACGTAGTTTGCAGACTGTTGACACATTAGCTCACAGCACAGCATATGACAGGTTAGTTATGCAGCATGCCATCCTCAGTTCCTGTGAGTCATATCAATGCCAGTGTATGTCATTTCAGTGTGAGCTGCCAGGGAGAAGCCTTAACTTTATCTGTCAGTACTATCTTATCAAGTACGCTCTGCAGAAGAAGCTGATTGAACTTTGTACCTGAAAAGCTGCTAATTGATCTAAAAAATACACTCCTGGCAGCCTGAGGTTCAGTATTCCCCCTGGCATGGAAAAAAGTGGCTAGTTTCAAATAATATCGGCATTCCACAAACAGACTACGTGGGGATGTCTGTCTCGTGTACAGTATGGATCTCACTGCCATTACTCTGCTGTTTGAGCTGATAAATCAGATCTTACTGTTCACAGAATAGTCATTTTCTTTTCTTCACAAGAATCAAGCAGCCTATTACCAGTATCCTCCATTCAGGGTATTAGAAAAGAAAGTGTGAGAGAGGTTGTGTGATACACAATCAAGCCCAAGTAGCCTGCACTCTTTGGATGAGCAGATTAACTCAAAACATTAACTTCAGCAACATACCAATTGTAAAGTTAGAAGTTGAGAAGAAGGGGATTTTTTTTAAAAGGTCTTGCTTGTGTGCTAATTTTTCAGCGGAAACTGATGAAATAATAAATGGAAGGGATTTTAAAGCTTTGTATTCATAGACCATCATCCTAATTGTCACAGTAGAACTTAATTGATTAACTGACTCCTGAAGAATACTTATGAACCTCCCCTTGTGGCTTGCTTTATTTAGTTAGAAATACAGTTTGTTTTACAATGAAGGATATTTTCAAAATTAAAATTTCCAAGTTTTACTGTTGTCTGAGTTGAGAGACTGGGTTTCATGAACAAGTAAAGCAAGTAGACAAGTTCCAACAGTAGACAAGACAACTTAAGGGCTCTCAGTCATTCTCAGGAGGTTCTGGCGACTCAGCAGGATCCAAATTTTGGCTCCAAAGTTCGAAAACTACTCTGTGATAACAGAGCTGGCATGCCAAAATTTTCCACTTTAATTGCAACAGAATTTTGTCCTGAATGGTCATAAATTTTTATTTCATTACAAAAGTGAGAGAATGGAAACTGAGCCTTTAGCAGATGGAAAGGAACAGTTTCAGCCTTAAGCATTTGTGAAGACACAGAGATGCTTTGAATTTTTGATCCTGCTAAAATGAAACCAACCTTTTCTATTCTCTTAAGAACACTTTGCTTTTTGTATCTATCTACTCGGGAGAACATTTTAAATTTAGAACATGTTCATGTGCCTGGAGAGCATTTTTAAAGTTATCCTTACAAAAAAAGGTTACTCAAAAAATCATAACTGAAAATAGATCTCCAGGTATGATCCTACTTCTGCTGAAGCTTTATCTGGACGAAGAGGAGTTGTATTTCCTGTTGTGTAAATAGCCTGCTATACAATCTAGCATGGTGTTTGTTTTTGAAAGCATGACACTGTTGAATCACAACATGTTCAGCTTATGATCTACTACAACCTTTTAACAGATAGTCCTTAACAAAAACGCTAAAAGACAGTTGATTTCCATCCAGTATTCCTGTGTTGATTGGTCTTGCCAAACATGTAGAGCTGCCCATTTGTCCTTACCTAATCACCTATTTTTTTCCTCAACCATTTCTCATATGTATTAACACCATTCTGACTTCTGCCTTAGTCTTCAATGTGCTTACAAGTCTTATGCACCTTGGTGCCATTTGGAAATTTAACATTTTACTTCTTAAAGGAAAATACTGCATAGTATCAGATTCAGGATTGATTTATGCGGAATTCTCATCAATATACACTTCCAGTTTAAAGTTGAACCATTAAACTACGCTTTGCATGTGTTCTTCCAAGCAGTTTTCACCCATCTAATAGCAGTTTAATTCAAGCTACGTTGCCCTACTTTGCTAATGAGAATGGCACGTGAGAAAGTATGAAAACTTCAGGCAAGTCTGAATGACAGCTACTGTTTCTCCATAACAAAACTTGTTATTCTGTCACAAAAGAAAATTGAGTTGGTTTGATACAATTTGTTCTTAGCAAATTCAGACCAGCCATTACTTCTTGCTTTGTTATATTCCAGATACATAGAAGTTTGATTACTCATTCCAGGATAAGAAAGGTAGGGAGTTACTGTAATGAGTCCAGTGAAAGGCCATGGAGAAGCTTAAGGGAATGGAGCATCTTTCATATAAGAAGAGGCTGAGAGAGTTGGGACTGTTCAGCCTGGACTAGAGAAGGCTCAGGRGGGAATCTCGTCTATGTCTATAAATACCTGATGGGAGGGAATGAAGAAGATGGAGCCAGACTGTTCTCAGTAGCACCCATTGACAGGACAGCAGGCAATAAGCATAAATTAAAACTCATGAAATTCTATCTGAACACAAGAAAACTTTTTTTTTACTGTGAGGGTGGTCAAACACTGGAACAGGTTGCCCGGAGAGATTGTGGAGTCTCCACTTGCATAGATATTCAAAACTTGACTGGACATGGTACTGGGCAAGCTGCTCTAGCTGACCCTGTTTGAGCAGGGGCAGGGATGGACTAGATGATCTCAAAAGGTCCTTTCCAACCTCAACAATTCTGTGGTTCTTGGGATTGAGGTTTATAGGTCTACAGACTCCTCTTCTTCCCCTTTGAGAAAGCGGACGCTTTGCTCATTTTGTGAATTCTCCAGTCCCACCGGTCCTCCTAAAGTTTTTAAGGGTAACCATTTTAAGATTATATCACCCAGTTTTCTAAACACCTCAGGATGAATTTCATCAGGCTAAGCTGATGTGAAAGCATCATCTCACTCATCCGATTAGTCCCTAAACTCGTTTCAGTATTTTAGCCCGCATTGCTGCCCTTCGTTACTAGTGTGAATTCCATTTGCTAATGGACATCATTTAAGGAAGACTGAAGCAAAAAAAGACATAGAACACTTCAGCCTTCTTAGCATCACTTGTGGACCAACTCTTTCTTTGATCTTCCTTTTACAATGCATATGTTTACAATGATTTATTGTGATACCTCACACCCCTTGCTAGTTGTTCTTATTTTGCACCTCAGCTTGTTTAATTTTATCACTGTATATTATTATTACCCTCAATTTTAGTAATTGCACTAAATTTTCACTATATGTGCTTTCCCTTTTCAGGTTGCTGAAGAGCTCATTATTTTCCCTCTTGCTACACCTCCTATCTTTTCTCAGCATGCAGGCCTTACTACCAGTTTTTTGAAGAACCTCATAATCTACTCGTACTCTCTTGCCACTAGAACATTCTTCTAAATCTGTTGAAGGCTGTTTAATTGAACTGTTTTATTTTCTTGCTGTTCTTCTCTTCCTAAATATCATGAGTGAGTTACTCTTACTCACTTTCATCCATTTCCCTTTCATATCCACATTCTCAATCAGTTTCCTCCAACTGGTCAGAATAAAATCCGGAAGACTTAGTGAAAACAGAAGTATGGATTCAGGAACTTATTCTGAGAAATTCAAAAGGAATGTGAACTAGTGATGAATGAGTTCTGCAGCCCTTTAAAAACCCAATATATTGGACATCAGTTTTCCCTGAATATGCTTTAAAGCCTTAAATACTATTTTCCTAAAGACCTGGTTTTGTAAAAAGTAAAACAAAAGCCTATTTTTAAAGAAGTTTTAAAAGTCCATCATTTTACCTGTATGTAGTCTGATTGTTATTTAAATGCCTCCTTCCCAGATTGCCTCTGTGCTACTCTCCTAAAGCACTGCTTCCCTCCTGCCAGGTTCTCCATCCCACCTATTAATAACCAGTTACTTTCACTCCCACTGAAGAAGAGCACCTATTATATCGACACATTTATGGCTGTTAAAATGTTTAGTGCTCATACAACCCACCATCATTGCCCTATTCCAAAAGATCATAGGATCATAAAGTAACACATATTGGAAGGGATGTCAGGAAGTCATCAAGGCCAATGTTCTGCTCAAAAAAGGGTCAACTATGAGGTCAGACTGGATTGCTCAGGGTTTTATCCAGTTGGATCTTGAAAACCTTTAAGGGTGGAGACTGTACAACCTCTTTGGGCAACCCGTTCCACTGCTCGATTGTCCCAAGTGTGAAAAAATTTCATTATTTCCAGTCAAAATCTCTCTTGTTTCAACTTATGTCTGTTATAAGTTTCTCAGGGACCAAAGTGAGGCCAACCAGTCTGCAGTTCCCCACATTGTTCTTTTGGCCCTTTTTGAAGTTGGGTGCAACATTTGCTTTCCTCCAATCATTGGGGACCTTCCCTGGCCTCTGTGACCTTTCAAAGATGTTGGGAAGTGGCCTTTTAAGGACATCAGTTAGTCCTCTCAGCACCCTTGGATGCAGCCCATCTGGTCCCATGGACTTGTCTGGGCTGAGTTCTCGCAAGCGATCCCTGACTTAATCCTCAYTCACGATTGGCAGTTCTCCTCCTCCTTGAACCACTTCTCTAAGCACAGAGGCCTGGAAGACCTTCTTGGTGAAGACTGAGGAAAAGAAGGCATTGAGTACTTCTGCCACACCTGTGTCTGTTGTCACTAAATCACTTGCACCATTCAGCAACAGGCCCACATTTTCCTTGCTCAGCCTTTTACTATTAATGTAGAGGCAGAAGCTCACCTTGTTACCTGTGACATCCCTTGAAAGCCTCAACTCCATTTGAGTTTTGGCTTTTCTGACACCATCCCTACATGCCCAAGCAATGTTTTTACACTCTTCCTTTGCAGCCCGTCCCTGCTTCCACCTCTTGTATACTGCCTTTTTGCATTTGAGCTCTGTCATGGCTTCCCTACTTACCCAAATTGGTCTCCTGATATGTCTCTTTGCTCAATGACATAATAGTGTGCACGTTGTTTTGGCCTGCATCAATCTTTATTTTATAAATTACCATTTCTTTGATATAGGTTTGTTCAACATGGGAGAATATGCTTGTATAGAAATATTTCACAGGCATTGAATGTAGTGAATGTAACTTTACCAGAAAATAATACAGGTATGAGATGTTGGTTGACTTTTTGTTAARAAAAAAAAAAAAAAAAGAAAAAGAACAGACTAAGTAAAACCATGCAGACTTAGGAATGATTTATATTAGTGAGACTCTCTAAAATAATATATTACAAAGCAAGTTTTAAATACATACACTGAAATAGTTGGGGGGGGGGGTTTTCAATCTAGGAGTTCATCATCATTCTGGATTCCCACAGAATGTCTACTTTTATTTGGAGAGCAGATTTTTAAACATCAGTACGGATATTACTTTTTTGTATGTGGCAACACCCTGGCCAATTTTAGCTGTGGAATGCACAGATGGGTACGCAGAATGATGACAACATAATGTCYGCTCCAGTTTACTACAGATCATAAAATTGCAATTAAATAAAATTTGTTATGTGACAACTTGATTTGCTTGTATACTCCAATTGTATTTTAATTCTGTTTTTATGGTATTTGGTACACAGACTTTCTATTGTTTTCAAACAAATCAACAACAGCTTAGTAAGTTTCAGGAAGTACATCAGAAACACTCAAAGGAAAACAATTATAAAAACACCCCCAAATTTCCATGAGGCAATCCTTTTTCATTTAATCTTCCAGATGGGGTATCACAGATTCTTCTAAAAATGACTGTCATCACAAAGAATAAAATTACCTCATTTGGTAAAGTCAGTTGTGACCACACAGCAAGAAGCAGAGTTCTCCAAATTAAAAAGAAATGCATAAGATATTTGGGATATTTTCAAAGGCAGCTTCTCCATGCATGGGTTTGACTTCTACTGACTTCAGCAGAAAAGGCAAACAGTAGGAGGGCTGCAAGTTACAACTTTAGGATCTAAAGACGTGAGCAAGAGATTAGTTATCTGATATTTCTAGCTTTGGTTCTTACTGGGCATTAACAATTATTAACCACTAGGGCAGTAGCATTCAAACCCAACGAAGATCAGACTGGCTAGTTATACAGAACATCAAACCACCGAATTTGAAAATAGAGCAGAGTGCAGCTGACTTTGTCTATGATACACGGATGCAACAAAAATACCTCTAGGTGCAATAATTATGTTGTGTGTTTATTCATATGACTTCTCTTTACAGAAATAATACTACAAAATTATGCAGAAATCTTTTCAGACTGTTATGTTTTTTCATTCCAGAATCAGATTTCTTCAAGAGAAATGAGGTGCTAATTTGTTCTCCTTCATATTATGAATCTTAAGGATAAAGCCCAAGCAAGCAAAGTATTTTAATGATCATTTATGTACCTTTTAATTTTAGAATTGCACCACTTTGCTACCATTACCTCATTTAAATAGGGTAGAAAGTCAGAATCTACACATCTTACAAATAACTATTTGAATCGCATGCTAGTTATCTATAATCTAATATAATGATTTCATGGTAACTCTCTAATTCAAGAGCAGAAAATGTAAGTGCAGAGAATGATACTGCCAAGACAGAAGTTGCAAATAAAATCCAGGAGTTCAGTTTGCTAGAAAAGCACAACCTCCCCTGTGAAACACTAAGTTAAGCCTTATTAAACCAGGCTTTTCCTGTTTTCTTTCTTCACGTACTTATTTATTTCTTTTCAAAACTGCTATCAAAGACTTGATAGGTCAATAATTATTTCCATTACCTTAGAGTKACAAATGTTTTCCAAGTCTTTTTATCATCATACAGAATATCAGGTAAAGATTCATGGATGCTAACATGCTAGTTTCTCATCTTTTGGTATTTTGCCTTGTTCTTGTATATTATATAAAGCTTGTTATTTAATTTGGGATTATCTGGAAAACAATTTCCATCTACAGATGTATGGGAAAAAATCCACTATATGCTTCCTACAGTTTCATGAATTTTACTAAGAGGAACAATAAATGATGATGAGTAACAGATAAAATCATACACTGATACATACAAACTTATGACAAATGTTTATTTGCTGGAGTAGATTTCAAGTCTCACACTTACTTGGCAGCAGCATCTTTTCTCAGCTGTTCATGTTTCATTAAAAGATTCTTCCTCTCTTGAAAAGCCTTTCTAACTTTGTATCCTTTGTAGACAGCCTGAATTTTGAAAGCAGCAATGTCCTGTATGGCAGCTATAGACAGAGCCCCATGTTCTAACATGAACTGAATCACTTCATGGTGTTCACCAAGCAAGGCATAATCAAGTGGAGTATATCTAAAAAACCAAACCAAACCAAAACAAAYGCACAACAATTATCATTGAACTAGAATTCTAACCATAATGTGCATTTACTTCATCCTCATTTCATAATAAGGCAACTTCTAGTATGAAGACAGATTAAACACTGTTTTCAGTAGGCTGTTTTACTAATTTTTTAATATTATTTTCCTGTCTTACTCATTCCACACACCGTGACTATGTTTAAGGCTTATTTTCGTCTCCTAATATAGGGTGTGGGGGGGCAACTATATGAAGTTTTGGATCAAAATCCTCCAAAGCTCTACCCATAGAATTAACTGCTTTAGGCAAGCAATCTTAAAAAGGTGTTATTAAGGTTCTCATATAGAAATATAATCTAAATAAAAAGCAAGATAAAACATTTTTCGTGTTATTTCCATATGAATTTAAGTTCTAGAGATTTACTGTCAATCTGGCTTAAATCTGGCAGCCAAAACCAGCACACTTCTATAACAATGACTGAGGACAGTATGACTGACCAAGCAGCAGGATTACACCTGCATCAAGGGATAATTTTTTTTTTTTTGAAAACTTAAGTCTGTTTTCAGATGGACACAGGTACTAAAAATATTAAATGGCTTTGCTTTTTAATGGTGTCAAAGATGCCTAAGCCCTTTTAAAAATAATTCCCAAATTTCCCATTGTCGACACAGGAGCAAAATTTACATACCTCCCTCACCAACACCGAAACATTAGGCAAAGACATTTAGTGACTGAAAATTATCAGTCACAAACCATAATCAAGACCATATAATACAAGACTATCAAATAGCAAGTGTCAATGCATGTGACTGTGAAAATTAGGGCTCTTCTTGACGGTAACTTGCTAGGACGCAATGCTGGTAAGCAAAGAAAAACAGACAGAAAGCACAATTGGACTTGCCACGTAGCAATGATTTGATGGAAGGATTAACAGTATCTGAACTGAAGTGTCTGCAGGAATAAAGACAGTGACATAACATGAAAATTTGTATGTCAAGGTGTGTTGCTGATAGCATTTAAAGAGATACAGATCTTTGATAACCCAGGAATGGGAACTTCGGAAGGGACCTCATTTCAGAAAAACACATTTTGAAAGTATACTTAGTTTTGAATATTTTAATTAACAGGTACAAAAGATACTAAAGTAAACTTCATGCTACTAGCATGTATGTTCCAAGACAATGYATTATAGTATGGATCCCAGTCATGAAGACCCATATTCTTAAACGTGGATTCTCTAACTCCATTAGAGCTACCTTTGAAAGTAAAAAATCACTCAAACCAAATCTAATAGGGGTTTGTACAGCTGGACACTACCCATTCGAGGCTGCTCACATACACTCCTCACAACCAGCCATTACTCTGTTGTGTCAGTTCAAAGCCTGTTATAAATTTTCTTTTCCACTGGTTATCTCTAAAGCAGATAGATAGCTTTTTTTTTTTTTTGATAGCTTTTTATCAAGCTGGCTTCACAGGAAAACACGCAAAGAAGACATCAGCCATCAGCTGTTATACATAATTTAGCATGAAGTTGGTCAAGCAGCAGCTAGCCTGGCATCACGGGATGCACCCAGGACATCAAGTTGGACGACAAAATAAATTTGCGAAGAACAACAAACCTATCACCCTCCAGACTAGCACTTGATCTTGTATCTGCAAGGAAGTGGGCAGCTTAAAATCCTAGATGCAATCTCAGCTCCATCTTTTCACAAATCTATTTAGTTTTAACCACTATGTTTGAATTTTGAACTAGTATCTCATATTGCACTCTAAAAAAGTGAAGAAGGGAAGATTCTTTCTCTAGGTATTGGAAAAAAAATTACTATTTGGTGAAATTGTTACTGATTAAAAAACAATTTCATCCAATTACGGATGAACGATATCCATGAGGTTATTTTTACTCTCTCTTACAACACTCGACTTGATTTTTCCACTTTCCAAACTTCCGATCTCTTAACAATAAAACAAGGTTTTGTAGATGTTTATTAAGAGGCAATTGTGCAATTTTTATATACTATCTATATTTTTAGGAGAATTATATTTAAAGACTGATTCATCTAGAAATATTGGGGATCTGTTTTGTTCTACACATGGACTAGTGCTTAAGGGCTGACATTTGGAATACTGCTAGTTATATTTTGAGTAATCTAGGTTTATACACAAGAACATATATTAATGCCAGAAGGGAAACAAAAATAGATACTAACTGAATGACAATAGTAAAACCACAGCTAAGGTCTTTTCCTGACATCTGAGCATCATTACTACATTTCTACGAAGTAAGGAAAATAGCAGCCTCCTTTCTGGCAAAATAGTGGCTTTTAATCTTACTTATTAAGAGTAATTTAATTACAACTGTTTATTTAATTTTCTATCAAAAATTACTAAAGAGAGCATTGGCACTACTTAATTAGGAACTACTTATACTTTCACTTGTGTTTCTCAATAAAAAATAAGAACAGAAAAGGAAGAGAGATCTGAGTGGTTTAGAGTAGAGAACAAAAGAGAAATGATGGGGGAAGAAAGCAATTAAAAACAGGGATAAGTATGGAAGTCTCAAATTTAGCACTAAAATATGGGGGTTTGAAGTCCTTAAATTAATTAAAATGTTGAAATATTCAAATTTATATGGCATACTGATCATAATTTTATTTATAATTATGAGGAGGTCATCTACTCTAAAAAAGGCATTATAAATTTCTGCTAATAGTAATTATCTTCACGGTCAGGTGACTAATTCGAACTCCACAACCCAAATCACTTTTAAAAAACTATTATTTATACATCAATGAAAGACAAAGAAGAAAGATGCAAATGTACTGTCTTTTTATGATTATAGGAGGATTTTTCTTTTAAACTAGGCCTTTAGAATACGGTTAACCACCAGGTAATTTGTAATCCCTATTTTAAAACATAACATTACATTTCTCCCGTTTTCTTTCTTCTCACTGTATTCCTACCAAATAGAAAAGAAAAATTCCAGTCTACTCCAACAGCAGCAGAAATGCCTTTTCATCCTTTGTCCGTACATATCCACTGTCAACTTCATATAAATGAAAAAGATCTTTAATTTCAAACAAGACTAGAATGAGTAAATACTAGCAGAAATGTCTGTAAGTTCAAGGTTCAAAAGTATAAACAGTTGAAGTTGCAACGTCTGACTTAAAGAAGAGATTTTTCACATTAGAAAAGCTGCTTACACTGAAGCCCAAGATTACAGCACTCCTTTTAGGTACAAGATCACAATTCTCTGGCAATATCAGAACACTTAACATTTAAATCAGTAGGTAGCACTTTTGCTAAATTACAAAATAATGCATTCAGACAAGCAATACCTCTCCTCGCTGTTCTCCATATGATTAGGGAAAGCATCAAAACCAAGCAGCAACTTTATAGCATCAAGGTAGCCATTGTTACAAAGCCAGTGCAAAGCAGTTCTTCCCTGTAAACAATAGAACAGAACAAAAGTAAGTATTATCCCCAAACTCTATCATGCCACAATAAAAGTCGTAAATCACACTGTAATTCAATGCTTTTCTGGACATGAAGGACAAACTAATTCTTCTAAATAAACTTCCTTGTTAAAATAAAAGAATACAGCACTTAAAAATGAAGTTAACTTTTTTTTTTTTTTAAAAAAAAAAAAAAAACAAGATTACAACACTAGTGCTTTTTCACCTAAAGCAGCTGAAAAACAGCATTAGGAGACTAGCTCTAGAGTTGCTTTCTTTGCAGCTATGCTGCCCAGGTCTGAAGCAGCTCTCATCAACCTTTGTACTTCAGACTGTTTTCTAGGCTGCTCCAAAACACTGTGACGAGACTGGAAGAATTACTACAGAATTCAAAATCAGATAAAGTTTGAGGAAAGCTTATCAGCCCAGGCAAACAAAGAAAGACTCCAGCTGTGCTTTCAAAACAAGCTTGATTTCAGAAGTCTAGTTTCTCTCACATGAAGCAGAAGTCCAACTCTCAAGATGCACTCTATACAGCCAGCTCATATATGACCACTCTTGGGACTGGGATCACAGAACCACAATACGAATATCTCAAGCTCTGTTAATATCAACAAAACACAGATACTTCACTTCACTTCCAGGCCATGCCTCCTGTCTGCGTCTTGCTTTTCTGAACTCCAAATGTAGGAAATACCTAAAAGGCTGGGTACCAGAGAAAAACATGAAGACATTCTGAGTTCAGTGCTAGCAAGCCGCCCCCTGAACTCCAAGGGCTGAAGAGCATGCTGCAGTGTCTCTGTGTGAAATAGGTGGAGCTGATGTGTTCAGCTGTACTCAAGCTGATGCCATACAGAGCTGGTAGCAGGTTGGAAAATCTCCCCAGCATGCTCTGTAGAATGCATAATAAAAAACACTTTTCCATTACCTGGAATTATTCATGCCCTACAATGAATAGCTACAGAAAAGTTTAATAAATTGGGTGAAATTCTTTTGACTGATGAAGTTCTACCAACTTCTGAGAAATTATGTCATATAACAAAGAAATCTGTTACATGTTGCACAATTATTCTGGCTCCTAATTTCACTTACTGCTTGAATAATGGCATAAAAGAACATATAAACTAACCAGTGTTCTTTTTTTTTCACCTGGAAGAGTGATACGTATGTGGATACTTATGCGGATAAGTAATTGAAGCAGTTCTTGTGCAATCTCACTTGCAATATCTTACTTGCTCTCTCTCTCTATGCTGAAGAAACACGTTATAGACTATAAAATCATATTCCCATGTCAGCTGTTAATAAGGAATGATAGCAGTTAAGAAATCAGATGATTAATATGACTCCTCATAAGATCACACTTTGACAAGGAAAACTCAAAAGTGATATGGAAAAATATGAATCTTCAATTCATGCTGCATATTAAAATATTACTTTTCATTCAAGATTTTAGAAGTGAAGCCATAGGGGAAATTATGTCAGGATGCATTTCCTTTCGTGATAAACAGCAGCAAAGATGCTTCTATGCCCCAGAAAAGAGAATGACCTTGAACAAAAGGAAAATGTTTTGATTTATGGTTATTCTGAAGTTAATTAAATAGCCCAGTGAAGAACAACATACCTCTTTATCCTGAATATTTGGATCTGCGTTGTTTTCCAGTAACACCACCATGCAGTTAATGTAACCTCCATAAGCAGCACACTGCAGAGGTGTTCTACCTGCATAATCCTGCACATTAGGGTTGATTTTATTTTCTATCAAGATTTGGCACACGTCAGCATTTCCTCCCAGGGCTGCCCAGTGAAGGGGCGAATGGCCATCTTGGTCAACCAAATCTACTCTTGCTCCTCCTGTAACAACAAATACATTTTTGAACATAAAAAGAAAATACTTTTGAATGAAAAGAAAATAAAAGAATAGGTTTATGTTCAACTAGAACTTATTTGGCAAACTGACAATTTAGAGAAATATTTCTGAAAGTAACTTCAACTTTGTTACTCAAATCCTAAAACCTAAATCAAAATTAATTGGGAATGAAATAGTTTCAGTGAGGGTCAGGCATCTAACTTTTTTACAAGCTTCTGAGTATCCTCTGAGATGCTTTAGAATCTCCAGATTTGTCAAATGCCCTTGAAAAACCTAGCCTTTGTTTGTTTCAGGCCTATTAATTTTCAGTGAAACTTTTATTTCTTAACAACAAAATCACTTTTGAAAATTAGACTTCAGATGAAATATCTTTTGAAATCTCTAAAGCAGACAAGATAAAATATTCRCAGTGTAAGAATTACTTTTGAAAAAAGCTTGACTTTCTTTAATTCAAGCATGCTAAGACTCTTTTATGCAGATAATTAATTTCTCCATGTGCTCTTGTAAGATGTAAAAACTCTGTACAAAAATAAAACTCCACAAATACGAAAACTTGAACCAACCAGCAACAATGACTGTCTATATCATAAAATATTTAATTAAACATAACTCAGATTCTGATAACCAAGCTTCTTGCATCTACAAAAGCTAAATGGCATAGGGGGTGGAAGGAAGAGCTTAACAGGAGGTTAAAATATGCCCTGCAGATCACAGAGGGAAGACACTTTTCAGTAAGAAAGGTTGGTTGACAGAAAACTTGCAACTTGTTCGCCTTGATACTTCAACTGTCCGTAAATGGGATAATATCTCAGGTAGGAGGGAGACTGCTTCCAGCTACTTAGAACTTTTCTGTGAAGCTAAAATGACAGAATTTTGCATCTAAGATACCACGTTCTTTCACCAAACTTCTTCCACTTCAGCAGAGCTTTTACGATTATCTAAAACTCTGTATGTTGTTAAATCTTACTTCTGTCTACAAATAAAATACTGCTTATAAAAATCAACCAGAGGAAAATATTAATGATTTAGGATTTTTGATAGCTACCTTCATTAAAAAATAAAGATTCATTTAAATAGTCAAAAAGTCTTCAAAGAAGCCTAAAAACGCTTTCTCACAAAAGAGAAGAAAGCTTAATTTGGTCTTATTTACTGGAGAAAAAAAAAGAAAGAAAAACAATGACTTGCTGGGAAAGAGACAGTTTGAGAGACTAGAATGTACTTGAAAAGACTTGAGCAGAAAAGAGCTGTGAAAAGAACTATCCCAATTTTGAAAGTGTTATATTTAACTCTTCTAGCCGTTTTGCACAACACTGATAATCTTTTACATTTACTAGCGCTGTTCCACAAAGGGTACTTCCAGACAAAATCTGCTTCAGGGAAGTAATTTTCTACCCCACCTCTTGCTCAGCTATGCTGTTTATTTCCCAGTCCCACAGAAAGCAGCACCAGAACTCTGAACACGTTTGTAAATTCATAACAACTGACCTTTAATGAGTGTTTGTATCACTTCTTTGTGTCCCATCTCACAGGCTCGGAAAAGCGGGGTATGTTTCATGACATCCAAAGCATCTACCTGTGCGTTATGTTCCAACAGCAATTTCACTGTGCTGACATGGCCAGAAAGGGCAGCAGCGTGTAACGCTAAAAGAATAAAATAGTAGGAAAAAGAAATCACAATACCATGAGCTTTGGAGGTTCACAATTAGAACAGTCAAAATAAAAATTAATTTCAACCATTTTGGTGGAAAAGGTGCTTGTCAACCACAAGAAACTGAAGAATCTTAACAAGCAATCACTAACCACATTTTCTTGCCATACAAGCAATAAGCAGAAAAACTGTTAGCCCTGAAACATGTTTCTAACTTGTACAAATAGGAATTTTGACCTTAACAGCACCAAGATTGGCTTATACTGAGGATTTGCAGAAGGTTAGCAGCTTCTGATGAAGAGAACGTAACATGATCTACTTCTGCCTCTGTTYTGTGGCATTTCTTACATTACCCCAATGGAGATGAAACTGCCCATTGCCAGTGAAAGAAAGCTTTCATTATTTCTTCAATGTTTTTCCTGAAAATACCTTTTTTATTTCTTTCAAATAAGCAAAGCTGTCTCAATTAAAACCAACTCCAGATAACTACCCAGCTGTTCCTGCCCCCCCCTTTTTTTTTTCAGAATTACTTGGAGAAAATTTTACACAAAATTATGTAGCAAGGCCATCACATCTCACACAGTATCTGCAGCTCCCTGTTTTCTTCAGGAAAAAGATGATGGAAAGACCAGATACTGCATTTTGTCTGATCCCTACAATTTATGGAGTTCAGTTGCATGAAAACTACGCAAGTTGATTCTGCAGACTCCTGCTCTTCACAGTTTTCTTTGCCCTCTCATATTTGAATGTATGCAGACGTCACTGAGTCCAAACCAACAAATAACAGAGCTACTTTAGATACTTTAGACCTCAGAGGTAAAGACATGGTGTGCTATAACTGAAGTTGCTATTGCATAACACAGCATCCTGCTGGCACTGTCAGCTGGAGTTGAGAAAAATGTTGAAATGCCAGTCCAACCAGTTCACGGTTCTTTTTGAAGGAAAGGAGAACTACACACAGCAGTGAGATTTCAAACCAGTGGAGGACACATATATTGGTGATTTCACTTACAATTTGATTTCAAAATGCTTTGGATTATTTCCTGTAGTCAGCAATCGAATCAGGTAATCTACATTCTCATACTGCCTTACATATAGAATATTTCATAGATGACAAAATCAAAATAATTTAGAATGAAAATACAAAACAGTGCAATTCATAAATGCGCGTTTAGTAAAATGTATTCATATTTCCCCATGAAATTTCACAAATATTCATCCTTGGTGAGAATTCAGTCTGCTCAAGCAAGTGAAATGTGGGGCTGTAAACAGTACCTACATGTCTCTACTTGTTTAATGTTAAAACAGGCAGGGTCAGGATCCAGCAAAGGCATTACACAGAAAGGCACACCACGAAAGCCAACATTAGAAGGAATTGCTTCTTGAACCATAGCCAGAATATCAAAACAGTCAGGCTTTTTCTATTTGCCTGCTACTGTTTACCACTGGTACCAGCTTCACAGAGCTTATGAAACAGTAACCCAGCATAACCTGTTACACAGGCACTACTAAAATGCACAGGKTGTTCATACTGTCCATGAATCAAATGCAGCTGAAGTGTGTTGCCTTAAAACAAACATTCTCAAAATTAGTGATATAACTGGAATTGTGATACAGACAAATGAGGCACTTCCTACAAGAACTGGGGTCACAGCCAGAGACAGTATGAGAAGTGCTGCCTTAGTTATTGAAATCATGCCTTTAAGATGACACTGATGTTTAACTGTTGCAGCTAAAACGCATAGGGGCACTCATCGCACTCGTGAGAAATATCTGTAAGCAGTAAGATCTGCAGTAGCTATGTGAGTGGGTGGCTATCAGTAGAAATTTGACAAGAATGAGATCCCTGCCGCTTCGTACATTTGGATGGGCCTGGTTTTCATGGCCTGACCTCACAGTAAACTCTAGGTTCTGGTTTTTGTACTGCATTTCTTATGAAACCAAAGGCAGTAAACCACTGCATGAGATGACACATGGGGTGTGTATAACAATACAATAGAAAAAGAGCTGCTGTGTCAGCTTGGCCGGTTCTTCCCCCCTATCACTCATTCTGACGCAGGCATCTTGTTTTGCACTTTGTGCTCAATATTTTCTTGTAAGCCAAATTTTCTGTGATGGAGTCACGGTGACTGAAGAGATTCTTCGGCCAGCTGGTCACAATAGGCCCTTTGTTCAGCCGACAGACAGAGCCCTCTCCATTGTACACAGTGACGGCAGAGCTATAAAGCTGCCCCTGTAATGCTCCTGCAGCGCTGATCTCTGAGAAGAGGGAAATTCCTTTCCCTTGGTGTCATTCTCCTACACAATACGGAGAGTCTCGATGTTCTAGCAAAGCTGAATGGAGAGCTTGCTCTTTTTAAGTAAATGCAAAAGGCTGCGTTAACGCAACATTATAACTGAGCTTAACTGAGTCAGCACACAAAAGTCAGAAAAACACAACCTTGAACTCTCCTCAGCAACTGTATCCCAGGCATGGTGGCATGTACGCTATTTTCTATTAGTGCATAGTTTCCCGTCAGAATACAACGCTACTTTTCCCTCACCAAAACTTGGGAGTGATTAAGAACCTTTGGAAAAAAACCCAGGTCTGAAATCAGAGAGTGATTTACTGGTGGGATTCCTTTTAAGTTTACAGCTCACTATAATAAAGCCCATGCTACTGCACATGCTTGCACAATGGTGAAGTTCAGATTGCTCGACAGCAAGCGACAAACAGCATAGTTCCCCACTTTAAGACTATTAGTGTGTTCTACACGATGGCAGTTTCAAGTAACTGGAAAATCCATTCATTTCCTTGGATTAAAAGCCCAACAACAAAATCAAGATTAAAAGGTGATTACACATCACTGCTATGAAAGGTTTAAGACTGAAAGATAACAAACCCAACCACCTGAATTATTCAAGCATGAAATCCACACCTGAGTAATTTCAGAAACACAGTATGTGATTGCTGTCTGCAAAGAAGAAAACCCTTTGTAAGGAGGTTTGCACAGTGATTACAACATTACTGCACCTTCAGGTCTGAAACAAATACTGTTGAGACATTTAAAATGGAACTGTCCGGAAGGAGCAAATATAGGTGAGACTGATAAAAGATGAAACAAGACTAAAATTGTAGAGTATGTAGTTTGTAAAGTCATCAAACATGAAGACTGAGATTTTGTTTGTTGCACTATTTCTTAAACTCAAAAATTACAAACCATCATAACTTGGAAAGACTGATTTTTTGGTGTGTTAATTTGTAAGGAAAGCAAGAATTTAGATATTTAAATAGAATTTTATGGTAACTGTATTTGGCTTTTTGTGTAAAGACCCACCATACCACGAAAGGAAATAAAAAATTTCAATTTTTTATATGAAAGTAATATTCATACACGTTATCTTTCAAAACCTGAACCATGCAACCCTGACATTGCATTTATTTACCATCTGTATGTTATTCAAAGTGTGATCTGAAAAGAGAAAAGCTGTTAAACTCATATCTTGTTTCTTGGTTGGGATAGATCTACGCTGCAAGTTCCCTTAATCTAAGCACGTAGCTTAGGCTAGTTTGTGTGTGTGTGCAGTGGAAAGATGATGCTTGAGTATACTTTAAAACAAATATAAACAAACATTGCAATATACATTATTCACAGGTGTGTGCTCTGACTATCAGCATGGCTATCATTTTACTACTCATTATACATAGGTATGCATTTTTGCACTTAACTTCTAAATTTGTGACCTGGCTGTGACTGGCACAGGGTAGTTCATGACCACCTCCCACACAGCTTACCCCTGCAGCCCCCTGCTACCAAACCCCTCCAATTTATGCCCAATATATCCACATTCTCCTCTTTTTTTATTCAGATGTCCTCAGCACACTATACAGCTCACTATTTTTACCTGTATTTCCAACACTGTCTCTCTGTCAGAACTGTTATTCTATTTTTGTTGAAAGTACTACATAGGTACAATATTTCTACCACAAATTCTTGTAATTTTTCATTAAAGGAGATGAATTCATAGTTGCTTTAGGAAATTTTGAATTTCATGACTTCCATGCTTGAATTCTGAAACACTGTGTTGCATACCTATCTTTTGCTTTGGGCAGATAATGTGATGATAAACTTGGGGGATATCAAGTTTAACCTCTTGTTTGGACAACAGAAGTGCAATAGCTCTAATCTTTATTACACTATCTTTACAAATAACTATGGTGCTTATGATTTCCATGATGATAATTTAGCCACTTCACTGGTTAGTTTGCTCTATATTGTTTCAAAGTATTTATTTACTTACAAATAAATTTTTTTAACAGGCATTTTCAGGGAGGGCTTTTTTTGCAATTATATTTCATTTTATTCTTCAAAATACAGAACAGCTCTTCCTTTCCCAGGATTACAGACCTAACTAAATAGCAAGAAGAAGAAATGTACCGCTATGCTGCTATGTTTCAAATTAACTGGTCCAATCTGCGCAGAAAAGATTTGTTTCTTTTCCACAATAAAGGCAAAGAAGTGACTCACACATAATTAAACTAGTGCAGAAATATTTTCAGGATTAAGGTACACATCCAGGAAAAGATTAATATAGCTTCTAACAATGTTTTTTATTTGGTGGAAATCACACTAACTGGAAACATCCAATGGCTCTTTACTGTAAAGCATCTTACCTGTGCCAGCGTATTTGTCTGTCATATTGATATCAATATCCAATTTTAAAGTCAGCATAGTCCTAATGACATCATCACTGCCTTTGCCAGCTGCCCACATGAAGGATGTTCTTCCCTCAAGATCTGAGTCATCTTTTACAGAAGGATGTTTCAAAAATACTTCAACTGTTTCCTGAAAAGACATACTATTGAAATTAACATTAAAAGGAATCTGTAACAACAAGAAACTATTGTGTCTCATTTAGCTGTTTATGAAGCAAATCAAAGCTTCATTTTTCCTTTTTATGTTTATATAGAGTAATAGCTCAACAGGAGCACTGTATTTTCTGCTATCCCCTGTTCCTCGTCAATGTTCATAGTGCATTCTTAACTATGAGTTTAACACTGTCATTTATTTCATAGTTTTTTCATTTTAGTGTCAAACATCATGTGTTCATCATAAGGAAGTAAGATACACTGCAGTCACTGTAAAGAAAGCAATGGGAAAAGTATTATCAGCTTATCAAAACATTACTGTCATACTATGATGCTAAGATAATGTTCCTTCAAAATATTCTCCTGACATTTTTTTTTGCTCCAATTCTAAATATGACTGCACATGCAAATATTTTAGTTTGCCAAACTCTAATAATTTGACTATTCAAAAAAAAAAAAAAGACTTTTGGGGCAACATAGATATATTTCCTAATATTTAATAATATCAGTAGGTTACTAATTACTGAAATATTATAAATCAAAAAAGATTAAGAAAATCTTTACACCTGGGTCCAGGCTTTCCACTGTAACTGTTACACTAAAATCTCTATTTAAATCAAAGCAAAAAGAATTATTTCTTCAAATGCTGTGTTTGTGTTAAGGTCTCAGCAAACAAGTCCCCTTGTTTAACCTGCTGCTAAATTCTTAATATGCCACACAGGAAAGGAAGGGAGAGGAAATCACGACTGCTAGAAAAAGAGTTAGAGGAAGATTTTCCCTTTTCTATCTAATGCCTTACAAAGGCTGTGTATTTAACAGCTGGTAAACATCTCTTAAGAGCCACTGATAGGCTAGCCAATAAAAACTGAAAAAAGTGGGTTTCATTATTTTATTTTATTTTATTTTTATATTTTAGTATTAACACTATTTTATCCTTTCCCCCATGTGACCCCAAAATAGCTCTATCACTGCTCTGGGTAGGATGAGAATTCCTTGGCTATAAGGAATCAAATGCTTATAATCACAAAGGTGTTTAAATGCCTAAGTTGTATTGATTAGTTTGGATTTTTTTTAACTACCACTTATTATTTCATCCCTCTACAGAAATAGGAAATTTCWCATTTATCTTATGTTAATGGGACCTAAGATCCTAACAGCTTCGTGAATTTGGGTCCATATCTGAACTATCAGTTTATTGCAAAAAGGTCCAGCCAGAAATAATGAGGAATGGAAGCATTAAGCCTTCCACATAAACCAGCATGTGTTCGTAGCTTTGTGTACTCACACTGACCACCACTACACCTCAGACACAAATGGCTACTCTCATTAGGCCAGCAACTCAGCACCCTACCAGTACTCTGCACTGCTTGAAATCCTGCAAAGTGAAAAGCAGTATGAAGGTTGGACCTTTTCAATACTAAGGCACACATCCTACAAACATAAATAAGTAATTTTATTTTTCCATTAAGTTTTAGCAAAGCAACGTTTCTTTCAACCACTCTTTTTTTCTAGAGTTTTTAATGGGAAAAAGTGGAAGAAAATCCCATAGTGCTATAAGAGTTCTTTTCCAAAATGAAGTTATCACAACTTGAAAACAAAATTAAATTAAATTAGAACAGGATGGTTAAGAATCAGAAAACAGAAGTATCAATCAGTTTAATTCTACATGTATTTTGTCATGAAAAATCACATGTATTTTATCTCTATTTAAAAAACTGGAGAAAACAAAAAACAACAAAGCTGAAAAACAACAGTAAAGGAGAGAAGTTAACCCGGATCATTTCATTCTGTGCTATCAAGAAACTCTGAAAAATACTAAATATTATTTTTGAATATTCAAAAATAAGACAGGGGTATCCACATTTCATTTACTAGATCAATCTATACAATTATGTATGGGAAGTACATTGTATTGGACATCTCTGGAAAAATTCAGAAAAAAATTAAGATATATTTAGTCCTGCATTCTGCATACTAAAATCAATACTAATAGAGCATCTGCCTTCACACATGAAGTTCAAAAATTTAAAAAGGATGCTTATTTGGACCTTCTGCAAGATACATAAGCCATCTAAATTTCAGGCAACCTACTTGGGTTGTTATATTAGGTAATTTCTCTTCTTCTAGAACTTTTCCTTCTGTAATAAGTGGGGATAAGTTAGTCTTAGAGAACAAATTCTTCACGTAAATTAAGTGCTGGCTAAGTCTCTTCAGTCTTTAAAAACCAAAAATGTCATATTAGAGTAAGTAACCCGCAGAAAAATAGAGCAAAGAACAAGATATAGAGTTAAGTAAAACTGAAAGCAACACAAATATTTATAATAAACACGAAACCCCAAACTTTCTTCTTCTTGTTAGGGACTAAGAAACGGCATTTTAACTGAGAAACACACCACGCCTATTCAAACTTGGGCAGACTGAACAGAACAACAACGTGGCTCCCAAACCATAAATACATAGATGCTACTGCCAAAACAAACATGGATGTGTCTCCACTCAGTTGTTTGACTATGTATATGGAATGCAGTGGTGGGAATTACTCAAGGATTTGTACGTAATCGAGAAAAAAAGCAAATAGCGGTGCTCAGAAACAACCAGAGTGGTAAAAAACCAGAGAAGCTCCAGACATAATTTAGGCATGCATAAACAGGGGCTCTTGGATACCAGCTAAAAGAGGCTTGCAGATCTGAATGAGACTCTCCTGTTTGATTCTTCACGTAAGATGGGAAACAGTACATTCATTATAAGTACACAAAATTACAAAAGAATGTCTAATTCCATCACCTACTCTATTTCCCCATAAAAACCTAAATGATATCATAGTTTGGCTGGCTGGTGGGATCAAAAGGCAGCAACATAATGAAGATGTTTCATACAACTGAATCAAGCCCAGAGAAAGCAAGCCAGTATGAAAAATCATTTTTTAGGAATGTATCAATATAGAAAAGAAAAAAAAGATAAAAGCATGTGGAGATAATCACCAGATTGTAAATAAAAACATTCTGTCTTTCCCATGAGTCTGACTCAAACTAGAAAGAAAGGCTTTTACAACATAAATATTTTAGGTGTTTGAGTCAGACCTAAATAGTACATACCACGTAATGGACAATAATCAGCATCAATAAAAAATTCTCTAAAAAGGTGTAAATTATACACAGAGATATGCTCCAACGAAAGTCTGAATTTAAAAAATATCTGTATGGTCTTACTAAGACCACTTCCAAAAAACCCCACCAAACTCCCAAAACTCACTCTCCCAAGGAAACAGAAGGTGACAGCTGTGGTATTAATATACATTGGTCAGTTCCTTCTTTCAATAGTACTTCTGATTTGTTAACTTGAATGGTTCTCAAGGGCATTAAAATTTTACTTGTTTTATGAAAATTAACATGTGGGTAGGCAAGAAAGACCCAAATTAGTATCCCTGTTAAGAAAATGCTGCAATATGTGCTACATAACTACATTAATTAGGCACTAAATAACCCTTTTTGTAATGGGAGGTTATGAATAATACAACTGAAGAAAACTGAGATGGGAGCTCTCAGCTTACTATGCATGGCATAATTCAACTATGAGAGATAGAGCAGCATGAGAAAAGCCTTCTTAAGTTCCAGTGCTTGAGAACTACTTCTATAATAACATCTATGACCAGCAATCGTTAAACTGCTCAGTTTTATACTTAGCTCTACCATATCTGATCTTGCTCTGGAAAAAAATTACCTATTCTACCAAAATATAAGAAATAGGCTGTCTGAGAAACCAATTTTCTTTGTTTTCTGAATTTAAAAAATATTTTTAAAATATTAAAAACTTTAAAAAACTTCTAAGTGTTCATGAAGAATTGTGACAAAAGATACTTGCTCTTTAGCCATGCTTTACGAGACAACGGCTCATTCATAATAGCAAATATTCATAAGTTAATCACCTTCTTGAAGGCAAAGACTGGTTTGACTGGTACTGAAGCAGCTGTGCAAATACTCATACGGGTGATCTTACCCTAGATACCTTATAACTGCTTAGATTTTGCTATAATGAACCTTAAAAACTGAAAGCACTGTAAAACAGTAGGTGCCATTCTGCTTTCTCTTGAAGTACCTAAATGACTATTGTGTGTTCTGATGCAAACATATAGATCAAAGGGCCTTTCTTTGTACAGCAATTTAGTTTTTTAAAACCTATTTTTAATAGTTTGAAATTAACCACATTTATATCACATACCATAGGAAAACTCTGAATTAAGCTTGTGTAGACAACACTGTGTTTATATGATTTTAAAAACAACTCAAGCACTTTGCTACATTATAAATATTTCAGCAAAATATATTTACTTCACATTTAGGGTATGTGCTACTTACAGCAAAGTTGCTCTGTGCTGCATAATGTAGGGGTGTTGCACCTTGACTATCAGATGGGATAGTTCCAAACTTATTTCTTTCTAGTAAGAGATGGACAATCTGTGCATGACCTAAGAAAAATAATATAATAAAACCAGAAATGTATTGAATCCTAAAGTTAAACACTCCCCTCTTAAAAAAAAAAAAAACAAACCCAGAAGAAAATGAACAGACTTCAATAAATAATAGTATGTTTGTGTTGTAGCCATTGTAGTCTAAGCATAAGAGAGAAACGTAAGACTTGATATTTGAACTATTAAGCCTGGCATGCACCTTCTTCCCAATAGTATTCCAGTTCTACACTCTGTAACCTCATTTTTGAGGGGCATCTGTAAATCAGAATGACCTGTGAATAGGAACATGTGGAAAGATTTTCTATTTCTTTTAAAAGAAATCACTAGAGCCTTTCCCTAAACAAAGAAACAACCAGTGGCTGGTCAGACAACTGTGATATTAACATTGCAATGAATGAGTTGAATATTTCCATAAAAAGCTTCTGATAATTCAGCTGAGATGCTGCATTTGAGTGAGAGGTCAGTTGGAAGCAGTAAAGTGAGCACAGGCTGATGATGATGAGCATTTGTCCATCTACATTGAAAGGTAGGCTAAACCAACATTGACAATTTCATCCTACATCACATTGTTTTACAGAAATTAACTGTAAATTCTTTACTTAGGTTTTATTCACTCAAAATTTCACCTGAAGATGTATAGCAGAATCTAGAGGCTAGTCTACTACTAGCTGCATATCTGCAATAAACAACAAACTGACACACACAACTCCTTCCATCAAAACAGATTAGAATCTTTTTAGATTAAAATCATAACATTTGCGGGGAGATGGGTAAACTTTATATCCACTTCACAGACAGGAAAACAAAGACACAATATAGTATATTGCCACTACAGTCAACTGATCCTTTCATATGCTTTCTTTTGTAGGCATATGCAGCTCACGGACTATCTTAATGATTTGGTATTTTAAGAGATACTATATGGCATAAACCACATAAAAATACTCTGATTTTACAGGAGAAATCTCCCAGTATCTTGCGTGTGGGGAAAACAATTAATTTTGCAGCTTGTTACTTTTGCACAGTTGAATTACTTTAGAATAAATGAAAAAAAGTAGGTAAACCTTTCTACTAGCAGTAGACTTTTTTTAATGAAAACACTGACAACTACAGAATGAAGCTGTGTAACAGTTGTGGTCTGTAGCTTTTAAAAACCTAAGAGATGGAGGACTAGGCAAGCCTTCTGTTGTGGTTTAACCCGGCAGGCAGCCAAACACCACACAGCCGCTCGCTCACTCCCCCCTCCCCTCAGTGGGATGGGGGAGAGAATCGGGAAAAAAAAAGTAAAATTCGTGGATTGAGATAAAGACAGTTTAATAAAACAGAAAAGGGAGGGAAAATAATTATAATAATAATAATAATGATAGAATATACAAAATGAGTGATGCACAATGCAATTGCTCACCACCCGCTGAGCGATACCCAAACAGCGATCGCTACTTCCTGGACCACGCCTCCTATTTATATATTGAGCATGACGTCACATGGTATGGAATACCCCRTTGGCCAGTTGGGCTAGCTGTCCTGGCTATGCTCCCTCCCAGCTTCTTGTGCACCTGGCAGAGCATGGGAAACTGAAAAGTCCTTGACTAGCAGATTACTTAGCAACAACTAAAAACATCAGTGTCTTATCAACATTCTTGTCATACTAAATCCAAAACACAGCACTAGGAAGAAAATTAACTCTATCCCAGCCGAAACCAGGACACCTTCTTTTGTGGAATGCCACTTTATACGTATAGAAGTATCAGAAACGAGAGAAATGGTCAACTTGGGTCAAAAAGGATGAACAGCTATGTGGGGATTATTTTTTTCTAGAGGCTTTAGGGTGTACAGGAAGGCTCCTCTTTCCTTTCAGCCATTAAGCCAAGCCTGGACCCAGAACATAACAACATTCTGTCCCTTCCTATGAGAAAAACACTAAAAAGAAGAGATGTAATGTTGCTATGCTCTTCCCATCTCAAGACTATAAGAAGTGAATTGAGGTGCACTGGAAGAAGTTGGTTCTGAGTGCAGTCCTAGCAGGAAAAACATAGATTCCTGAACTTTCAGGACACGCAACTAGAAAAAGGGTAACTGAACTCTGTAATCAGGACAGGAGGTCTACCTAAATTATCTATGAGAAAGACGACTTGAGGGACTTGAAAAAAAATTTGTATTGGGTGCAACAGTAAATAAATTGGTGCAAAGACAGATCTCACTTGGACATTAATGTAAACATTAAAGCTCAATTCTTGAGCGCAAGAACTGTCATTTCTGTAGTACTTTTATTTAGAAGAGATGTAACTTGGCTGAGACTTTTATCTACACAAAAGAAAAGGTAACAGGAGCAACAATGCCCTAAGATGCAGTCACATGCAACCCATCACCTTTAACAGAATATTTGCGGCTGTATCCACGCACTACTTAAAACCTCCTACTGTTAACCCATTTAGTAACATTTTAGACTCTTTGAGATCTATATACAGCATCCAGTATCTAACTTAAAAACAAAACCCTAAAAATTAATCATGATTTACCAATCACAAGTTCCCCATGGGCATATGCCACCTAGAGACCTCATCAAGTTCACAAAGGACTCTGGAGGTCTTGGCACATCTTCCCCCTTTATTCCACATTGATTAGACAATCCATTTTTCCAACAGACAAAAATTCTCTCTTAAATACAATCAATTTCAAAACACGATAAATTTTGCTTCTTGGACAGAACCAAGTGATAATGACTATTTCTTCGGGAGACCAATTCTATGACACTTAAAATGTGTCACAATTTCTCTGTAAAAATTCAATATCCTTACTTGAATGCAAATGCAAATCTTAGAACACTCTTTCTTCTTTTTTCTTTTTTTTAAATAAACATGATCAAACTACATGTATATTGTCACTGGAGTTGCAGTAACTCGCTCCAGTGAGCAATCTGATTCTTTCATTGGCATTCTTTGTCTGCAGTGTCCCAAAGGGTCATGGGGATGAAGCCTGTTAAAAGGGGAGAGAGAGTGTTTGAAGATTCTTTCTCTTTATCTGGTACATGGTGTTTATTTTTTCCTCCTGCACAAAGGAGAATGGAAAATAGGAGGTCAATTTTCTAAATCATATTATTTTTGTGCCTGTCATTTTATGAGTTGCATTTCCCTGTACGTGGACTATTTATATTTAACCAGGTTTCTACCGGTTTTGCAAAGATCCAGTTTTGTAACCTGTAAAACCAAACCATGCAGAATTCACATATGCAAGGTTATAATTTACAGAGCACCTGAGTCTCAGGGTAGCAATCTGAACAGAAAAAAACTTTATCTGAATAAAACGTCTTGTCAGATCTGATTAGCTTGTCATAATGTGTCTGATGAAGAGCTTGTACTAAGAGTAGGAGAAGTGTCAGCTCTGCCATTTGCTTGTTCACCTGTGCTGGCGTTATCAGATTATCTGCGGTTTCTTTGCGGGAATCTTTTTAAGTCACTTGTCTATTTTGTGAGGGGTAGTTTAGTAAAAACTATGTAATATAATCCATAAATCCACTTAACTGGGTACACGCAAACTGCAATACATCGCAATAAGCTGAAAGTGAACAAATGAGTGATGATGCCACTGTCAACCTCTCCGCATTGTGGAGCACTCACTTCCCTCAGGTGCCTCGCAAACCCTCCATATGTGACCGTCTTACATATGGACCAAGTGAGGGTGCTAGCATCAATCCGTACATTAAATATTAGTAAAGTTTTCTTTTTTTTTCAGATAAAAAATAAATATAAACAGAAGTTCTGATATTTTCTTCATGCACCCCAATGGATTGTCTTGCATACATGCTGGGGTGTGCACACCTCACTTTGGACACCACTGCTCTAGAGTACCAGGTGTTTTTTTTTACCTATGAACAAAGCTACATATGCAAGAACATCTCAATATGCTCTAATTGTTCTTAAATCATGAGCATATATAGCCTGCTGAAGTAATGCATTTTACAATGTTTTGGAGAATGTGAAGCTAAAAAAAATCAGTCTACACCCAAACTTCTAATCCTGGTCTAGCAGAAACTATTATTGTTCTAAGAGATTAGTTAGCATAATGCCAGGCTGGAATTAAATAAAAAACAGAGACAAAGATTAAACACCACAGTCAATTAATTTTTAAATTACTTCAGCATTGTCCACTTTACCAAGTAAGGCTGCCCAGTGAAGGGGAGTTCGAAACAAGTTGTCATAAGATGTCACATTGCAGCCTTCGTAGGAGGTCAGGACATCAACAACTGCTACATTCCCATCAGCAACAGCAAAATGAAGGGGAGTTCGTCCTTCATAGTCTTGCCAGTTAAGCAGAGATTCTGTAGGTGCAGCTTCCTTTAAAAAAAAAAAAAAACCCAACAAAATTAAAAAAAAAAAATTTAAGTTGAAGAGAAAAACTATATACTTTTTAGAGATTTTTTTTTTTGAGTCTTACAATAAGGAGAKAAACTCTCCTTGTTCAGTAGAATATAGGTCTACAACCAAATACTTTTATTACACTATAGGCTATTTTCAAGTATTTCTTATGGAATTTTTTTTATACTTATTTAATTATTGTACAAGACCTGATTTTCGGTACATATCCTGTAGTTTTACCAGTCTGTTGTGCAAGTGGCTCCTTACATAGATCTTTAAAAGACTAACTCAGGCTCTTGTGAAAATAACTAGATCTTCTTACTTGATTTTCTAAGTTGAACACGACATATATATCTTCATATTTTTCTCCTAGGACACTCCCTTTTTTGCACAAGTTAATCTTATGGCTTTCGTTATAATACTTTTCTAGCATTTTAAAACCACATGACTATCAGAGTATTTCTAAAGGAGATGTCAAGGTCTGTAGCTGACGGGATAGAAGTAAGTTAGAGAGTACTTCCAATAAATGCATCTACTTGTAATGAGCTTAATTTTGAATAAAAAAATCTTTTAAAGTATCATGATTAGTCATTTGATCACACAACATAGGCATTAATAGATATAACTTGACTTTTCATCACATTTTCTTAAAAAACTTGCTAAATTACTTTCACATAAGGCCCCTAGCTATATAGTTTTGTATTATGATAATTTCCTCCCTCATCAACTTTTTTTCTAGACAGATTTCTCTTCATGACTTTCTTCCTCGGGCAAAAGAACAGAACAGGTACAAATGAACATCATCTTAGCATCGCAGAGATCTCCAAATGGCAAATATCATAAAGGCCTATGAAATACAACCTTTAAACTTCACTTTCCTGAAAAAAGAGGTATCTCTAAAGAAAATGGTAAACAATAAAACACTAGAAACTCAGGATGCAGGACACCAAACATCTAGAGCAGAAGCAGAATGTCAAAAAAAGAGCTTAAATAAACTATAAGGAGTAAGTCTGCTGTTCTATCTCCAACAATTCAGAACAATTCACTGAAGTCATAGGAACCCTGTGCAAAAGAAAATGGAATGTAGTCCTGAGATCTTTAACTTCCAACACTAGAGTGGATTTTAACCTATGATAATTGAGAAAAACACTCCTCCTGAAAACACAGAGCCACACTATATCTTACAATGTACTTATGAAAGAGGAGGGAGAGACTGTGATCAGTGCAGCTTGTTAACAGTTAAAGCAAGTTCCTGATCCCTTTCTCACTAAACTAATTGCAATTTTTCCTATTGACTTCTCTAGGTACACAAATAGGCCATAAAATCACTTGTATTTGCATTATTTGAAATGCAGTAACTATTACATAGAAAACGAACATCTAACATTGGGAACGATAAATCAAGAAGCAGAAACTCAGGAAATTCCAGAGTTATGGTTTCTATCCAAATATTAATTGACCAAGGTTGTACATTCTATATGTTCTATTTAATAGATTAAAAAAAATACATTTAGAGTTATATTTAACCATATTTCCTAAGTGCAATCTGGCTAAATTAATACTGCAGTAGTAACCTCAACTCTGCAATGCCCTGATTCTTTGTTTCTTACTGTCTTACTTTCTAACAGTGTCAATTTAAACCTCCTAATATTTGATTAATGTAAGTTTTCTAAAGTTAAACATTTACATACTTTGCATACTGTATGTAAATGCTAAGTAAGTTGCCTGTCTCACATATAAAAAAACTGCATCAGAGTTTTAGATATCAGTAGTGTTAGCCATGTTTTGCTAGAGAAAAAAATTAACATACTTGAAACATACTGTAGTTCATTACTGTATCTAGCCACTAGTACAATAACAGATAATCTATTAAAAACATAAAAAATTGATAAATGTGAATCCCTTAACTAAAAATACAAAGTTAACATTTTTACATGCACAAACCACAATAATCAAAACACTAATAACACTTCTTTTAATAAGCATTCAAAAGCATTTATCTGAGCCATTACAGTGAAAAGTGAAGTTTTATGTTCTTCCCTAGCTTTAATAATTCTCAAGAGAAAGCTAACTGATAATATGCTTACTTCCTGTCTATTGAAAGAGCTCAGCAGGGGGAGTACAGAGCCCACTGCAAAAATTCAGAAGTGATCTTTATGAGAATCACTTTTAACAATGACTAAAAATGAATTATGATATGCACAGAAGTTATTACTGAAATTCTAACTCCACCAGAGGAAAACCTGCTTGAACAAAATGGACAAAGAAGAAAACAAATGCTTCTTCACTTTACCTATAATTTATTGATGTAATCTGGAAAGCTAATGTTCAAGCCTTCTAAAAGCACAACAACATATTAAATAAATGACTCCTAAAACTCCTGGCTCAAAGTCACTGATGTTCCCCAGAACATATCCCCATAATCAAAAGTGTTACTTTTGCAAAATGGTAAAGAATCTTCTCATGACAAAGCCACTATTTATATTCTAGCTTAAAAGTACTCATGTGTTTTGAAATTTTTGGCCACTTAAAACTAAAATTTTCTAGGCCTCTTTCTGCCTGCATTCAAGAGTATAATTTCTTTGGATTTTAAGTGGTTTTGGTGTAAAACTAGCTATAATTAAACTGTCATACTATATTAATATTTTAAGCACAATACACAGAAGAAACAGAAGCTACGCATTTTTCTGCGGCAATTAGAACAATGGAATTGTAGGCAGTAATGGAAAGTGTTGTATAAATAAATGTCATGTCTCTTACCATGAAGAATAAATAAAGAGAAGAGATACAAAATAGACAGAGAGTACTAAGCAGTTGCTTCCATCATATTAATGGAACCTTATTCTGTTCTTTTCTCCTTAAATCTTCCCAACGTTTTTCATGTAACCAAGCACTGCTGAATCTGGAAAGGTGGAAAAGGAAGTTGACCATGAGAGGATCTCCAGATTAGAGTTTCTCTCTACTTCACATGTTTACTTTCTAAATATGTCATGAGTTCCATTTTCGCTGTATTTCATGGATTTCAATATTAGATATAACCAATTTGTGCATAACTGTCAGCCCTGCAAACCCAACCTACTTCTTCAGCATTCAGTTGAGCTCTTTTCATTATTGTTTATTTTGACAATCCCAATGGGCTAAGTACTATACAAACATCAAACAGAAAGATAACCCTTAATTTTATGAGTTTATAAATAGGAGACAACAAATGGACACATCCAGATGACAGAGCACAGAAAAACAAGACAGTATTTTTCAGTATCATAGTCTGTGGTCTCAATAAAACCAGCAGCTTAACTTTTGTCAAGTTTTTGTAAAGCAGCACTGGAGAATTCTGAGTAGGACACTAGAGAAAAATAATTTTYTGGGAAATTCTTCCAGAGTGTTAAAGATAACATGAGAGAAACAACAGCAGTGTTGTTTTTCATAACTTAGTCAGCAGGCAACAAAGCCTGCCAATGCAGATTGACCAGTGGTAGATATCAATATCTGACTGCTATCTGAGCAGCGGCACATAGCTTACAGCTTACAGCACTCTATCATGAAAGCAAAGACAAATGGTTTGTGTTGGATGTGATTAAAAAAATGAAGAGGCAACAGTGACACAGAGTCGTGGGCCTTTTGCGCTGCTATCACTACAAGACAATATTCTCGTGAACTTAGAAATGCAGTTATGCAATTTAAGACACAAGGTGACAGAAATTTTAACTGTATAGGTACATACATTAGAAATACCATGCAGAAAGAATGTGGAAAACTATAAAGTTAACCTGGATGTGAAGACCTAGAGAGGAATGAGAATCAAAGGTGATGCTTGGGCAATAGATCTGGAACTGGGTAATATGGCAAAAAGTAGCTAAGAAAAAAGGGGAAGGTTGTGAGCTCTGCCAGGTAGATATCTATTAAGACAAGTAAGAAAAACACTACAATTTAGAGAGAAGACAAGATCTTACTAAAGGATTAACCTCAGAGGCACCACCACCAACAAAAAAAGGTATTTATACTCAACAACAGATTCAATAAACAGATTGATTAACTAGTAACAATGTTTCTGTATCATCAACTTTTACAGCATATTCTGTAAGCTAAATTACTTTTTCATTTAAACTTGTTATTATCTTACTCCATCAATAAGCATATATAGGTATAACTATTTGGAATATAAACAATTTAGTTGATGCATGAAAAAGCCTAGATGGAATCAAGAATACACTCTTTTAACTGTCAGAGTGGAAAAAAAAGAACCAAAAAACCTGGACATGATCATCATTCTGTATTACCTAAAGAGAATCTTTGAGAACACCTTCAGTAAGAGGACAGGTATTTTTGACCTTTTGTAGTGCATCTGGCTGGGATGGAGTTAATTTTCCTTGCAGCAGCAGGTATGGTGCTGGGCTTTGTGATTAAAACTGTTGATAACACACCAATGTTTTGGCTATTACTGAATAGTGCTTGCACAGCATCTAGGATTTCTCTTTTTCATGCCATGCCATGCCCTGCCCTGCCCTGTCCTGCTCCCCTGCTCACCCAAGTGAGTGGGCTGGGGGTGGGCAAGAGATTGGGAGTGGACACAGCTGGGACAGCTGACCTGAATTGACCCAAGCAATATTCCATACCATATAACATCATGCTCAGCAAAAAAAGCTCAGGGAAAGGAGGCGGCAGGGGGGATGCTCATGGCTACACCATTTGTCTTCCCAAGCAACAATTAAGCATGCTGAAGCTCTTTTTCCACTTTCCTGGGAGTGGCTAACATCTGCCTGCTGATGGGAAGTAGTGAATAAATTCCCTTTCTTGCACGCAGCATTTGCTTTCCATACTAAACTGTCATTATCTTCATCCACRAGTCATCTTGCCTTCCTTCTATTTTCTCCCAGTCTCGCAAGAGGGGAGTGAGGGAGTGGCTGTGCGGGTGTTAGGCTGTTGGCTGGGGCCAACCCACCACAACTTTTAAAAACATCTACCTTGACTATCTAATGTTTGAAAAAGTCTGTATTTGAATACAGCAATCCTTACCTACTTTTCAGCAAATTTATTTCCTTACTGTGGCAGAAAAGTAGATTGTATATACAAACTAAAACTTTGTGACAAAATTTTGTTTGTGACAAATTATTTCAGAACTGAGTCCAAATTACAAATATCTTGAATAAACAGAAGTAATACAGAAATAAAATCACATTAATTTAACACTGGAAACTTCTCAAAAACTATTTTTATAGTTAAAAAAAAACAACCAACTATCAGTAACTCCAAGATTATCAATGTGATTTGGAGAAAAGCAAAGCAAATTTTCATATGCCACACAAAAGTCCTTAACTTGCAAGCTAATCAGGCAAACAGACCTATAAGTCATTGTAGTTAGCTTACAATCAATACATGTCTAGTCCTGAAAGACCTCTGAAAGACAAAGATATAGAGAGATTGTTGTAATATGAGAGAAAAATTCAATTGAGACTTCTGTATCTTTCCATGTTAGTGGAGTTCAGAGATTTCCACAGAATAAAAACCAAGGTAAAAATCAAGCTGAGCACATGATTTCATTGTACTCACTATAACTGTCAGTGTAGAAAATGAAACTGAAATACTGCAGAAAGAGAAAATATGCCATCAAGGAGAAATTACTAAATCCGTACACAGCAATATTTGGAAAGTCTCTCAATAAACTGATCGTGGGCTGACTGATAATTGATCAAATATTTCCCAGAATTCTGACTCGAAAGACCAAATTAAATTAGACTTGTCAGTACAGTTAACTAGAAATAAACTTTCAAATAATGAAGAAAAGCACACAACAAAGAAATCAGTGTGCAAGATGCAACTGAGATGAGTAATATGGCTGGCCATTTTAACTAGGAGAACTTGCAACCCCTTCCTCCCTCCCTTACCCCTCAAATGAACAGTTACACACATCAAACTAATTAAGAGAATATATATAGTCCATGAGTTAGAGCAAAGATATTCACCCATAGAACTCAGAAGAAAGCCCTTTCAAGGGAGCAAAAATATGTAAGATGATTTCTTACAAAATTCTGGATATTAGGAAAAGCAAATTATTTAATTCTCAAACAGTCAGTGGACTAAAATGAAAAATTTCAAGAAAATAAAAAACATTTCTATCAGAGTAAAGTAATAAATACAGAAAGTGTTATATATATAATAGACTTTCTTACCAGAATACATTTCACTGTGTGAATTGCACTAGGGTCCTTGTTGTTAGCTGCCCAGTGAAGTGGGATTTTTCCTTCGATATCAGGGATTCCAATATTTGAATCATGTTTTATGAGAAGTTTCACATGTTCTGGGTTATTGTAGTAGGCACTCCAATGCAATGCAGTTTGCTGGAACACAATATTCACAAGTTTTACAAATACGTTGAAAAATGAATATAAGATGAAAATTAAAGTTGGTTAGAACTTGAAATGTGATTTAACTATATTTTCACAGAATGAAAGAGATCACCTAGTCCAACTCCTCTGCTCAAAGCATGGTCAACTAGAACAGGTTGATCAGGACAATGTCCAGTCAGATTTTTAGTTATCTCCACAGACAGAGACTCCACAAGCTCTCTGGAAAACCTCTTCCAGTGTTTGACCTCCCTCACAGTAAAAAAATATTTTCTCAGGTTTAAACAGAATTTATTATATTTCAACTTGTGCCCATTGCCTCTTGTCTGTTCACTGGAGACCATTCAGAAGAGTCTGGCTCCATCTTCTTTACTGCCTCCCATCAGGTATTTATACACATTGGTAAAATCACCCCTGAACTGTCTCTTCTTCAGGCTAAACATTCGCAGGTCTCTCAGCCTCTCCTTGATGTCAGATGCTCCAACCTGTTAATCATCTTTGTGGCTCTCCACTGGACTTGCTCCAGTATGTCTATGCCCTTACTGTACTTGAGAACCCAGAAGCAGACACAGCATTCCATTTGTGGTGCCATCAGTGCTGAGCAGAGGGGAGGGACCACAGGTAAAACCAGCTTTAAACAATGGGTAAATGAGCAATCTTTTGTTACACTTCAATAAAGAGGACTGACAGAAAATGGAGCACATGTACCTAGGGTGGGTGACAACTCAAAATCAGTGCAAAACAGGCTTTAAACAAAACTGAACAAGAGGCCCATCTACCTGAGTAAGAGTAGAGACACATCTTTGCTACTGAGGTCTGAATTAGGTCTAAGCTACACCATCTTACATGAGACCCACACCGAAGAGCCCTTATGCTTGGAATATAAGTATTTCTGGTAGGAGATTAATTGCTTCGTATGAGGATTTCTTGGACTATGGCAGAGGAATACTGTCCATGCTATTTAGCCAGCCAACAGGGCAATGCCATCGGATGCAGCAATTTCAGACCTGGAGAAAATATCTGAGCTTAGTATTAAGCAATCATGTCCAAGTTAGAATGATCATCTGAAGCAGGCCTCAGCACCAGAGCTGTACTATAGAACAACTGCAGTAATTAGTTTGGTCCCTCTTAAATTTGGAAATCTCTTGGAATAACACAAATTGATGGAGAAGCATATAACAAGACTACTCTCCACTAGAGGAAGATGGCACTGAATACTGACACTGGACTTGGATCCATCTTGAGCAAAGGTTTTGACTTTCTGCACTGTCATTGATCACTCAGAATTCTGAGGTTGAATATTACTGAATCTAATGCCTACTGACCCATGGCAGTCCAATAAAACATCAAAAGGCCATCCATGCTCCTATTGCCAATTCCTAACGGCCAGTGGCTTTTTACAGGCATTATCGATGTTCATAATTACATAAGCAAACCAACATGTGGGTTTTTTTTAGACAGCAAAATGTTGGTATATTAACAAGTATTTTACTTATCAGACATATCTCTCCCAACTGCCAAGTAGCAGAGGGTTGTAAGATACAGAATGAATTTTATTTCCCATCTCTCTTCCGCCCTCACCCCTGCAAAGTATTTGATTTGAAAACTGAGAGAAATAACTGCTGTGGGACATTTGTGTATAAGCCTACGATACCCTGGATTAACATCCTTGAACAGTGAGATAGAAGGTATGAGTTCACTATTGTATCCTTAACGTCTCTGTGAAGGAGGAAGGCAAAAAGGAGCCTATTGTTTGTGTTTGTTGCTTTAAGCTGTTAGTTTAGTACCATGGTAACATAATATGATAGCACAACCTTTTTGTCTACTTGGTAGTTCACTGAAAAAGAGCTCATTCTAAGACATAACTGGAGGGGCTGCAACGAAACATCTGATAACTGAGACCACATACAACGACATCCAGCTTAACACCATAAAGCACGTTGAAACCTTCACAGCCTGTTGGGATTTGAACTGAAAAAACTTCTAGCAGTAGAAATTTGTAATAAGTTAACAAAGGTTACTTCTTAAGTGGAGCTGACCAGTATCCCTAGAAACTGACAGTTGCAATGAAAGCAAAAACTTTTGATTACCAGGAGGCCAATGTAGCCTTGGTTTACTGGCTTCTCTCACCTACAACCTGCTTTTCAGTCAGTTGCCTACATGGAAGTAGATGTAAAAGACAGCTGTTCTCTCTCATGTTCAGGAATTATATTTGACAATCTTGATATGCACAGTTGCAGTAAGGGAAATGAGTAAGCTATGTGCCCAACAGGGGCAAATGTGTTGGACTGTCCCTGAGACCGCCTTTCATCAACCTGAATTCCATCTTTGCTGCTGTGACTACCCATGACACGAACTGGAATAAAAGTGCTCTACATTTTGTGGGAAATCTGGCAATGCTTTAATACTGCTTTGGAAATCTGCTAAACAACAGGCAAGGTTCCTAAAAGGTTTTGGCTGGTTTCCATATACCTTTGTTAATTAATTAAGATGGTCAGGAAGTCAGCATGACCTCTCCAGAATGGCTGCTGTAACTATAGCCAGGGTTTCCATGATACATGTTAGAATATCCTGGAAGGCAAACAGCTGATTGCTAGGGCACAGGCTGCTTCAACTCCATTGTCCAGAGGGGACAGAAGATTCATTTGTTGGAATCTGGGCTTGCAGCTGTCTTATCCTGCTTCCTAGATGATAAAATCAGGTAAGGATTTCAGAGCTTAAGCAGTTACATCCCTAGAAAGTCCAGTTCCCTTCTCTTACTACGTCCTCTTGTGGTAGAACGAAAACCCACTACATGAGATATGGAATGATGATTTCCACTAAGACCAGCCTTGCCAAGCTGGTACATTGGTTATCAGCTGATCCAAATACACTTGATCAGGGCACTCACATTTGAATCAGTGGCAGGTTAGCGCCTGGTGGGAAGAGTTTTTGTACCAGTTCCAAGATCACTTACAAATTGTAAGAAAGAGACCCTCCTGCTCAATGCTTAAAAAGCCTCCATCATCAGTAACAGTTCAAGTTGTATTCAATATCATGCCTACCTTGCCAATGGTAGTTACATAATTGTTTTTTGGTCTTCCTTTTGCTATCTACATTCACAGTGTCTTACTTTTTGTTACTATATCCTTGCAGAAATTGGGCTCAGGAAACATTCATATCTCTGGGTTCTTTGAAAGAAGTCTCTTTCAGATCTCAGGATACGCAAACTGCTCAAGCACCAGATATTCCCAGATTAACAGGTCTGCAATAATTACTAGAAATCTGTCTACTAAAGGCAATGTGATCATCTCCCAAACAGAACACGCATCAAGCATGCCAACAAGAGGGATGAATTTGTTTTGTTCCTTCTTTTAAAATGGGTTAGTGTGCTATTACTGTGGACTGGCAGTACCTCTCTGTATGAAGAGTAATAGTAAATCAGTTGTTTTAAAACTGTACCACCTTCCTTCTAAGATCTGTCATCTCTTCTGGCTGGTCATTTTAATGATAGTCCTTTTTAACAAACATCAGTAGATTATTTCCTGAGGCTCTTAGAAGTCAGTGTGCTTCTGAAGCAGGCTAGTGATTTTATTGATGTGGTACAGCATGACTTGACTTTGCAAAGGGACATGAGACAACTCAGGACGATATATGCACTATACRATATACCTGGAAAGTCACCCGGAGATTTCCTGGCCTTTCAAGCAACTGTTGTCACTACAGATGCAGAAAATCAGTCTGAACAACTTTATTCTAAGAAGGTAGTAATGTAAAGCTCTGAAGATGTTAAGATTACATTTTCTCCCGAGGAAGTCTGCAGCTTCACAAAACAAATGTCGAAGTGACTAACTGGTGCTCTGCTTCAAATGAAAGTCTCATGCCAGAATGTGAATCAACTTCATCATCACATCCCTCTTAGTAAATGATGCACTCATGAAAGCAACAGTGCATGTGCATTGATAGCAGACCTTCTGCTGCCAATTGGTCCATTTTATGATGATGATGATGATGATGATGATAATAATAATAATAATAACAACTTAATACTTTTTATTAAAGTCCCTGTTAGAAAATCTTCTTGACAAATGGCATCACATTCTATCCCAGGTCAAAAAGTCATGTATGACTAGGAGACTCTAAAAATTGTCCATTTTTACTTACAGAGATACAGAAAAAAGGACAGTTGACCAGATAGATTTAGTCTATGGATATTTTTACCCTTGGACCATCCCTGTGGATCGAGGTGAAGGAATGGAAGTGAAGGAGTAAAGTTGAGCCAGGAAAAAAGGGGTGGTGGTGGTTTGAATGTGGTGTTCTGATTTTTGTCTCTGTTTCTCACTATACAAAACTATTTTAATTGGCAGCAAATGAAACTCATTTTCTTTAAGTCGAGTTTGTTTTGCCCGTGACAGTAACTGGTGATCAATCTTCCTGTCTTTATCTCAACCCATGAGCTTTTTCAACCTATTTTCTCCATCTGTTCCGTTGAGGAGGGGGAGTGAGAGAGCGGCTGGGTGGGCATTTGGCTGCTTGCCAAAGCTAACCCACCACACATTTCTAAAAAGTGCCCCAGTGCAGGGCAAAATCAATCACCCGGTGTTAGGAAGGATGTCTGCCAACAACAAACCTGCATTCAGCTCAGCACCAAAGGAATTTCCTTTTTTTTCCTTAAACTCACCTTTGGTATTGACAAATACTTTGAAGGCCTTTTGCAAAGTTTTCTAGTGACTCTTATCATTAAATGACTCTAAATGTAGGGTTTTTCCAACGAAGAAAAGCATGATAAGCACATGCTATCCAGATTCTAACAAGGATCACAATGTTACAGAAAGACTTAGGCCCTAAAACTGGTGGTTTTTGAATCCTCTATTATTCTATGTAGTCTCAACAAGAATGTCAATGAACTCAGTGCAATGAACTTTTACATCATTTATGGTCAGGAAAATATTAAAATTTCTAAAGGTGGTAATTATAATACCAGCATTAGCCACTATTTTGAAGATGCAGAAAAAGTTTGTTACGACTGAAATAATTTTTCACACACAACTGTGATGTAACACCAATTTCTAAAGCTGCTACAAGTGTTGTCTTAAAATAAGCAGTATTTCTACCTTGTTTCTGTCCTGGGTATCCACTTCTCCAGGTGCCATATGTTTTAGCAGCAAAGCTAAACATTTTGGGCTTTTGTGACGTGTAGTTAAATGTAATGGTGTCATATCCTCCAAGTCCTTCTGCATCCAGTTCCCTCTACGAGCCAGTAAGAGTTTCATGAAGCGRTAATTTCCCTGGGCAAAGAAAAATATCAGAAATTTATTCCAGTTTATCAAACCAAATGATGATACTGTTTAGATAGATTTACTGTTGTATTACGGTGCCTAAAAAAACGCACCAAAACAGCTCTAAGCTTTGGAAACATCTAATGAAGACTTTTTGTTAAAAAACATTAACTCTTGATTTTTAAGTCTGTTTTGCTACTTGGTATTAGATACATATCTTCCATTATCGGAACGTGTAAGACAGGGTTCAGTAATACCGAAAATTCTGCAATATTGTCAGGGTTTCTTGACAGTTTAACCTCAATAAACATCGTGTAAAAACTGAAACAAGACCATTACACGCTGGTTTCAGCAAGGTAGACAGTTATCAGATGAGGAATAAAACTAAACATGAAGAAAGATTACAATTTTCAAAATGAAAGTAAGAAAAATAACAGGGAATGATTCAGAGAGATAAAATGTACTCATCTGTATGAGTAACAAATATACAGAAAAGTGATTGTTTCTTACATTTTCAAATTGGGAACTGTATATGAGTTTTGATCTACTGTATGCATGTTAAATGGATGGGATAGCTAGCTTTGTAACACATTTAAAATACTTAACACTCTGGACTTACTAGGTTTTCAAAAGAAATAATGTAGAAATGCTCCTGTGACTAATAATTGAGGGTGGATCCCAAAGAAAACAATCCAGTTTTATTTCTCAAATCATTGAAGAAGCCCGTCAAAAATTAAAGATATAATCATGCAATCATGAAGAAGCTGTAGTGATTTAAGGCATAGCCAGCCTTGACTTGCTACTGCCCCTTGCTTGGAGGTTATTTTCCCTGTAACAGAGATGCTACCTATGACACTTTGATGCTTCCACTTCAATACAAAGTCTATTGGGTTTTTTGAACCACCTTCAGCAGTTAAGTTTCAGTCGAGGACCAGTAACAGCTGGAGCAATAACTCATTAAAGCAAAACATCTGGATCTAGCTTGTGTGATCATTTTTTAAACATCCTTATTCTTTCCCCACTCTAACTTTTAACCTTTCCTAAAGTGAAAGGAGTGTGCCGTCTCCCAATTTTGCTCACTGTCTCCCAATGTTTCCCAAAATATTAGTTTTTGCCAATTTCACATATTGACAGTTTAAGTAAAAGTATCAATTACCCATAAATATAATGAAAATAGAAAGCTCAGAAGAGAAGAGAAATTGTACTAATTCCCCCCACGCAGGGAAAAGCTGCAGCATTTGATGAAGCTTTATTAGACACTGTACACAGGAAAGGTGACACTCAAATCAATAGAATTCATGTATTTGGATTCTTCTGCTTATGGAACTACCTGCAAATTAACATATTTCAGTCTGCTACAATTCTTTTATAAATCCTGTACGTTAATTTAGTTCCTTTAGGCTGTCTTTGGAAAAACAATGAAAAAGAGATAACCATGTAGACCAGTGCAAGCAGTGCTAATGAATGGGGGCACTTCTGTATATCATAAGACTCGGAATTGCGAATCACTTTGTCAGCAGAATGGTAGGGTGGAGATGGGCCAAAAGATTCCAGAGGCCCTCACTGTATCCAGTGCCAGGGCATAAAAATATTCTAGTTTCCTTTTTCATAGCAGCCATAAATATTGGAAGGGCAGATTTTACATATATTACTGTTCTGCTCTTTGTCTAATAAAAATGGAAGAGTTGAGCTTTATGTGGGCAGAATGGATTTCACCAAGTACGCCTAAAATAAATGAATGTGATTTTTTTTCCTCTGCTACACTATTTTATTTTAAAGTACAAAACAGGGAAAGCAAATCATGAATGAGCTCACACAAAATAACCTCTTCCTGCTTCTACAGTTTATTGTCAGCGGTCCTTGCTCTTCAATGAAAGCCTACAAGAAAGTCTGCCAAAAACCTTACCACAAACCTGCCTGAAAATGCAAACTTCTCTTGCCAGAGACAGCATGGCTACTGTACTCTTCAGCAGCATTCACAGTGAGTAGTGACTGACTAATTCTCTTTCTTCTGTTGGGTGTCACGGAAAGCATAACCTTAGGATTTTGTCCCTTTAATACACAGACATGCATTAAGGCATACACTGAAATACAGAGGCAGAACAGCATAATGTCTGCACAGCTACTAATCCACGCAGAACACACTCAAAATGAATTCATGATAAATTTGGGAGTGACTTAGGGATGAGAAAACTCCTCATTATTGCCATTATAATTTACAGGTAAATATAAGAAGAATTTGCAAAACTCATTAAAAAAGAAAAAAACCTAGCAAAAAATCGCAATGTATCATGATGCGGTTGGGAATTAGACTGGGGGAAGACAACATTAAATAACGAGAGAATAGTAGTCTTGGAAGAAATATAGCTGCTTCTCTCCATCACAGAGGATAATGCATTTGGTTTGTTTTCAGTATTTCCTGCTCAATGTGCATGCATACACATGAAAGAAAAAAACTTGATTTTCTCTTGCTGATGAATACTTATTGGAAGATTTACAAGTATATTGTGCTTTTTGAATGAATTCAGCTGAAAAGAAGAGTCAAAGTTAAAATAATACATAAAACTATGGAAACATGCATTTTTATTATAGAGTTGCTTTCCCTATACTGTATTTTATTTTTGCTGTTACACATTTTTCTACCAGTTACTACTGTATTATTCTGTTGCATGCTTAGCCACCAACAAATCCCTCTCCTTAGGAAATGAATCTGTAATAAATCCCCTCATTCTGAAACACAGAAGATTCTGTTTGTTCCAAAAGATTTAAGATTTTTTTTAAAACACCACCACAGAAAACACCTATACTTACATTACTTATTTGTAATGATCTTATTCATGCTCTTACTTCTGACTGCTGTTCTTTTCTTTAGTAATACCATGAATGTTGCTGTGTTCCTTTCACTTGTTAGAAAATAATACCATCCCTATTAATGACAAAGGAAAAATTCCCCACCTTCAATTGATTACTGCTTAAGTTTGTAAATATGCAATGTATCAACATGTCTTGAAGGCACATTTAATTTAGGTCTTACTAGGTGGAGGGGGGAAAAAGCATGCTTAATCTGAAAAGCAGTTACTAGCTGAATTCCTTCATTTTTTTACAAAATTATTGTGTATAACAAGTCTTTAAGCTTGCTAGTTTTTACTCATAGAAAATGCACTTGATTGGCCTAAAGATTCCTGGGCAGCATGAAGTGCTTTGGGTCAGTCCGTGGTCTCTTAACATTGATAGTGATAAAATGATTCTGTTATACTGTGAAAACATTATGAGCAAACAGGATTAAACAGTGGTACAGAAAACTCAGTTCCTGGTAGCCAAAATTTACTATTCCAATGCTGATTCTTAAAATTCCTTTATGTTCTATTAAAATTATTTTTAGCCAAAAGACTCAACTCTGTATGCAAACTACAGCACGGTTTCAGAGAACAGCTGACAACTAGCTTCAGCATAACCAGAAGAAATACTTCTGCTATTTCAAAATTTCGGCCACATGTACTAACTGCAATGGACTATAACACATTTTTTCGTAGACAGATAGTTCAATAAGCAATCATTGCTCTGCCATCAAGTAATGACTTTGAAGAAGGTTCTGGACCCCAAGCTTAACTTCTAAGCAGTCAGAAAAACTTTCCTTTCCTGAATGTTTCAATAGAGAAAAGAGCGATGGGAGAAACATCTTAGTTGGAAGCAWTGAATTTGCCAGAATTCAGATTACCCCTGAAATTGAAAAAGTTATCCCCAAAATTGCAAATTCACTCAGAAAAAAAATGTCTAGTATTTTCAATATGACTCTATTGCCAGGAACAGGTTCCAGGGGAAAATTGCCAGTGAACTCTTTTCTACCTATTTTTCCAGGCCTACAAGATAATGTGTTTACTTCTTCATCCATCTAAAGCAGCTTTTTCAACCTATTTTCTCTCCCTGGCCTGTTAAGGAGGGGGGGTGAAAGAGCAGCTGGGTGGGCATCTGGCAGCCAGTCAAGGTCAATCCGCCCCATATGGTCACCTAAGTGAAAGACTAAAGAAAAAATGAGCTCTGTACTGATAACAGTGTTGTTATGATTCTAATCATAAGTTGATACTGAAATTACTGATGGTTGTACTACCAATGCACTAAAAACATTAGCCTCACACTTCACATCCTGCCACTCTCTACAGCCCTGGCATGGTCCTGGTCTAAGTTGCCCAGTTGCCCTGTGCCTCTGTTTCAAACACTTCCTCAGAACTTGGCCCATGGTACCTTCACTCAGCAGTGGGAAGATTAGGGAAAGAACATTTCTTTTTCCTGTCCTTGGATCAGTGGCAGTCCTCTTCTTCCCTAGCAAACTAATGGAGAACAGGAGATTTAGTATGTGACTGAACCTACCATGGGCATAAGGGTGTAGGGAAGGGGAGGGATTCCAGCATCACTGCGAAGCCACTCTAACATCTAAAGCCCTTCTGGGCCAGGTTTCAGCCTTCCCCTAAACAAATAGGCAGACACAGGTTCCTACTGGTCCGTGGTCCAAAACAGTTCAATTGTACTGCAACATTTATAGCAATCATGTTTTCATATTACTGTTGGGAAGGTTTAAATAATGTTACCCACCTCTACTAGCTGGCTCTCTGGTAATAGGTAGCACAATAGACCAATCACCCTAACATAGAAAACACTAGCATAAAAATACAGCTGTGCTAATATTCCAGCACCCAAAATGAAAAAGAGGGTTTGGCAGACATTTTTGTTCCCCACATGATATCTAGCGGTATAAGAAAGATTCAGAGTTGTTAATGGCTTTTTTWAATTTACCTTTTCAATACATGTAGATAATTTAATACATTCCAAAACACATTGTTAAAGCCTGAATCTTAGACTACCACAGAGCTAACAACAAATTGCTGTAGTTAATCCTGTTTCTTGTGAAAGGTTTTATTCTTCATCTAAGCAAAATTCTTCCAGAAATTTCTTAGCACACACAAGTGTTAACCTCCTTAACAGGTGACAGAATATTCTCTCCTCAACTGTGAGATATCATGCATGTTCCCTTTGAGACCCAGACAGCTTAACTTGCCAGCAGAGAGGTCACGTACAGTGCTCTGCTACATTTGGTAGAAGCCTGGCAATGTCAGCAATGGCAGCTGGGTTCACTGCTCAACTATCAGGAGATAAAAGAAGAACAACTGCGATTAATACCTGCTAGGAACGTCTTACTTTCTCTCCTCTTAGCTGGCTAAAATCTGATGCTTTTCTGATTCAGAATTGAAAAGAAACTGAGTACAGTTCCTGTAAAATGTATAAAATTTTCTTTCTGTGAACTGAAAGTCAAAGTCTGTAACAGTAATAGGGGCATTTAAAGTAACATCACATAAAATACATAAATGTAAAAACCTGGATTACTGACTGGTGTTATGTAAAATAAAACACCATCTGAAATGGAGGAGTCATTATCATCTTAATACCAAGTGTGCATGTATTGAAACTAAGCTTCATCACAGATGTCTCCTGGATAGTCATTAAGTAGATAAGGGTCCAAACACTTTTCCAAACTACAGATAACACCAAAAGACAGTACACAAGTACACTTATTAACAGAACAGGAACCAGCCCTTTTAATCTGTTAATATTCTTTCTCCTTATATTACTTCCATTTTATATGGCTAAAGCCTCAGTAAATCAATATCCCTCTCCTGTACCAGATGTGGTTCTAGAAGAAATGGGAAGGATGAAGGGAAGGGGGAAATAGAACTATTTCATCTAAATCCTAAATGAATGACAGCATATCAATTTCACTGTAGTCCAGATTGTCATTTATTATGCACCAACAATCAGGAAGATTTTGTAGAATCCCAAATAAAATTATCCTGGGCACACAATGATGAATGACACTTAAGTATTTTCATAGCAAACTTTTAAGTATTTCAGAGACATACAAGCTTGCTTTAAAGAGTTCACCTGGGTTCTAGAAACATGCTGCTGATGTGCAACAGAGCTCTGTGAAAATTTATTTCCCTTCTCATCCCACTATTTCTTGGTGAGTTAACTTGGTCATTATATAACCATGTGCTTCTACACTCTGACTAACCACTTCTCCTACCTTGTAGTGTGGATATACCTCTGAGGTTGCACTTTTCATCTTTGGATTTTAAAAACATACTACATAGGTAGATAAATATAACACCATTTTATAAAGGGAGAAACTGAGCTGTACAAGAGTCAGTGGAATACGTGCACCTCTCCAAGCATCCAAAGCACATCCATAGATAGGCTACCATCACCTTGTCATCAATGGGTTAAAAGGGGCCAATACCTATAGAAGAATTGCTTATTTCCCTATTCATTGCTGAGACCACATTTTCAAAAAGCATAACAATTCTAATCCATGTGAAATATTTAACATGACTTGAAAGACTGATTTGTAATAATTTATAATGTAGCGCACATGAGCTGACTACTGACTGTTACAGCACAGCTACACTGGCTTTCGGAATACCTACAATAGGCTTGTGAAGATTTATTTGACTGTAAGGGTTGCTAGAGAACTAGGAAAAAGACAGCCCAGCATCTCTATATAACCTCCTGGTAAACATGGCAGGGGTCATTAAAAAGAATGCCAAGCTGTTAAAACGTGAAGATGCTACTTTGGCTCCAATTCAAAATTACATACCTGCTTTCCCAGTACTGGGAACAGACAGACGAAAAGAACATAAAACTATTTAAAAGTGATCCTTACAAAGGAGGTGGTTTTTAAGGGCTCTTCATTGCCAACAGTCATAAGCACTGAAGATGCAGTCAGGGCATATACTTCCAGCAGAATAGAAAGCCTTAGAAATATTTACAGATAAACCACAAATTAGAACTGAAGGTTAAAATTGACCCTCTAGGTTACTAAATCCAATCCTCCAGCACCACAGGGAGTAAGGACACCTAATCCTTTTCAAAAAAATGCTAGAGATTTCTTCTAAGTAGAATTATGGTGTTTTGGAATTTTTTCCCCATTTCTCTCAGTTTTGGGCTGGGTTTTTTAGGTTTTGTTTGTTGTTTTTTTAAGACACACACACACACACGCTTCACTCTTTCCATCCATGAAAGTACAGTGCAGGTTTTAAAACCTAAACAAGCATTGGTCTTTTTATCTCAGTAACGAAGGATAAACCCTACATTCCCCCCAAAATATCGTCATCTCTCTGCACTCATTCTAGTTTGAACTCATTTGTTTTGAACACAAGCAAGCAGAGATTACAGAATGTACTAGAAGAGGTCCCCCTAAGTAGCCTACTGAATGGCAATGATACTTGTCTATTACTAGTGCAAATATCTTGTCAGATATTCCAAAAACTGCATTTCTCTCATCAATTAAGTACATTCCCTGATCAATTAGCACACTGACGTCCTTCTCAGTCATTTTCAAATAATAAATTCATAATACATAAAATAAATTGTTCTGCCCCCCCCCCCCCGCACACAGACTTGCACTTTGGACTATTATATTTCAACCATTTCAATTACTTTCAGTATTCTCTTACTTCTGGTATCCCAGACACTCCAATCCTGTCTTTGACTGACAATAACACCTAATCTTGTGTCACTCTGAAGTATCCTTAGAAAAAGTACTACTTGTGATGCTAAGTTTGTTAATGAAAAATATTGACTAATACTAGATTCAAGTACAACTGTTGAGGAATTCTAATATACTCCTTCTGATCTTACAGTTCATATTTCAACTGTATTTGTTTTCAGTTCATTATCAAATTCTTTACCACACCCTTACACTTTGTGTCCTAACTTCCCATTCAACTTGCAATTTTCCATCTAGCACTACAGTAAATATTTTCGTACAGGCCTAAAAAGGCAATCTATCGAATTTATTTCTAGAAAATCAGCTAGCAAAATATCCAGTTAGTCTTGAAGAACCTACTGCTGAGAGTGTGGTGCACATTTTACCCAATTTTCTGTTTATGTTTACATATTTATCCCTTAGAAACTAATTTTAAATTCTTGCATGCTACTGAGGTCAAATAGGCTAGTTCTCTCAGCTACTTTTCTTCCTATTTAAAACATTATTTAACAGTATTCAAAAATGTTATTGAATACCCCAAATTCTGCAACGTTACGATTCCTAAAGAATGTTTCATTGATTAAAACTCTTTCGCGCCTTGTCCCTTGCTGTTTCTGTACTGTTAAGATGAGATTTATCAAAATCAGGCATTAACAGCTGACCACAGCCCCTGACAGAGAGAACTGCAGTAACTAAGCCTGGTCAGCAAGCACAYAGAAGACTGCAGGCAAGTGGTAAAATAAAAGTCCCCACAAAAGCAGAAGCACAAAGGTCGACCTGTTTAAAGGGGTGTGTTCGAAGACAACAGAGAAGGAGTAACGGTGCAGCAAGTCCACCATCCATGACAGTAGGGATTTTGGAGATCTGATAATTATACATCCCACCATAGTTTAATAATTTATAAGCTTATTAAACTTTGATTTTTGAAATATATTCATTATTAATTAAGCAGCACTTATGTAAGACCTTTTAGCACAATTTTCTCAGTATTCTTTTGTGAAAAGAGAGACTATTTAGCAATCAGTAACTACTTTTCAGAGGAATATAATATATCATTCAGTTACACAAACAGAACAGCACAAAATGATTACAGTTGAATTAATTACAAAGATAAAACAGGTCTGCTTTTCTAATACTACACCAATCGTAGTATGGACAGTGATTATACTTTTACTGTCTTCAAATATTATTCATGTTTTAATTTTCCTTTTTAAACTCATAAATCATATTTAAGAAAGTGTAGCTGGATACATAACAACAGCTTGAGAGCAGGAAAATAAATTGTATCATAGGTTATTACCTACATATTCATTCATGTTACACTGTTCCTTTGGTTTAGACCCAGTTTGGGGCAGAACAAGAACTGGAAGGGTGCATGGAAATTTAGCATACCTGGCCAGTGATCTCCTTTTCCAGAGAAGCACATTCTGCCCCAAATATACTAGTTCTTATTCTAAGGTAACAAAAAAAGTGAAATTGATTGCTATGATTTTTTAACAGTCAGATTAGATATCAAACCTTTCAAACCCAGGACTCCTTAAAAGTTGGAGTTAAGATTTAATCGTTGGCCATGTCTGAAACACAAAAACGTCTATAGTTTTTAATAGTGACATGTGAGTTTCTAAAGTCAGTATAAATCTACACATTGACAAATAATAAATTGTATTGTGCACTCAGACACTCACTGGTGTAAAATATGAACAACATGAAAGTCATTTAGATTTTAGCTTAAAACCCAAGCATAATATAGCAGCCACTTTACACTACATTAGCACGCTTTGCCAACAGATTAGCAGAGCTGCTACAGCCTAARTTGAGAACAGCTCTTTGCTGTCAGATGCTTTCAAGAAGCAGTGAAAGTTAAAAAACTTGAACTCCTTAATTGCCAGCTAAGCCTTTAAAAGATAAACATATCCATGAGTTTTCCCTTTAAAACCAAAATGGCAACTGAATTTAACCTGCTTATGTTCACAGAGTAGAAACTGCCGTCTTTGACCTACTCAATCTTACAGAAGACAATCTTACTATATAAACATGCATACTCACTCTCCCTCTTTCCAGTGAGTAGGTGCTGAAGAGAGGATGCTTCACCCCACAGATCAACTTGGTCACAAATTTTCAAAACCCGAGAATTTTAATAACTTTGGAAAGAAAAGGGGCTGTGCRTGTTAGAGGTTGTTTCATCTATTAGTATCCCTTTGAGAAGAAGCATGTTCTCAGAACATCAGAAACAACTTAAAATGGCATGGAGCATATGAAGGACTTTCTGTCACCCACACCTGCCAGTTTTAGTAGCTTTTCAGGGAACAAATTAAGCTCTTACAAAAACAGAAGCTGTGACTATCATACTTCTAATCTGATACATATAGGAACAGAATACTGTTCCAAAAGCAAATGAAATCCATACATCAAAAGGAGCATTTTGATATGCTTATATTATCAGCTAACTGCCAGAAATCTGACAAGGATTCCTCAGAAGAAAGGTTATCAAAATAGAGACTAGCAAGTAGATATATTAATTAAATTGCAAATAAGAATTATTTAGATTTATAAATTAATAACACCTGTGTTTTGAAAAATTATCTATGCATGAAATAGTGAAACGTCTTGATTTCTAATACACTGAAATGGAATTAATATTGCCTGGTTACAACAGCTATAAGCCCTGTAAGAGCTACCCTTTAAATGTATATGACTGCACCATTATTACACTCCTTGAGTATCAGTAAACTTTTTTTAACAGTTCCTGAAAAAAATAAAATAAAATCAATATAGCTACTTAGAACCTCAGTTTCTAGTTAAAATGAGTAAAGTCACCATCAAAAAAGCAGGCTCTCTCTCTGGTTATCATGTGCTATATTGCCATACAAGTTCAACACACAGAATATTCTTATTTGAACAAATAAGCTCATGACAAAGTTTACATAAAATTTTGAATATGTTTAAATGTTGGTACATTTTAATTATTTTAAATTTCAAATGCTATATCAAGAATACACAAAATTAGAATCACAGACAAGCTCCTTTTTTGGGGAAACTTTCTTCCCCATCCCTGCCATAATAAATATGATTTTGATATGTAAACCATGAATAGGGAAGGAAATTCTATTTTATCCATAAATCTTAACAGTTGAATTAATCATTCTTCATTAAAACATAGCAGGTGCAAAAATATTGACACTGTAGAATGAAACCACACCAAAAGAGAGGGTGAATAAATCAAATTATTTCACAAATTTAAAGTAAGGTGATCGTATTCATCGATCTGATTGCGAAGTCCTACAGAACAAATACATTGAAGTGTTTCTAGTAAACATAACAGTTATAAGGACATTCTCAATCCTCTCAAATATTCCCCTCAACCTTTGGGACATACGCTTGGTACACTGGGCAAGAATTAGACACTGAAGATAATAATTCTTAGCTCATTTTTGATGCATACTGTCTACTCACCGTGGTAGTCTATACTAACTACATTACAAACAAAGTCAGCAGAGGTAGTAGAGAAATTACTCCTTCCTGTTCTCTGCATTCCCTAATGAGCTGGCAGACGATAGTCAGAAGACTTGATTTCCACATGCATCTTCAGTATAGCTGCTGCGGAGTGAATGGAAACAACCAGTCTCTGAACAGACAGACAAAATATAATAATGTAAATTTTATTAATTATAGGGAGTTAAACCAGTATTTCTTCTAGCTCTGGAACAACTTCAGTCACAGCTGGACCACTTTAATTCAAGAAAACTTGAAATCAAGTGTTTAGGTAGTTTTAATTTGAGCAAAACTAAGCAGTTAACTCCTTGATTAAAAATATAACTGAAAAATAAAAGTAAGTAGAAGAAAATCTTTAGGATTATTGTTTTACACATAACCCTTAACAGTCATCCATTGAACTACAGCTTTGAAAAAAAATTCTGTAAGCTATTTATTACCTCTGCGAGGACAAGGATGATGCCATGTCTTCTATCTAACACACCACTGGCGGATTTAAATATGTGATGTTTTGCTAATCCTTTCAAGTCAACCATGGCAAAAACGTCACTGATTTTGACATTGGGTTAATCTCACAGAGTACCCTTTTAGCAACTTTGTTAGCAGCATCCTAGACTCAAAAGTAAAACACTCAACTGGACAGAACCTCTCAGACAGATGAATAGAAACCTTATTTACCAGTTTCCAAGCTGAACATGTTCATCTGTCTGGCAAAGCATCTTAGGCAATACATCAGCCAAGAACATCAGTACGACTTGAGGCCAGTTCTGACTATCAGACATTTTGACTGAAAGCAACACGGTGTCTGAACTTAGAGCACTTCTGCCTAAAGCCTCTTGCAAGATTGGCTTCAATATCTTGGTTTCCATAGGAATAAACAGAACTATCAACTGGCACRCAGTCAAAGAATACAATAGAGAAGACAACTGACCAGTGCTGTAAAAGCCAAGGTAAAACTGTTTCCCAGCATAAGTTGAAGGAAAATAGGTGTTTGTATCTTACAGCCTTTGACCTCATTTATCCATGCTGTTTCTGTGTAGTGTTCTACGCTCTTCAGCTCTAAATTTTATGGTCTACCTATAGAAATTAGTGGCTTTCATGTAAAAAACACTTCAAGGATGAAAATGCAATTAGCATTCTCATTTCCAGTTGATCTCTTCTACTGTCACTGAACTTGTTTTCCTGTAGTGTTCTTTTTTAGTCATTCAGGCAGAAGTACCCACAACACACAATCTCTGGGGATTTATGAGAAGACCTAAGACACATCATCCATATTTACAGGATCACTGCCCACCTCTTCATAAAGAATCAAAGACTAAGTTTCCAAAAAATATTGTATTTCAAAAAATATTGTGATTTGAAAGATTTGGCAGCAAGTACTGACCCCCTCCTCCCCAAAAATGCAAGTACTAGAAAATATTTACTACATTCATTTTCTTCATCTTAATGGCTTTAAGTTGAACAGTCTTGAACTAMGAGTAGTGTTAAAAAACTAAGAAAATATATCCCTGAAATATATGTCTTTCTTTTTAAAAATGGCATTTTCATATATTCACATTTTTCTCAAATCCTAGTAAAGTTTTGATTTATGTCCATATTTGTAATGTTCTTTCCATTTTTAGTAATTATCTGCATACCTCACATAACTGATGTTTTGCAGATGTCCAAGTCTCTTATGGCTTAGTTATACATACATTACTTAATGCCTCCTAAACTTCCCACCTCTCTTCCAGAAACATAAGACAAGTTAGGATGGCTGCTCAAAAGCATTTTAGCATGACAAAAAAAATCCTTGATAATCTGCTTACGCACAGAAATTTTTAAATTGTATAAGCTCATACTTTAAGAGGATAAACCTACATTTAGACACACTTCATATGATTTTCCATTCTTCTAGATATGTTTCTATGCTGTGTCCAGATTTCTGTTTAAAATCTAATAAAAATGTTATAAAGAACAGTATTATCCATGACAGAATTCTACCTGAAAAACAAGTCTGAATGACAGCCATCAGTCCGGTCAAAGTCCTCACTTTTTAGCCTAAATTTCTGCAGTACTGTTTTATTCTGGAAGCAAACTAATTGCCATTGCTACTCAGTATCGCTCTGACCAGTACTGTGTCACTACTGCCTTGTACTTCTTAATTGCACCCCTCTAAGGGCTTGCGCGTGTGAGTCCTTACAGACTCCTGGAAGCAACAATGCTTGCAAAATGAAAACTTTGCATGTATACTCATTTTTGAGCATATCTTCCCAGAATTTTTTGTTATGATTTTAGCTGCTGTTTTATCTGAAAATAAGTCCATGTTTTTTAATTGATTTAAATATATTTCAAACATCTTAAGTCCTATAACAAACCACTGTGTGAAATAATTACAAAACTACATACCAAATTCTACTTTATGAGAAAAGTTCTCCAGCCACAGTGAAATTTCCAGAACTATTACAGAAGTAGACAGACAACCCATAATGAAAATAACCTGCTATAAAGGTAGGTTTACCCTTACTTAAAATAATTTTTGAGACTCTTGAGGCTGCTTTTATATATTGCAGTATTTTATAGCTTCTATAGACACTATAGTGACGTTTGAGATTTAAAATGAAGTCAGAATCTACTTACAGCACTGGTAAATAAACCAAAGCCTTAGTAAGCTACTCAAACTACATCCTAGCAGTACTAAAAGTACTGGATTTACTTCTCTTTGTTCAGACTATAGGCAGTTAAAATAACAAGTCAAGCTTGGTGTTTCTTAAAGTCTTCCCAAATCTATATCATACTAACAGAATATTGAAAAAACATGTCCTATGCATATGTATATTTATGTTTAAATGTTCCCATCAGAAGGCTTAACATATACAGATGATATTCATAACATAAATCACTTAATATTTCAGTAGAAATCATTCCTCATTAATAAAAATTGGTAGCATTCTTCATTAATTCCTCATTATTCATTAATAAAAAAARTGTGTAACAAAAAAGGGTTTCAAGCTGCTCTACAAAAAGACGAAAAAAATGATAATTTTAACAGGTAAGGTAAACTAATTTTGCATTTTATGAAATGCTGACATTAGCTGTTGCTTTCCTGTTCTGAAACAACAGAATTTGCTTATGTAGTTTATACATATCCATTTTGACTTGAGTGTGATTCAYCTAATTCTCTTTAATCAACAATTTAACCAACTGTTTACAGACAAAAAGAGAGACAAATGAAAAATTAGTGCTCCTGGAGTTTGTGGCTGGCCATAAGATCTGAATTTATTTTTCAAATACCTTCTATAGCAATAGCCTTGCATGCTGAAGACATCCTATCTAGTATACTATTGATTCAAATGACAAGCCTGAGCATCAGATTAAGGAYGTGTCATACACCTGATAGAAGATTCCTGGAGAATTCAGCAGAAAGGTGTCCTGTTTCAAAATGATCTATTGCTGGTACTACATTTATTGAAGTGTATGTGGAAACATTTAACACAAAACTAATTCACTTAAAATTAGAAAAACATTTATAATTAGTGAAAACAAATACCTTCACTTTTATGACAGAATACCCGGAAAAAGTCACCTCATTCAAACAGAAATCACCAAACAGCTCACAAAACTGAACTAAACCAAACTGATGAGCTAATACTAGTGATAGTCCTGGTTTAATTTGTCAGTGCCAAATCTCAACGCAAACAAGTGGTTTCTCAGTCCCAACAACAATATTTCTTCTTGTAACCATTAAAGATCAGTCGTGAGGTCAGCTGCTGAGGGGCAATTAATGCAAGAATGATGTTTTATAAAGGACACTCAAACAGGGAGATGCCTTTGCCTGTAAAGCTATTTTTTAAGATACAGACTTGGCAGCAGACATCAATGTCCTGGGAGAAAAGCTGGGCAAGTCTCTTGTGCACTGAGGGATGCCATAATGCTAAACATGCTAAAGAAACAGCAATAAGTGAAACAAAATTAAATCTATTCAGATATGAACTATAACACTCCAAGTATAGTACCATGTTTAGAAAGAATCGCGTTTTTAAGATGCAAACATTAATTTTCAAGTTCAAATGCTAAAGAGATTTTCACCTATCCTTTGAATAAAACAAAATGAGAGAGAGTGGACAGCCATTTGATAACAGTGTGTAAAAAAGACCTAGCAGTTGAAACCCAGGATAATTCAGTCAACTTAAAACAGCCAAACATCAAGCAACATGTAATAACGTTCTGTAGAAAAAGCACTGCTCATGCCTTCATAGAGTACTTGTCTTTGCTGGGCAAAATTTTGCCTAATTGTCCTAAAGCATGTCTGCATCCTGTTCAGTTCTAGTCCRTCTTCATCTGAGTTTGTTATGCACCAGTTTGGTTTTTTTAGCCTTACAAGGTCACTTAAGATGTTTTTTTAAGGGCAGGATCACTTTACTTTCTCATTCTTTTAATTGACTTTCTTCATAAACTAATATGAATTATTACATTCATTCATATCAGCCTGAAAAATTATGGCTACAGAGGACTTAGAAAAGATCTGAAAAAGTAACAATGGGCAAGTCATCAGCCCAGATGCTCTTCTAAATTTTACTCACAAAAGTACGACCGTGAATTTGATAAATGAAAATAAAGTAATTCTACCAGCTGGCTGTACAGATATTTAAGATATCCTTCCATATGCTATGCAGAATTAGTTCCTTTTCACTGGGAAACCAACACAAGCAGGGCTGCTCTATGTTCTGCCACCATGGCTTGCACTTCATTCATATTTTCAAAATCTGTTAGAAAATCACTGCAGTTGGAGACATTTCTTATTATTTTTAATGAAATCTGAAATGCTTGAGATCAAGACAGCTCAACAGAGGCACTAGTATGATAATACAATATATGTTTTGGGCCTGACAATATCCTCTTCAGCAGTCTGGATCATGAAAGCTTATTTCAAACACAGGAAACATGGTAAAAGAAGATATAAAGCCAAACGGTGGAAGGGAGGAGAGCTAACAGAGCAAGAAGCAGAGCAGAGATGCAGAGAAGTGAAATTACATCGTGCTTGAAAATGAGAGAGAATAGTTTGTACAATGAAAATAAGTCAATTAGGTTAATAAAAATAGCTGTGACATTGCTGGAGGAGAAGAGAAAGAAAACACCATCAATAGTGATGTTCTAGCTAGACCAAGAAGGGGAGAAAATGGGGAAAGCACAGATCATTGCCATGGCAAGGAAATTGTCTGGGAAAAAAAAAAAAGGGCAAGGATTTTGGTAGCAACCATTAGGTAAAGCTCTAGAAATTAAGATACTGAATTATGACACACTTCTTATCACAATGAATAAAAATAAAGCAGGAACTTGACAAAAAAAGTACTTTTTCAGAAGAATGGACAGATTTTTAATAAGCTAAAAATATAATTTAAAAATCTTCTGGTAATAAATGGGCCAGGGCTTATTTTATTATCAGGAAAAAGCACATTCTATCACAGTGCTTCTATAGCGCAGACTACAACAGAGTGTAGAAACACTGGGTCAGCGTCATGGATATTGTGGATATTGGAGCCAACCTGGCCACAGCAGCATAATACTTCTCTTGCAGCTCAGCAATCTCAGCTATCTTCACCACAATTAAATCTGCAAGAGCAGGCCATTATCTCAATTCTTCATCTGTCTTCCTATAGCTTACACCAGAAGGTTAAACATGATTAAATCAGATTATACACACTCAAAACTAAATACGAAGATCATAAAGTGAGAGTTGGAGAAGCAATGAAACAAAACAGAGAGGGAAAGATGAAGCAGAGAACTGGATTATGAGAAAAGTTAGAAGTTTAGTTCTGATAAAGCCTAGACTAAAAATGACAGAGATACAATACCTGTCAGATAACTAATTGCAAAAGGAAAAATGATTCAAGACCCCTGAATCCAGACTCTCACACAAAGATGCGTCTTTGGGAGCATGGCAGTCAATCTGAAAGGGGAAAAAGCCCATGATTTCTGACACGTTAGCCATTGAAGCATGATAACAGACGGATAATACGTTCAAGATTTCTGCTTCTGAAATACTCAGAGCATTGTACTAACCTACRAAGATAAACCTGAGATTAAGGATGGGTTTGCCAGCATTTACAGCAGACCACCAGTAAATACGCTGTCATAAGTCCAAATAGCCATCAGTAAGTGGTGTAGAAGAGAGGGGAGCAGCAGGGGAATCAACCCAAACTGAAACACCAATAGTAAAACCACTAGTATAGAATAAATGATCAAAAACATCTATGTGGTTTAAAAAAAAATCTACAAGCTTATAAAAAAKAAGAAAAATATAAAATTGTCTTTTTTTCAATTAGCCAATACAAACTAAAGGGCTTTYCCCCCCCTTTCTAAAAATTGCTATTTCAAGGTCATCAGCAGCTAAGGATGATAGCTCCTTGTAAGAGATGGCCAGTTATATGAAGGATAACTTTGGCCAAGTACTACAGATCTTAGGAAAAGTGTGTTACATAGACAAAGGAGATACTGGTATGATTACAGTTAAGACTTGCTTTGAAAAGAGCGACAAAGTAAGATGACAAAGAAAGAAACCACTATTTTAGTAATTTTATAAACAAACAAATCCTCCTTTAAAATCTAGTCCTATTATTTATTCTGGTAAGGTAAATATTAGTACCATAAACCTTCTGAGACATTAATCTGAAAAAAATTATTTGTTCTACCAGAATAATGGCTCTTTCATTGGATTTATCTTCTTTAGAACAATTCAAAACTTCATCCAAGAAACAGGCAGAGAGCAAGGGACCAAAAGCAACAACTGTTAAGAAAATACAGACAAAATTCAACTGACAATTTTACCATCCAATGCAGGACTGGATCATAGTACTTATTCTACTTCCAGTAACATTGCAACAACTGCTTATATCTCAAAAAACATATTGATACTATCAGACTGCCAAATCTTTAAACAAAATATTAAAACAAAATATCCAGTTTCTTTATAGCTTCTGCTAAGTGATTCCCTCCGTTGGTGGATATTTTTCTCTCCTATGTCATAATCTTTTGCATTTTTATTCCCCATCTCAGTAGTTAACTGACTTTTTCTCAATACATAGAACCAGTCCGATTTGGCATCACGCTGCCAAATCTGTTTCACACAAATTCTGTCTGTCTCTGTGTGTGCGCGCGCGTGTGTGTGAGAGAGAGAGMGAGCGAGATACAGAGAGAGCGCACACCACGCATCCTCATTAACTGGAGAGACATATAATTAAACAAGAAGGGGTTAAAGCGTACATTAGCCTATTCTACTTTTCTACCTATTACTTTTTAAAAAGCTTTCATATGTCTTCTTCCTTGTTTCTGAAAGCTAACCATCCCTTCTTCCTTTCAGCAAGGCTGACATTTGACAGCTTAACATAGCTGACAGGGTTACCCAACAGCCCACCCTCCCTATTCTCAATCCAATTAGACCTCTAATCCTCCAGATGAAAGGCCCAACTACTCACGTTCCTCATGACAAGGACAGCTATTGATTATTTGTCACTACAGCTAACACCTTCTCTGTCGAGGCCACTCTGACAGAAGCAAACCTACCAAATTAGACAGCACTTTATCTGCCCTGGAGGCCAAATGGCACAACAAGTAAAGGCTAATAAATGGTATAAAAATGAACAAATCATAACATTATGACAGGTTGATCGTTGCCAGCAGCTTCACAGCTCCAGCTTGATGCTCCGTTAGACCTGTTCCTTCTCTTTTCTTTTCCACTCGTGCTCCAACTTTGACTGAATTAAAGGCCAGAACAATTAAGGCATTTGACCAGCAAAGATAAGCTAGGATAGAAGTATCATCAAGGGACACAAATGTCAATAGCAGACTACCGTTTGTCAATAAAAACATTCCAGAGATGCAAATGCTTATGACTCTGCTCTCCACTAGGCTGTACTAACTCCCTTTGTACAGAGCGCTTCTCGAGCCCAGGCAGAAACTGCGGGAAAATTAACCCCAGAAAACCAAGCTTGAGCTGGGAAGCATTCTTATCAGGCGAGGATTTGCATCATTAAAAAATGGAATCCCAATACCAAGCTACATGACAGAGAGATGTTACGGTTGTTATTCCATTTAATATCTACGAAATTTTCCTTTCTTTTTAGTGGAGTGATATAAACCAGGAATACATCATTTGAATTCATCATTATAAATTTTCTTCAATTGTCTCTCAAGAAAAAAAAAGTCTGYTTCTAGGACAATATGCGTATCTAGTAACATAGGACCTCACAAGTCACATCACTCTAAGGCAAACTGAAAAGCAGTTACAACATTTATTATTTTTACAGTGGTACTATCCAAAAACATTAACAGCGAGATCAGAGGCACAGTCCCTGAACTGAGGCTGTTTAATGCAAGAAGCAGCAGGAAGAGAACATAAAAAAAACCCCAAAATAAAACACCACAACCACGGGAACATTGTTAAGATCACGTAATCACAAGAATAACGTGAGTAAAAATACACAAGTTCTTGAAGCAGTTAAAAAGCAATTAGTACCGCCCTGCCATAATTAATTAGTTGATTTCTCAAATATGCCTGAAAGAATGTATTTTCCAGCAAGGGATCCCTACGCTTCTCAAACTGCTTACTAACAATAAAAGAATATTAAATCAAATTACATTAAAACTTAAATAAAATAAAAGCTTCTTTAGCTAAAGAAGATATGAGACATGAATATCTGCTGTTCTACTTCGGAAAAATCTAGTTTAACTGAGGAAAATGTTACTGTGTAACATCTAGATAGTACAGATACATGAAACTAGATGCAAGTGCAACATAATGCTATTTAAAAAAAAAATCTAAACACTGTAAAAAGTTTTATTCAGTAAAAAAAGTAATCAAATTATGTAGTATTTGTCCTCAGACTGTTTTAACTTCTTAGGTTTACAAAATACTCTTGTGGATGAACACATATTTATTAATCGTTTCAATCAGACAGAGATGACTAAACTCTTTAACAGATGTGCATTTCAGTACCGTAATATCACAAAACATAGATACTAGAATGAATAGTCTGGCAACAGATCCCTTAAGATTACTTTGCCCTTAGAAAAAATGAACCTACAAGACATTTAGGTAAGTTGGGTCTCATAAAACTCACGCAAACCGGTAAACTACTGGTAAGTTGAAATTGTATATAATATTTCTAGGAATAAACTTGTTACGATACTGCTTTAAAACATACTCCCAATATAATAAATCGCTGCAACGAGGAGACAAATATTTTCACTGCCAAACAACGTTGTGTGCCATTTCGTAGCTGTGTTTCCCCTTACCGGCACAAAACCCGCCTGCAACACCATCCTGCCCTTCCCACAGCCAGGCCGGCTCAGCCTCCCCCGCGCGGAGCCCCGCGCCGCACCTACCCGTGCCGAGGGAGACCCCTAGCGGCGCCGCCGCCCAGCCCGCCCCACCGCGGGCCGCCGCGCAAACGTCTCCCSCGCTCCTCCTCGCTCTGCGCAGACATTCGCGCCTGCGCTGGCCGCAGGGAGCCCGCGGTGTTCTCGGGAGCTGGAAAACCTGAACAGCTCGAAAAATTCCCTTAYCGTCCGTATTATAAACCTCCTACTTATCCGAGGTTATATTCCACGCCGTGGTCTGTTCTTATTTAAGCAGAGTCTCGTTCTTTTTAACGCATGCCTTGTTTACGTAGAAAAGGAATACCTGTCACTCTCCCAGTTTGGTTTTACCTAGTTCATTAAACATATTCTCATTTGGGCTTTTTTCCTCCCCCTTTCTTATTTTAAGAGCTTTTCTTTTTTTTTTTAAAACTTCAGCTACGATGACTAAAATCCCAAGGTTACACTAGAGGACTAGCTGGTGCCAAGTAGTGAAGAAAAATTACTATTATTCTTCATTTCTAATCATATCAGAAGAATCTGTAAGTGTCTTTGTATAAGTATTAGACTTATTAACCTGATGAGTTGGCTCCCCCATTATTATTCCTGAGTTTTCTTCTGCAATACTTATTTGTAATATTTGGTTTATGATTGCTATTCTGGATAAGTGTGAATCTTTTCCATCATTATAGGTCAGAATCAGAAATCATATACCACACTGTCTTTCAAGTTGTGTCCCAGGAGACGTGCCTCCCTGAGAATCATATCCGAACATCCTTTACACATAGCAAGAGTTAATCCATTCGTCTTCACAAAAACCTTAGATGTATTTATTCTTTGTTCTACTTTTAAATTAGGTTTGTAACCCTCATAATTAAAACAAAATCCTTCAAAATACGGATGCTACAATGACAGCTGCCAGTCATCAACTGGAGATCACCACTTCACGTGCATGTAAAAGAGAAGGCACTACACTTGATCCATCCCTTTCCACACAAATATACTCTTCTATGTAGTATTTGTCTAAATAGGCCACAAGTGCTCCTGCTGCAAATCCTCTCTTTAAGCCTCCCCCAGCCACCTTCAGCTTTCGCTTCTACTATTCTAAATGGGGAAAAATGGTATTTTGCTATTACGAGTGGAAGTAGATAGAAGCATTCTGTCTATAGCAGGCTATAGAGCAAACCTGTCAGATATTTATAGTATAATGCATTTTAGTGCCTCAGCCAGCTTTCTTTGCTCTCTTTCACAATCCCGTCCTATCCAAAGACAATGACGAACACTACCTTTTTTGTTTAGCCATGACGGTAATTCCTTTGATGCTCAAAATGACTGCTGCAAAGTAGTATATTCAGGGAGGTAGTCACAAATTGCAAGCAATATTTTCAAACACAGTTTATAAGAATAAGCAAGTTTAGTAACCAACAGTTATTAAAATAATTTAAAAGAGTCTATTTTACATGCGCCATAGCCTACAGACATTCATACCATATTTATCAGCACAGTCTGTATAGAGACAGAGCCTGATCTTTAGCTACTCCGAAATTCTGATCTTGAACTTGAAGTCAAAAGAGCTACTCTGGCATGTAAATTTTTGCATAACCTTGTCTTAAACTGTGATTTTCTACTAACATAAAACCAGTGGAAATCAGATTCAGATGCCTTAGTATCTGCTGTGCAACTGAAGCCTGGCTTGTAGAACAGTATTTCTACAGTTCTCTCTTCTGCAGACAAGAAAACTGGCTGGATTTTAACCCACATTTTGACAGTGGAAACAGATGATTGCTGGATACCACTATAGTGACTTAACACTTAAGGAGCAACCAACAATGTGCACGCTCTTACCTTGTTACAAGGAATGACAAAGTGTGTAAGCTGAAAATACATTGCCTGAAAATATTAGAATCACATATTTGTCTTGCAAAGTAATGCCCAAATCAAGCTCTCCATACCAACAAAACTGTTGTCAAGCTTTTACAGAAAGCTAAAGTACCCACAGGAAGCTGGGCTCCAATTGGCTTCAATTGTGCTGCTCTATAATGTTTACTGTAACTGACTTGGAAAGCCTTTCCTCTCCTTCACATTTGTGATGCACTAATGAATGAAGATACAGAATTTCTAAAGTTGAAAAATACACAAGGCAGCGTGCTGACCATTCTCCTTATGTCTAGTGTTGCTTGATTTCCCAGAACATTTTCAGACCAATCATTTCTCTCTCTAGCTACACGCAAAGGAGCTTACCTAACACTGGTCTCCACAAGATGCTTTCATCTTGTATTATTTTTTGTGTACGAACATGTTCCAAGCCACCCTGCACATTTCAGTGGAGAATAGTGAAATTTAAGATGCCCTGGAGCTATGTTGGAATGCTGAGTTTCATAAGAGGAGACCAATACTTTGATTTCAAGATCACCATTTCATACTTCAATATTTTGCTCACTGATCACTAAATCAAGACAGGTTAATGCAGAGGCAAATGGAAGTATTAATGAAATCTAAAGCACAGTCTGTAGCAGAATTAGAGAGACATACAAGATCCTGAAAGAAAGCCACAGCTGCTATTTATCACACAAAAAAACATTCAAAAAGGTTCCCTTGTCCTCCCTCAACTCAAATGGAACGCTGCTAAATTTTTATCTAAGGTTTTAAGAATATTTTTCATGACGTCAAAGTTCATTTAGGAAGTTTCAGCCCTGCACAGTCTCTGGCTGCTTTATTATTCTTCCTTGGCAGTGACAGCACAACTTTCTGGGGACCATATTGTAAATCAGATCTCTGTAACAATGTGAGTTTTTTCTTCCTAAACTTTTCCTGCAGTTATTTTTAACCATTTCAATTAGGCTTACAGCACAGATCAACAGTAGCATCAGCACAACCAATAGTGAAAAGCATTTGGGAGCATGAGGACTTGTAGTAAACAGGCAGAAAAYGAATCATTATTTTGTAGAGTTCATTTTCTGCTGACTCACTGAACAGTGAGCAGTGGTGTTGGGGGAAGGCCATGGGCAGGACCAACCCTTTGGTAGCTAGATCAGCTTATCTGTAATACAACCCATACAAATCACATACAAGGAACTGTGTCTTCTGCCCTTGAGCATCTTCAGGCTGCGTTCACTAGAGAGAACCCTTTGTTCGGGAAAGTAAAGAAAATATTTGTATCACAGTTATTGTCTGTGGCTTAATTAAACACAGAGGAAACTATAGTCCTGCATGTAAAAAAATCACCTCTTCTGGCTGGTTGGCCAACATTCCTGTTTCACACCTTGGTTTGTTCAGATTTTTCACATTTATTTAAATTGTGTGTTCATATGAAAGTATGACAGAATGAATGTAAAGCTCATTCATACTTCATGAACCCATATGCACAGAATTAATATTACTCATTATGAGCTCTCACTTAAGAGGCAACATCACAAAAGATTACCAGCCTAGGGAAAAAAGAACATCAACTGACCACCATCATCTCTGAAAGGCACCGTGATTATTTATTTTCATGATATAGATTGGGAAAGTAAGTTAGAAGCACATGTGCTCTTTTATGCAGTTCAAATAATGCCTTATGAATGATTTGAGAGACTATAGCTCTAGGAAATATATCTTAAAAAAGGTAGTGAGGGAAAAATGTATAAGCTTGCTCCCAGGCAAGTTTTATTCAGGAGCTTTTAATACAAACATCTTTTACTTGGACAAGAAAGGTGAAATAACATTCTGGTTTTGGGGCTCTTGGACTATCCTGACTGTACTCATTAGATAAGACTTGGGAATGAGCTTTCATAAAATAAGTGAACTAAAGACTACCTTCTGTTTCTAATTTTCTGCCAGGTCTTATCCTTCCACAAGCTGTCTTTTCTTACTTCCTTCTTTACCTGTATGGTTACTGGTGAGTATACAGGAACAACCATTTTTTCTAGTTTAAGAAAAGTTACAATTAAAGATCATTAAAATATACCCTCCTACTTTACACAGAATTCCTAACTGCATCCTGGATGTACTGTTATTTATCAATAACTGTGTCAGCAAAGAATTAATATAACCTACAGAATATTTAATGCTTCTAGATAATGAAAGCCACATTTTCCCACTGGGGTGGTATTAACCTTCCTGAAACCAAAATTAATATCCTCCTGATAGTTAAGCATCCTGATAGATTATTTTAAGTGCATATTATTAGCATCCAACAACAAAACTATTGAATTTTTTCTTCTATCCTTGTTAACACAAAAGGCTGTGCTTGGGGAATTCATAGAGATTGTTACTTCCCCAGAGTAAACAGATTGCTAATAAGTGAGCATCCTTTGTGAGAAATTCTGAAAGAAGCAGGCCTGGATTTTTCCTTATATTAAACTGGAATTACTTAATGAAAGATAAATGAAAAAATCATATACAGGTAATTTGGGTATGTAGAAACACTTCCGTTCAGAAGTATTACATGTGGGTGTTTAAGCAAGTTGCAATTTAAGACTAGAAGCAAATTGCTACCAGAATGCTTACAAGTGAAAATGAATGTCTGTAGTTAAACTCATATCTGTGTCCACAGCATGTTTATTTCACAATAATCTAAGTTCTACCGGCTTAAACAATCTGTACCCACGCAGTAATACAGTTCCTCAGTGTGAAATCACTGGCAAATTATGTTAATGATTTTACTTCTGTTGCAATCAGTCACTGTTTCAGCTCCCAGTAAATTACATTCATGTTCTTGAAGTCACAACTGTCCTCTGAAACTCCTATGGCAATCTTCACAGGTGCACTCCTGCAATAATTTGTATCATTTTCTGGTGGGTTTGGGGTTTTGGGGTCTTTTTTGTTTGATTGTTTTTTAATTTAAATTTTCTGAAGTTAATGACTTGACCTCTCTTTTTTCTCTTTTTTTTCTTTTTTTTTTTAAAGGGTGTGCATCCTTTCAAAATTGCTTGGGAGACCTGTCCATTTAATGAGAGACACTAAAATATTCTACTTTTATAGTGGAACAGAAGAAAACCCCAGAAGAAAAACCAAGTACATGGCCTTCTGCCTACAAAGACTGAAACATCTCCATCATAAGGCTGATGAAGAAAAGACAGATACTACAAAAGATCATGTCAATGAAGATTCAAAAAAGATGACTTGCTAAAAAATGTGTGCCTTGGGTRAGATTCATTTATCACAATTTAGACATCGACAACGTCAAAACCTACATCAGATGCCTAAAAAGAATGACTGAGCTAGTCAGTGTGTCCTAAGGTACTCATCTATACTTTAGGGTGAATGAACTGCACCCTAAAGTGCATTAACTTTAAAAGTGATCTAGATGACTAGCTCAGATGTACACGTCTGCAATGTAAATTTCTACAGTTACATAAGATTATATCTCACATTGCATTGTAGTATATTTTGAATATTTTCCATCAAGAGAAACGATATATTTGTTACATTTAAGCAAAGAGTTTAACTTTCTAGCTCCTTATTCATGCTAAGAATCTCTTTCAGACCAACAGATGTGTAAAGGTTAAAAGCCGTAATACAAAGAATGTCTATCACCAAATGGAAGACTTATAATTAAGAACATAATTATTATCATTAAGCAACCACTCATCAAAGGTTATCATACCAATGTATAACCACAGTTGTTTTCAAAAAGCATTGCTATTTCTAGTAATATTAACAGCTGAAATTTCTGACCCTACCTTATTAACTTCAGGAACTTTCTGCAAAGAAAGGTGTGAGAACGCTTACGCCTAATCTGCTATTAAAGAAAGGTGACTAGGTGGACCAGTAAGTAAGGGAATATCCTAACTCTTACTTCTTGCAAATAGYCCAGAATGACACTAATTAAGTCTGAGACAGAGAGATTACAAGAACCCTTTGCTGAGAACCTGATACATCTTTCCAGGTAACTATTACTTTGTAGACATGCTCCAGTGCAAAAGCCATTTGGACGAAGCATGGCAAGACAAGGATGACATAGCGACTCATTAACTGGTAAAGATGACCTAGATATTAAAACCACATTAGATAGGGTTACTGAAATCATCAGATCACCTTCACTTTTTACCTATGTTGAAACCCTTGGAACTGAAAGAACATGGAATAGCATGGGTCAGTCTGCCTAGCTATGCTATCAGAAATATTTTTGACAGAGACTATGAACAGCATTTATATCAAGTGCAGAAATTTTGATACTGTTTATTGATATCAAAGCAAAATAGAGCTATTTTGACAACTCACAGTTCTGAAAGATGACTTCTAGGACACTTGTGGGACAACAAGCAAAAGCTCTGGAGTGCACCAGAATACCTGGGAGAAGATCAACTACACAACTGCAAATAACAAAGTAACTACTTGAAAAGGAGTTAAGACGTGCCATTAGGAAAAGATGAAGGATTAAGGAACTACTGTGAGACTCTCTATCACATCAGATAATGTTTTGTATGACCATATGGGTAATGCTGTGATCTTTACCTGTAATTTAGGAAGACCTCTGTATTATCAACAAATGAGAATTTGAATTTTGAACACTGGATGTGATTGTTAGCATTTTGAAGGACTGGAAGAAGTGCTTTTACAAAATAAAATCCTTATGCAACAGTAATAACAAACATGACGGGAGCAAAAGTTGTCTGTTACTCTGCAGACAATAGCTGGAAGTATAAAACTTGCAGAGAGGTGGAAGTTAAAAATAAAAATAAAATATAACAGAGAGCTGGTATGTACATATGTATATGTATACACACACTCACCAATTATAGCCAGGTTTGTAAATCACATAGGTGTAGTCAGAAGCTAGTTATGCAAGTGTTAATGGCATGATGTTACAGCTGTTCATTTAAATCCTATCCAACCAGAAATCCATCCTAGAGAAGAAAGGCAATTAAAGTCCTAATTCATTTTACTTAATACTGATGATTTATGACTGAATTCAGGGCTATGCCACATTTCTAAATGTTTGTTCTATAACAGGGATAGAAAAAAAACCCATACAAGCTATTTTACTAGGACTGAAAGACATGAACTGGCAGCCCCTTTATCATTGAAGTCTCCAGACAGAAAAACAGGAATAGCTTCATCTCAAGTGAGCAGGCATTTCTACCAATACCTTAGCACAGTTATTTGATGCTGGAGAAAAAACAAAGGAAAGAACCTTACATCAACTGTAGTTTTCGCTGATAGGGAACAGAGTATTGCAAGATTCTCTGACAGACAAATGGCAAAAAGCATTCTGCAGAGAATGAAACAAAGTTTTCTTTCGATAACCAGGATTACTAATGGGAGAGTCACCATCTTGAATCTAAACACATGGAGGAAGACATTCAGCTTTCTTCTGTCCAAGATGGCTAAATCATTCTTTCTGTTTGGCATTAGAAGAATATCTTCTCACAAACTCTGCCTCTGAGACAGTTCTGTGGCTCCCAAATACAGCAGAGACCATTTTTTGTCAAATCAACTGCAAGACTGTTTCAGAGGAACACCTGTAAAGGGACATGTAAAGGAAGCCTGTAGAATGATAACCTAAAGAGACTCAAATATTCTGGCAACAAACTCTAGCCCTCGGGATGTCTGCTGAGATCTGATGAGTAAGGTGTTCCAAAAGCACTCTCAAGAGACAGCAAAAAATGGCAAAACTAATTCTAGTACCTAGAGAGGAAGGTTCCTACTCAGGAAACCTAACCGCATTTTACATCCATCTGCTTTGGTTGAGAACACGTGTGTGGAAAAGTGTCTTCTCTTTCCTGCCTCTTCACTGGTTGCATGTAAAGGTCTGTGCATTAATCTTAATTTCTCTCTCCAAAGAAAATGAAAATTAGGATGCAACTCAAGTGCAATTTAGGAATCTAAAATCTCCAAGCACTGTCATTCTGTGACTACAAATGAATGGAGATTTAGAAAGTCATGTAAGCCTGTTTTGAAGAAGTGCAGGACAGTGACTTACTGACTCACAAGCTTGAACACAAAAAAACTATAAAGTAGCCCTGGTAAATATGTAGATTCATGATTAACCAACATTGACAATAAAACTTTGGAAACGGGTTATCTCAAAGCATTTTTCTTTTTCTGTCTGAAAGTCAACTTTCAGTATTAGTTACCACAGAAACATTTTTTTTTTACTTTGGAAAAAAAAAAAAAAAAAATTAGCCTTTATGTTAGAGGAGAACATAAACCAAAAGTATCAGAGAGGAATAAGAAGAATGCAAAACATTATTTAAACAGCCAAAACTGCATGGAACATGAAGTTGTTTTGAATTTTAATTTTATATATTTTGCAGAAGGCATTCATGATAGAAATGCAGATCTTAAAATGTTAATAAGGAAAGACTGCAGACAAAATTTTACACACATGAAATGTTAATTTCGTAAGCTGACATCAATAGTGAGTAACTGCTCAGAAGGCACAAAATGCAGTTTTACAGGACAGCTAAGCAGTCAGCCAAACGCAAAGCAGCTGCAAGGGCTGTCTCCTGACCACTTTTTGCCACCCCAGCACTATGATGGCACAAGCACTTACGTGGCTATGGGGTGAATCACATCTATCTAGAACATTACACAATAAGTGGCTGACTGCATAAAATCTTCTGCTAAAACAGCATGAGATAAAGACAGTTTTCAGGTGCACTGTTAGCTGAAAACACATCTAAGATGGTCCAAGTATCACATGGTACAAACTGCCCTTTCATGATTGCAGCAAGACATAAAGGAAATGGAGAGCACATGCAGTTAATGGATATTATGCCAAGGCAAAATATCTCTTGCCTTGAATAGCTGCAGTACAAACATCCACAATATGAACATGCAGACAAAGGTTTAAACAAGAATTTATATTGTTTTAATATGCTAAAATGTATTCTAAAAACCTGGGGAAAATGTAATTTTCAAAATTAAGTTTTTAATATGATTAAAATGTTCACATGCCTATCAGGTCATAAAATCTAAAGCCTGTATTTATCTTACAGCAGTTTTTTAAGTCTCTGACATTGTTATCTTTGAAACAACAACATTCACAGTAAGCTGGTCACTTAGAAATATGAAGTTAACCCTGGTACACTAGAGACAAGTTTATGATGATGACTGAAATATTTCATCAGGGTGTTGTGGTATGTAACCAAATAGATGAATTAGCCTATTTCAACACAGCTATAACCTAGTGTAACTAATTACGATGGTAGTCAAGTAATGTAGTGCATTACTGTACACATTTCAAGAACGCATTCACACTAGTTTTTAATAGTTAACATTTTTACCTAAGGAATTTGTAAATTTAAAATATTAAATGAACACTTAATTCCCAATAAGGGATGCAGTAACACAGACCACACGGTCCTTATGGACTCCCATGCAAGTGTAACTGAACGATGTCATCTTATAATCTTCCCAAATCGTTCTCTATTCAGTTGCATATATCCCTTCTTACTAAATACTGTGACCATACTATAGCTACCTTTACGCAAACCTAACTAAAATTAAAAAAAAAAAAAAAAAAAANAAAAAAAAAAAAAAAAAAAAAAAAAAAATGCAGAGTATATTAAAAAGTATATAAAACATCTGAACAATGTGAAGGTTTATGAACAGGGGACAAGTTATTACAAATAGAAATGGTTTGCTACAAAAATCATGGCAGGCACTCTAACTGGTAGCAAAAGACACAGCTTACATAGCCAAAACAACTATAAACAACTTTAACTTTTGAGCAGTTATAGTTTTAAACATACTATAAAAGGTAAAATAGTAAATAAAAAGCTGTTCCTTTCAGTTTGAGTTTTTAATCTTCTCTGTAGTGTCTTTTTCATAGTTTATGAACTCAACCTTCTTGGTTAGCTAGCCAACCCAACCTTCTTGGTTAGCTAGCCAACCCACCTTTATTTTTCTTCTCCTGTCAGCAGTTTGCTCATGCTCCTATAACTGTGGACACTTCTCCCAGCTCTAAACACACTCAAAATTTATTTCAGCTCTTAAGTTACACTTTAAATTACCTTTAATTTTATTGTTGCATACTTCCTTTAGCACCTCTTCAGTGGGACAATGTAATTGGACAATATTATGGACTGAAATCGTAGAAGAAAAAACAGACAGTAATGCATTTCCCTCCCAGTCCTGGAAATGATTTGGTATTCCATATCCTTGAAATTCTCAGACACAGCATTAATAATTAACAGTATATGGCCTTATATCCACTGAAATGAATGGTAACATCCTAAGGAGTATCAGAGTGCACAAAATTTAGTCTTTACTTAGAGCTGGCTATCCCAAAATAGACAAGGACTATTTTTCCTAGGAAGTACAAGCTCTTAAAACAGCAATGAATTATACTGTCTCTGCAGACAGCTACAAATACACTGAGTAAAAACATGAAAAAATAAAAAATAACCCTCCAAAGATTTACTTTGGGATGGGTCAAGTTTTTAAAAAACTCATAGYATTATTTGCCTCTAAAATAATGAAAGCCTCTAAAGATACTACACGCTTACCCAATACAAGAAAATCTCCTTTATACCTGTTGTGAATGCTGCAAGTTTATACAAAGGCAGAGCACTTTTAATATAATTACCTTCTGTGCAGCAAGATGGAGAGCAGTTCTTCGGCTACGATCAGCTCTATTAACATCAGCTCCAGCCTTCAGCAATGCCTCTGCACAGTCCAGCCTGTCAGCCAATACACAGTACATAAGTGGAGTTCTTCCAAACTGGTCCTCTTTATCTTTCAGCTCAGAGTTTCCTTAAAAAAAAAAAANAAAAAAAAAAAAAAATCACATGAAACAATTAAGTCTGTGAGTATCTAAGAGTAGTATATTTTTATTATAAATGAGCAGAGTGATCAAAATAAAGGAGTACAAGATAAACCCAAAGTTACAACTTTTTACCCTGTTTTTACTGACATTTATAGGACATTTCAAAACATATTTACAGAAAAAAAGTACATTCAGAAAACATTAGTTCCACAAATACACCTACCACCAGTAACATTCTGCAGCAGCATAATTATAAATAATTTTTAAACAGTTATACAGTCTTGGCTGCAAAGATTACTTTAAAGCAAGTAAACCAAATAGTCCTTCTGAAACCTGTCAACACTGTAATTAAAACAAGCTTTGAAGCCTACTCACAGCAATATTTATTTAAAAAGCATAAACAAGTCACTATTACATCAATACCATTATTTATTTCATAGTGCCTTACAATATGAAAATACTAAAATACTTCTCAAGCTTTCTTGAATTGATACAGTTATTAAGGCAGCAATTAAACGAAATAAGAAGTTTGAGGTCCTATAAAAAAATCAAAATATTGTATTCCTATTCACAGTCAAAAAAAAAAAACCAACCCTGAACCAGTATGCATCCTCCACTATAAAGTTTCTTATTTCTATTATGTCACCACATAGAAACGAGCACCTATAAATTCATGGGTATCGACTATCCTACACATCCCAACTCTAAATACATCTCCCATGTCGCAATGTCTACAATTATTCAAGGAACATTGAATTTTAACAGGTAAGTTAGTTTTTCTTTTTAAATATTCCCTTGTTTGCATGATTGTTGATACTTCAGAAGAACTCCAGCAGAGGCATGCTTCTCCTTTACAAACACAATCTTCACTCTCCCCCAGCATATTATACTTACCTACATATCCAGTAATTGTATTCTCAATTATAATTTCTATTGATTCACCCAGCAGAAGAGTCAAGCAGATTAAATGTCAATCAAGGGGAATATCAAGGATCAAAATCCGTTCCCCACCAACCAAGCCTCTCACAAAAAACACTTTTAAGCAGGATATTGCCAGTTAGCGCAATCATTTGCTCACTCACTTAATTTCCGAGTTCCTTTAAAACCGTTGAGTGAATACCATGTTGTTCTCATGATTCATTCTGTAACACCTTCTCTTGCTTAGAAATTGTGATTTGCACTGAGAAAACTCTGCTCTGTAAAAAACAGTTTAGGAACCTTTCCAAGCTCTTCTGTGAATGCAGATATAGAAAAATTTTTTTTGTTCTTCACCCATGGCCTTGTCTTCTCTGACTGCCCCTTCACCTTGACAATCTACGAGTTTTATAATTAATTTTTATGCCTCTAGCAAATTATTAAAAACAAACAAACAAACAAACAAGTCTTTTACTGACCTGCATCTACCTTCCTCAGACACAGGTTATGTTTTTTGAAGAACACCTTCTTGCTTTTAATACCACTGTTACACTGCTGTTTAGCTGTGCTCACTTCCCTTCGACCTTCCAAAACTTTTTCTTTTGTTAAGTGCTTTTGCATTTGCTTCACACTGCAAGCAAGGAGTTTACTCTTGTCGTGGTTTAACCCCAGCCAGCAACTAAGCACCACGCAGCCGCTCGCTTTAGCGAGATTATTCTTAGCAAACGTTTTCATTTTAATGTCCTTCACCATTTTTACAGTACACAACTATAGCAGGCTGCCGTTGCTTATCTGTGTATACTCTGGTCAAGAGTTACAAAATCTTGCTTAGTAACACTGATTCAGGTCCTACACAGCAGTCAAGAGCAACTCAAGAGTTGGTTCTGTTCTGGGTTCACTGAAATTTCWGTTGCTGGTCCATTAATGATTTCTAACAATTTAGTTTTAGGATCATATCCTCAATAGCCATTTACCCAAAACATATGAATTATTACTGTTGTGTTTCCTGTCAGTTCAGACTCTCTGATCTCCTTTAGCATGTCACACATATCACCATCTGGTCAGATGGACAGTAATAAAATGATAGTACTATAGTTTCTTATTTAGACCTGTAAATGCAATGATTAAACAGGTTTTTTTGGTGTTTAATCTTGGTTTATATGGTCACTTTTTAATCTCATTTGAATCCAAGACTTGTTTTCTGCTTTGGTTTTTAAAAGCGTATCACCACTCCTCCACCTACGTGGCTTCCACGGATATATCAGAATACAAAGTATACAGAAAAAACATTGTCCACATCGATGACTTCCCTTCCACAGATTTTACATTCTCATCATATTATCAACAACCTCATTTAAAGCACGACATCCTAGTTCTCCCATCTAATTTTTTTAGACTTCCATGTATGTAGAAAAACGTATACATTTGTTTTGGATTTCTATGCAACTTCAACCAGTTTGAATAGGCTGCTACCTTCTCCTAATACTTTTACTACATAAATGAAGATACAGAATAGCTACGATTCCACCTTCTGTAGATAAGCCACTGGGAACTGCACATACCCTTGTCAGCTTTTCCTCATTTTTACCTTTAGAAACCTTCTCATAATGAGCATAACAGCTGAGTCTTGGATTTTTTCAATCAATAAATGACCAAAGTATATTTTTATGCTGAATAAAAATCAAATAATAAATCCAATAATAGAAAATTACGTTTGTAAACTTATACACGTGATTTTTTTCCTGTGGAACCTTGCATAAAAGCTGCATAAGAATCTGGTCTGAACTTTGCTTAGAATTAGAGAATATAAAGTATTGGATATATCTTATTCATTACTCTTCACATCGAAACAAAAGATATCAAGAAAAGCTTAATTTTATGGTAGCGTATTTAAAAGTAATTTTTAAGACTTTTAGAAAATAATTTGCGGTGTGTTTCTAAAGGGGAGTTAAAAGCTGTGTAAGTTGAAAGGTATTTGGATTATTATTTATGTCCTATTATATGTAACTATATTTTGACGTGAAAAAATAAATAGGTAATATCATTTTTACTAACACTACGTACATATTCGATACTGTTAAAATTCTATTTTTTGTCAATATTTTTTTGAGAAAAAAGCTCATGTATTGTCTTTAAATATTCACTTAAGTGTCATCTTATTTTCATTATTGAAGCCTATAGTTCTTTACTTCTACACAAAATGAAAAGTTGTAATTTTTACTAAATGCATTAGAAAGCAGCATGTAGAAAAAAATAATGTCCCTTGTTTAATTAATTACATGGCCATTAGGAAATAATTCAACATGTAACATAGGAGTTACACAGGGGAAGCCAAATTTTTTTATTTTCCTTCACTTGTAAAAACATTTGCTAAACTTTCATTTCACAGTATTACAACTCCATTGCAAACTGGATGCAGTTTCAAGATAATTTTTCACTCCACTATTAGAAAGAAGTACTTTAAAAGTTATACATACATACTGTGAAACTGTCGATGTCTTAGGTCTCAATATTTTAGCTAACAATAAATGCTTTTTCCATTCAATAGAGCATAGTACAGAAACATCAAAGCCTATTATGACCAACCATGCAGCTCTGTGCAGCAACACATAGATACTGAGGTCCAAAGCATAATTTAACATGGCACTGCTCTCAGTCACCAAGCCAGTTTCTTTAATTAGCTCAGTATAGTCAGATGCTCTTCCAGTATTAGTTCAGTCTGGTAATTTAGACATCACTAAACCACATTCCACTGTTCAGTATTAACATAGCCTCAATAGTGTCTTAAATTTGTTGAAGATGATGGGACTTACACAATCACATATATTTTTAAAAAGAAATACATAAACATGCATTTGTCCCAATAAGACACATGCACATGGCCTATGCTCATATAACAACACTTGTTCCTAAATAAGCAGCGTGCAAAACTAGTCCCTCTCCCTCAAATTCCAAGTTCCCTTTTTGTTATATAATGTTAGAGGATATACAGAATGTAGAGACTAAAAGAAAGAAATGGGTAAGGTCAAGACGAGCAAAAATGGCCTGAAGCTCAAGAACAACCCAGCTAAGTAGAGCAACAAGCATCTAATTTCATGTACAGCTCCCAAAGAGTGATGTTAGCTGATGACAAAGAGTTTCCATGACTGCAGACAGTCTGAGTGAAAAATGAGCAAGACCTGAAAAACTTGATGCCAGTGATTTGCCTGAAGCTGCTGCACTGTTTTTTAAGAGAAAGAAACTACCTTCAGCTAACAGTAGGTTTCTTTTTGTTATTATTTCATTCGCTTACAAGACTCTGTAAGGCTCTTAGAATGGTTAAGGTTCTGTGGGCATTTCCCTGAAAGGGTGTCTCTGTGCTCGGCTAAGAGACAGGACAAGGACTAGGAGCTACTCTATCACCATCAGGTGCTAAGGGGGACTAACCTGATGAAATGCACTAATCGCAGCACCTTGTGGACCTCACAGTTGCAGTAAATTACTATTTTCTGCAATCAAGAAAGCACAGGTAGCCTTCTAGACATTCACATATTGGTGTATCTAAAATGTGCTGTGGCAAAATTAAATTCTCTTCCGCGTACCTGCCTAAGAAAGGAAGTTCGTCTGATCCCTCCCCTTTCGGGATCAACATCCTCACCCCATCCAGATTATGCATTTCATAAGCTTGTTGCCAATGGAGTCACAAACACTAAGGAATCAAGTGGCTCAATTCCAAAATTTATCTCTCCTGTTCATACCTCATCAGTTCCTCACAGTCTGTGCAAGCAGTCACATCAGACTCTAACATTTCTATGCATTTTTCAAACCAGAAGAGGAGAACATGAATTCTCCTTAATTATTAAAAGACAGACCATGTCTTGTTAGTTGCAAGAATCTTGCCTTTTGTAATATCTGATCTGAGTTTTATTCAACCTCCCACGTTGCAGAACATGGAAGAGAGAAGCAGAGAATCGAACAAAAAAACGCAACTGCATATTTGCAACCCAGAATTTATAGTTAACATTTACAATGAAACATCGTATCAGAGTTTTAGAAGCACTTGTATGCGAGCGATACATGATAAGGGTTTTTAGAATGAGGAGTCAGACTGAATAGACACTTCAGTATAATGACTATTATACACATTGTTGTGTTCTTATAAACAATTAAAACAATTAGATGCATCTTCCTGAAACTCTACATAAATGCGTTAAATCCAAAATGATCCTCCAAACACAAAATTAACTTTTGCTCCTTTTTTGCCTAGGATTAAAATCATACAGATGGGTTTTAACACTGAAAAACTGTTAATTAAAGACATGTTCAGTGTTGTATAAAACATAGAAAAGAAAATAATGTGACTATTCCCCCAAAGCCTGAGATCATACAATTCTAAAACAATGTGATACAGTACTAAGCAACTCATGCAATGCAAACAATTAGCACACTTTTGTTACGAGCATTGGTTATACAATAAACACTTGGCATGTACTGTGCTTTATGATATTTAACCCATAGGCTGTTTAGAAAGTCCTGCAATTAAGCATCAGTAATGGTTAACATAAAGGGACACTTTGTTCCAAAGCCCTCTTGATTCTGTCTATTTATGCCTCTTATTGGTACAGGATGTCCAGAACACACTGTATTATTTCAAACACCTGTTTCTTTAAAATCACAGGCTATTGGGCAGCAGGTTACACATGTGTCCATACTCATGAATTATATGCAAATACAATGTATACATTTGTATACAGTCACATATGCTCCATCAAGCTATAGATGGGAAAAGGAATAATGACCAAACAGGTTAGAGGGACTGCTCTAAGAGACTGTTTAACCAGCCTCTATGCCCCTCCTATGTTAAGAACTGAATAGGGAAAACTCAAAGAGGAAAATAATGATGAATTTAGGGGTAAAAAGCCCTCCCTAAAAGAGGGAGAAAGTCAGACTTTATGTTACTTCATGTACCGCTAGCCACATAATCAAAATGCAAAGCTTGGCTGTGTTAGGCGAATGTTGTTAAGCAATCCAGCTTACGCACACATAACACTGAAGTACTGTCCTGAGTTAGATGCTGCTGCTAAGTGCAGTCATGAAGTTCAGTGAATAACACCAATTGCTCAATTTACTTCTGGCATCAAGTTATACTTTCAAGAGTGCCTGGTAAACAGCTAAAAATATTACTCTGATGCATTCTTCTTCTGCTAGGCAAAACTTTTTTTTGATCCTGTCCTGGCAAAAGTAAGGTCTGTGTCATATCCTGTCAAAACACGACAAAACAGAAAAGCCAAATGTTGCTATTATGGCAAAGGCTGCAAGGATTATGCAGTTTTCTCTCCCATGTAAAAACAACACACAGCATTTTATCTTATTGCTGCATGATCACCATTAAAAGAATAGTGATTTCCATTTCTGGTTCTAATGTCTGTTTTGTGGTATACTTGACAAGGTGTACCAGCAACACAGAAGTACTTGTTCCTTTGTGTTTTCAAAATACATTTTTTGGCTGTGAAATTAACAAAAACATACTGAAGTCAGCAAAAACTCTTTGCTGTTGCTTTCAATGGTTAGCCAGGATTTGAAAGCTCAGACTTTTTTCCCCCCTCCATATGCAGACAGACAACTTAAAAAAAACCAGGTATTTAAAGCTACTTTGTAATTGCATCCCACAGATTTCTAGAAGCATCTGCATCATAACTGCTCATACGTTGTTTATAAAATGTTCTACAAAAGAGTGAACAGATAGCATTAAATGCAATCAGTGTATGTTTGAGCCATCATATGACAAAATAAAGTTGAAGGCCCAACAAAAAATATTTGTTTCAACCAGTGGAGCTTCTATAAAGTCATTCCCTCAAACTTTTTCTCCTGTTTGAGTTAAATCACTTCTAATTGTCTTTTGAGAGAATTAGATATACCTTGTAAAAAAGAACAATTTACTGCTTTCTATACAGCTTAGACAATAGATCGACATAGCTTACTATCTTGTCTTCAACACAGGTCAGCAGAAGATACATAAAGAAACTTGACTGTTGGTTTAATGTGATTACCATTAAATCCTTTACACCCATTAAAACTGGCATTTAATGGCATAAATACAGACTAAGTTTCTTATTATTTCACAGTCCTTCATCCTCACCAAGCTCCAGGAATGGGATTTTCAAAAAAGGCTGAGCAAATAAAACTTCTACAGTATCAGCTGGAATTGCATTTAATCAGAAACTCTGAAAATCAAAGTCTTCACCTATCGTATGACAGCCTTCCAAATGTATGTAAGGTTGTTTTTGGAACACAGAACATACRCTGCTTTTGAAAACTTCTAACCTGGAATGCCATACAGTTCTTGGACAGAGAGGGAAGGCGAAATCCTGGGCTTTTTCATGGATGGGAATTTTTTTTTACTTCAACTTCAATAGGACCAGACTCTCTCCTTACATTTAATTTGTCTTGAGAAACATTGTTAGTGTATCAGAATCAAAGTAACAAATAGGGCTGGCTCATTTTGTCCCCAAATACTACACAGTGACTAGACTTCATTAACTATAATAAATGATCTGTAAAAACAAGTTTATCAAATTTCCCACAAAAGCAATGATTCAAAAAATAAGGATTTGGGGCCAAAATATTTCAGCCCAAAGCACTTCTCCAGAATTTCAAATTCCCTGAAGCAGGAGTCCTGAATAGGTCTTCTGGTTGTATCACTTACCAATTTTCTGTTTTATTTCACACAGAAGTACCAATCAAAGGCAACAGATAATAAAAAGTAAGAAAAATCAGTCCTATTTTCAGGACTACATTTATTCTAGAAATACATATAATCAAGAAATTAAAACGTATCTTAAAGATCAGAGCAGTAAGTCAAAACTAAAAAGCTTCAGTTCTGAAGTAATCAAAATGCATCTACAATGAAAACATTTACCTGCTATTAGCTTTTGGAGGGTACTTTTATCTCCATTAACAGCAGCAGCATGCACTTCAGATGCTAATGAGGAACCACTGAAGAGGCAGTTTGCTGAAATATTCATACTCTTTCAAGGTATTACCATAGGTCAGATCGGCACCACCAACATTTTTTGCAGGAATTCAGTTCTAAAAAAAACCCCAATAAAATAGAATGAATTTTATAATGTCATTGAAATGACTCAAACAATGCTAAAGAGAATAAACTTCTGTTAAAAACAGAAAAGAAGAAACACATTTCTTATTTCGTGGATTAAATCTACCTCTAGCCAAGATTCAACCAGAAAAAGCCTACATTAAGGAGATATATATATATATAATAGTTTCATTGCCTTCAACATAAATTTCAGTCAATAAGCTTTGCAAAAGTCTGCAAATAGGAGAGTGTTTATCTGCAAATCCAACAGACTGTTCTTCAGAGCGTTGGCATGCATGCTTCAGTTCAGTAACCAATGAAGTTTGTTATCAAGTATCAACTTGATATATTCCTCCAGTACTGGATATCTGGTGGTATTACTATGATGGTCTCTGGACATATGCAGGACAAGGTTTATAAGTGGAAGTAGCATCTTTTATTTGACTGACTGGCATAACTGAAATAATCAGATCAGCTTTCTAGATCGTAAGTGTTCTTCAAACCTGAACAGAGGTGGGAAAATGTGTGTGCAAGAAAAGCCACAATGAATTAGACCAGAAGTCTGGCTCTAAACCCTGTCTCAAACTGGCCAATGGTAGATGCCAAAGAACAGAGAAAATACATATATATATATATATATATATAAAAAATAATAATAATTGACACACCTGAGAGATGGGATGCCATCCAGAGGGACCTGGACAAGCTGGAGAAGTGGGCCCATGTGAACCTCATGAGGTTCAACAAGGCCAAGTGCAAGGTCTTGCACCTGGGTCGGGGCAACCCCCAGTATCAATACAGGCTGGGGGATGAAGGGATTGAGAGCAGCCCTGCCGAGAAGGACTTGGGGGTCCTGGTGGATGAAAAGCTGGACATGAGCCAGCAACGTGCGCTCGCAGCCCAGAAGGCCAACCGTATCCTGGGCTGCATCAAAAGAAGCGTGGCCAGCAGGTCGGGGGAGGTGATTCTGCCCCTCTACTCTGCTCTGGTGAGACCCCACCTGCAGTACTGCATCCAGCTCTGGAGCCCTCAGCACAAGAAAGACATGGACCTGTTGGAGTGGGTCCAGAGGAGGGCCACAAAAATGATCAGGGGGATGGAAAACCTCTCCTATGAAGACAGGCTGAGAGAGTTGGGATTATTCAGCCTGGAGAAGAGAAGGCTTTGGGGAGACCTTATTGCAGCCTTTCAGTACTTAAAGAGGGCTTGTAAGAAAGATGGGGACAAACTTTTTAGCAGGGCCTGTTGCGACAGGACAAGGGGGAATGGCTTTAAACTAAAAGAAGGTAGATTTAGACTAGATATAAGGAAGAAATTTTTTACAGTGAGGGTGGTGAAACACTGGAACAGGTTGCCCAGAGAGGTGGTAGATGTCCCGTCCCTGGAAACATTCAAGGTCAGGTTGGATGGGGCCCTGAGCAACCTGATCTAGTTGAAGATGTCCCTGCTCATTGCAGGGGGAGTTGGACTAGATGACCTTTAAAGGTCCATTCCAACCCAAACTATTCTGTGATTCTATATATATGAATATGATTTTGTCCTCCTCTTCCAAATACTCTCCCAACCTACAATTATTTCTAGTTCAATCACTTCCTGAAGTGGACTTGGTTTCTGTGTATTCAGTACTCTGCAAATTCTGTTAATTTTTTTCAATTTATTTCTCTACTATAAACATGTCCAGTCTCCTCTTAAGATTATGCAAACTCATAGCATCTACAACATCCACTAGCAAGGAGGTCCGCGCCACAACCAAACCCTGTATGGACAAACCACTTGCTTTCATCTGTCTTGTCCTGGCTTTTGCCATCTGAGGGCCCTTAATCCTTTTCCTGGAAGGGATAGTAAACAAACAGTTCTTATCCATCAGTAATTATTCTATAGATTTTTAACATATCCTCCCCGATCATATCTTCCTCTACCTGAGAGAGTCATAGCTTACTTAACTGTTACCCAGGCAGCAGCTTTTCTGTATGCATGACCATTTTAATTGCCCTTTTTTGGACCTTTTCACAGTTCTGTCCTAACCCTTTTGAGATGGAAAGAAAACTCCACTAGTTATTCAAAACATGGATTTATGCAGTGGTATAATGGCTTTCTCTTCTTTCTTCTCTATTTCTTCCCTAAATCATGTCTACCACTACAGTTGTCTTCCTAGCCTCTTCTGAAACAGAAAACTGCTACCTTCACTGAACTACACTGTCTCAAGATCTTGATAACGGTCAGCTCAGGTCCACACACTATTTTAGAAATTAAGAGGGGCCTGCACGCTTGAAAACTTGTTGATTTTCTCCAGAAGTATCAAACACCTGAACTGCTATTTTCAATTCTTACCACAGTTCACATTTGGAATGGAAAACAAACTGAGGTGCGTAAACAATAATTGTACACACCAGAAAAAAAGAGGAGGTATTGCTGAGGCTGTCTACTGAATTCTGGGAATTTTTCACCTCATCTTCTGTTCCATGTTAATTTAAATATACTCCTTTTGTCATGTCCCACATCTACATCATAGTACACTTGGAAAACAGCAAGAGGAAGCTATTTTGCTTCAATTGTTAATTTCAACCATCTTTGGTTTATTTGTCCTATAAATTTCATATATTGCTACACAGCATCTGTTGTTATTAAGATCATTGCAGATGGATACATATCAACGTTGGGGGGAAATGTTATTAAAATACCAGAAAAACATTCACTTTTATGTAAAATGAAGTGAAAATTTCTACAGCAGATATTAAGCATGAAGTAATAAAGGTAAAGGCCTTTACCTGCAAACAAATAAAATAAAATTAAATATAACTTAATACTCTAATATAATTGTAGACTCTTCTTTACAAGCTCCAAACTTCCTTGGAGAGCCGGTAAGAAAATTAATACAGGAAGCTTCATGGCAAATCTAATCAGTTACTCAAAGAACATCTGCACAATCATGGTATCACTTCATACCACATCCCTGGAATAAGCACAGATACGGAACCATGTAGTTGTGCAAACCTGCTCAACAACACATCAATATACTGCATCCACTCTACATGAAAACACTCAGGTATAACTCAGACATTGTCTAAAGTATACCACATAACTGCAGACAAAGCTTTTAACACACTAGTGTCTAAATTGCTGCTGCTCCATCTTGTCCTCAGACAGCCGCTTCTTTCAATGGCTAACCATATCTCTGTACTCTCCTCTCCTGAAGTCTGTCTGGTTGAGTTTTCATGAGCCATGAAAGTGGGTTTATCATGTCCTAAGAAATGTAACACCTTACTTGCAACCTTTCTCCCCCACAAAAACTAGTAATGGTGTGACTAGAAAGGCATGAGATGCTAGTTTCCTTGAGTACATATACTAGAACTCCTCACTACTGGAACGCTTCCTTGCTTGTGTTCACGATCTCCCTCTGCCGTCTGTCGGTCACTTCAGAACCAGGAGTAAGTATGGTGCTGCCTAACTTTATCACTCTTAGAGAACGTGCATTATGGAAACATGCAATGGCTAACTACACTTTAATAAAGCAAGCAACTTCCCCAAACCCAACTTTTGTTTCAGGGACCCCTATAAAATTATTTCAGAAATCACCCTAGTCACTTACCCAAAAACCAACTTGCCGATACCAAGCATGTATGGCATTTGTATCTGTCTGAAGCGACCAGTTATTAGAGCGCAATAGTTACTTGCCTCTACACCAGCACTGGTGCACTCTGTTGAGAACGCTGGTGCAGAAGCATGAGGACGAGCTCCTCACATAACTTTATGAAAGTATTTTTTCTCATGAATAGTTCTGGAGCCATTTCCAGTCATCTGAAACCTATGGAACAACGTGATCCTATCCTACCACTCTCCTCTTCTTCCGTGAACCTCAGAATAACATGACAATGATGACGTTCAATATCTCTTGGAAGTCGACATTCAATATCTCTTGGAAGTCATAAATGCTTCCATCCTTATTGAGTCTGGTGAACCGCTCTACGTTTCACAAAAGCCATTGAACATTTTTTTGACACACTTGTTTTACCACATAAGCAGGTGATCCTTCCCATAATCAGAACTGTGTCATTAATGGATTCATGGATTTGTTGACTTCTAGGAGCAGAGAACAGAAAGGAGTTCAAAGAGTCTAACATGACAGGAGGTTAACAACGTTTCCACTTTTAGAGCCATGTAAAACAGGCTAACAGTGCCATAATACACCACAACAAATTACAGAAAAGCTCAACTTGACTTGGTGCTTAAGAAAGCCAAAGAAAGTGCAGATGCAAACATGACAACGGAGGGTGGACAGAGCTTACATAAGCCCAACCAAGCCCAAATACACTTTAAGACACAAAGCACAATTGTTTTAATTTTAATGTAACAGCCCTTCAAACATTCCCAGTGCTAGCTACAATCATTGTTTCCTTTTAAGGAGGATAAAGAATATCACATCTTTCAAAATACTTGCACCATTCTCTGCTTCCCAAGTATCCTCTCCTCCAACAAAACTGCTTTTTTGACTTTTTAGGACACATAATTGGTATGTTTCATTCAAAGCTAAACTCTTCCTCCCAGCCTAGCAGTATGGTTTATGCTTTCTGTTATCTTCTCTACATTATACTGGATAAAAGCAGATGAGGCATTTCTGATTCAGGCAAATCTGAAGAAACCAAAAGGGACAACATGAAACTGAGTGTCAGTTACAAGTAGTCGCAGTGCCTCCCCCTACTTAACCATTACTTTTTTTCTTCTCAGTTATTCCTACAGCTATATATATTTGCCTGCTATATGAAGGAAACTACAATACTCAACTGCAACCTGAACAAGAGGAAAGAAAGAGAAGGGAAAAGGCTGCAGAGATCGATCATGTGCTAGATAGTTTAACATGCACTTGGCATACAAGACTACAGCTTGTCTTTAACTTGCCTCCACCTTTTCCTCAAAAGCATCCTCTGGGTACAGAGAATACATCAGGACTCTCCACATTATTAAGTGGACCTATATGCACCATTGGAATTTTACACTTATTGGAATTTTGAGATACTAGTTTTATTCCCCAAAGTTATCACTGATGTCTTTTCCTCCATTTTCTTTACGTTTTACCCTTCCACAAACAAATAAACTATAACATAAAACATCCAGGGGCAGCAGTGTAAAATTCAGCAAATCTGGAGAACTTAGTAAAGCACCAGAAGCATACAAATTACATCAACAATTACATAAAACTGACTGCATACAGAAGAGATTAATAATGAAAGATGTTCATAATTTCCAGATGAAAACAAGAGGCATGCCTACATAGTCAGTAATCACACAGGTTTAGATAGGGAGAAGCAACCAATTATCTCTACAGCAATTCTCAGTACAGTATCATAACTCCATTGAAAGAGTTAATTCTGCATCAGATAAAATTCTGAAATATGAAGAGGAACTGTAAAAGGAAAATATGTAACTTTCCTCAGATATTTCTCTCATGTATATGACAAACAGATGAATTGGTATGTGGAGGACTTGTTTGATAAAGATTCTCACTAACAAAAAATGAGGCATTTATTCATAAGGGATGAAAAACAACAATAAAAAATAAAAAACCCCTACAAGATCTGCTTATAAAAAGTTACATAATTGACATTATCTGTAATATGCATCGTGTTACTGGAATCAAGTGAATAACTCACTTTTTCTTCTTTAAGCTAACATGTAGAAAAAGATTAGCCTTTTCGAGTCACCTGAAATGAAGGGACAGTCCTATGGACAACAAGAGCTCCTCAAGGTATGTGAAATTTCATACCAAACTCTGATAATCTACTTTGAATTACACAGATAATCAGAATTACATCATTTTTCTATTCAGCAGAACATGAGGTTGTTAAAATTTAAACCAGATCACTCTATCAAATTTTACTGATACAGTTTCCAAGTGAAGAATGAGTTGCTATGAAAAAATATCGAAGTATTTTTTAAATGTGGATTAATTCAGAAGAGAAGACATTCATTCTACAGATTGAGGAGCACAGGTTCTTAAGGCAGACATAGCAGAACTGATAACAGTTAAGTTCCACTTTCAGACTATAAAAAAAGACATGATTTGTATATATATATTGGCATTTTCAGCTCATGAAACTGACAGGCAAAATGATTTTTGCAGGGTCACACACAAAGTCTGAGCCTGTCAGGCTTTCTTTGAAGCCAAATTAGGCTTGACTTGCAAAACCTGATGTAAAGGATTTTCTTTTAAATGGCGTTATGCCCCGTTTCACTCCTAGCTTGTGTACATACTGGAAACGTGAAGAACGCAAAGTGCAGCTTTCCATGATCTTTTTGAGACAGCTCTGCAAGGTCTCAAAGCATATATATACTGTGAGGTCCAAAGTTTTACTGGAAGAGGATGAAGCACTGTATTTTAGGCGTTCTTCCTTCGCAGTATTTAGAACTCAGGAAGTGACAAAAAGCACAAATCTGTTGAAGCGTCAAGGAATAAAAATGAATGACGACGTTCCACTTTAACCCTATTATCAAGCTGAAATCTCCCAACCCGCCCACCAGCCGCTCTGCCCCCTCACACAGGCTGCGTTCCCCCGCCTCGCAAACTGAAAGTTGCTTCCCCAGCTCCGAGAAAACGAAGACCCCGAGGCGCACAGCGCCCAAATCCCCCTCATCTCCCCTACGCCCAAAACCGTTTCCCCAGCCCCGACGGCTGAAGGGCCAAGGAGGGACCCAGCGACGCCAAACGAAACGTGGACAACTTTCCGCCGGCGCCGCCGGGGCTGCCCGACCCTCCCGGGCCCCGCGGAGCCGACTCGCCACCCGGCTCCGCAACGGCGCTGCCGCGCGCTTCCCGCCACCGCGGAGGGCTGGCAGGGACCCCCCGCCCGGGCCCCCGGGACCGATAACGAGCCCCAGCGTCCGATCAAGAGCGGAAGAGGCTACGGTGCCACGGGACACCCCCGCCACCAAGGCGGAAGGGGTTAACCCTGCCTCGCCCGGGCGCTGACAGCCGCCTCCCTTCCCTCCCCTCCCCGGCGCTGCAGCTGCGCCCCGTAACTCACCTCCACCCCACCCGCCTCCTCATTGCGCCGCCAGCAGGCCCCACCCCTCAGCCGCCGGGCGGGGCCGGGGCTGACGCGCGGGCAGCCCCGGTGCCTTCTGGGATCGCCTCTGCGCCTCCTGCCCCTCCTTACCTCCCCGGGCGGCGGGAGCAGCTGGAACTACGCTTCCCGGCGTGCCCCGCGCAGCGCGGGAACCCGGAAGCGAGCGGCGGAGGCGGGGAGTGCGGGGCCCCGCGGTGGAACTTGCCCGGGTGTTTCCTGGCGACGGGGGAAGTGAGGAGCCGCCGCCGCCGCCGCCGCGGAGCGTGGGAGCCGCGTTTCTCCCCTCCCGGGCGCCCGATCTACCATGAGACCCGCCATCTTCCCGCTCCTGCCTGACCCTGGCTGCCTCCTCCTCCTCCTCCTCCTCCTGGTGAGCGACCGACTCCCCACAGCCCTTCCCCTCCCTTCCCTTCCCCGCCGCCGTCCCGCCGGGGGAGCATCGGCCTGGGCTGGGCGGCGTGAGGCCTCGGGGCTCTTGCCTCCTGGCTGCTAGCGTCCTCCCGCTCGCCGCGCGTGTGCGCGCCGGGGATGTGCCTCGGGCCGGGAGGCGGCCCCCGGCCCTGCCGCGGTGCCGCCCCTCACCCCGCCGGGGGCCGGGGCCGGCGCCGCTCCGCCGGCACCTGCTCGGCGGGGGAGGGGAGGGAGGCGAGCGGCGGCTGCGGGAGCGGCCCCGGTTGGCGGAGCCCGGTGTTGTGGCCGAGGCTGATAGGCTGCGGACCCGGAACGGGCCGGCTGCGGGGCGGGGCCGGGCCGGGCCTGGGCTCGCCGCTCTCCGGGCCGAGGCTCGGGAGCCGCCGCGGGCCCGGGGCATTGGTCTGGCGGGTGGTGGGGCCTGCCCCCGGCTCCTCCGCGGAGAAGGCCGGCGTCGCGCCTCCCCTCTTCAGGAACCGAAGAGGGAAAGCGAGGGGAGGGAGCGGGCCGGGAGGGCCGCGCAGCCCCTCGGGCAGTAGCGGGAGGTGCGGCTGCCGGGAGGGGACTGCCGTAACGGAGCCTCTCCGGAGTCCGCTTGTCGCTTGTCTTTCAGTGCCGCTTCCCTTAAACTGAGGGGAGCGGGTTCCCGTGCCCGAGCGAGGACGGGGCTGCTTGTGCGCCCTTTCCGTGAGCACGCCTGCAGCCAAGTAACCCCGTCCGAGCTCAGTGGCCGAAGCTGGGAAAAGTTCCTGAGCTGTCTTGCGCAGTCGTCACATTTATCTTTAGTTGTCAGGCTACAGCAATTTTTTTTTCTTTTTTTTAGGCTGGCATTGCATGCATGACCTAAGCCACCTTCTGCCTTTGCACACACAGAAACTCAATCACTGATGTGTGTGTGTTTTGTGGAGATAAGTTGTCTGTGTTATATTCTATCTTTTTTTTTTTTAGACAGGCTGATGTAGTGATTCTTACTTTTCCAGAATTGTATTGGGCCAGATTCTGGGCCTTTCATAGCATAAATGACTTGCAGAGCTAAAGGGGACTTGTGTGAATAAGTTTAATAGGATTTGGTCTTAAGATACTAATGTGTTTAATCAATCTATTTTAAACATTTGGGAGAATAAAATTGGCCAGAAAATGAAGGAATAATTGGAGGTAAAGGTAGATAGAGCTTTGGGGATCCAAAGGGAAGTGCATATTAATATAGCTACTAATGAATGAATGAGTTAGAAGTGTGAGGACAAGTACTTAATGAACAGAACAAGTACTTGTTAACCCTTTGAAATGTGCACTTCTACCTGGATAAGCTCTGATTAAATTATTATAAACTTGCTGTAGTTTCAGGGTTAGTAAATATATGTGATTGGTAGGGTTTGAAAAAACACATTTGAAATGTTTATATATAGATGACTATTTATAGTGTGTTAACTCACTATATGAGAGACTAAAATGAGAAACCTAGTATTTTCCAGTCACGTCTGTGCAGTAAAATAATGTTGCTTATGTGCTAGGTTGGTTTCCACCATTGTTTTAAGTACAGACTCCAATGAGCAAAAACAAGGAGTGTGTACTGTTTTAAAATGCCATTTAAATGGGCAAGTACAAGTTTGAAAAAGCGGTCATGAGTTAATGAAAGCATTTTTCTTTCTTCATGGTACAGTTGATCAATGCAAATTTAATATGCATCAGTTAGATCTATGTGTGCCAACTACAAAATAGGAAATGGCTATGATCTGAACTTTCTCCATGTTTTAGTTGCTGTTTCTTTGTGTATGGGTCACGTAAACCAATTTCTAATGTGTTTAAAAAGAACTGTATACATAAAACCTCAAGAAGAATACAGGTCAGGGTTGTTTGTTTTGTTTTGTTTTAAATAATGTATAAAGTTATCTGGGTAATTCTTCAGCATCGTATCAGATGTGGCCTTATGTTGTAAGGTGTCTAGTTACACACTTGGATCAAGCCAATGAATCATTGCTTTTAGTAGATTTGTTAAGAGTTTTGGAAAAGTTGTCCTAGCAGACTGCGAGTGGGAGGGATCCTTTTTCTTTAAAATAGCTGAAAAACTCTTTTACAAAGTATAGTGTCTGTTTTCTCATTACATTTGGAGAATCTGGTAGGGTGTACCAGAATGGCTTTAAAGTTCTGGTAACTTTGTTTTTCTTGTTACCGACAGCCGTGAATACTTAAGACTAGCAATATAACCATGGTCTTGGTTGGTAAGGTTTGGGAGAGCACTCTGCTCTGCATCCAAAGGATGTGCCATCTAGCTGAGCCCCTTTGAGCATGGCATATTTTGTGGATAAGTGAGCTTATCAGTGTTACATCAATGGTTCCTAAAACAGAATACAATGATATGTAGCTGTGAAAACAGCTTACTAAGCTGGCCTTGCTTAGTAATAGCAATGAAGTTAAAAAAAAATTATTTAAATTTCCAGGCTTTTGGGTAAGCATATTTCTTTTCTAGATGGGGAATTAAAATGCTGCAAAAGGAAGAAAAGATACAAAGTCAATATCAGAAGAAGTTATTTTGTCTAAGAAGTTTGACAGTAGGAGATCACTAAAATTTCAGAGGGCTTTGGGTCTCACTCTAATATTCTTCTGCCTGGTCTCACTGAAGGTTGGGTTGTAGGATGGAGACTGCAGCACAAAGCATTACAGGGATACCTACCAGTCCCAGCACAAACCTTTTCCAACTTTTCAACCTCATGTGCTAGCATTGTTACTGGGCTGCTGGGAGACAAATAGGGGCTGGAGAGAGGACTGGGGAAGTACAGGCTGGCATGACCCCTGCATTGCCTCTGCAATACTGGAGCTGAGTGGAAGGGCGAGCAGCGCACAGCACAGGCTGTAGAGGATTGTGTACAGCTGATCACAAGACTGGAATAAGAGATGCATAGTAATGTCATGTGGCCCCTTGTGCACATAGATTAAGATGTTTCTGCCATGTTGGTATATTGCTTAATAGTGGGTAGGACAGATCTTTAAGGCGGATGCAAGACAGTGGAATAAATGCTGACAGGACCGTGGCTCATCACGTTCTCCTCTAAGGCAAGGTGTGGTTCTTTGGCTTTGCTCTAACCAATCGTTCTGTATGTTTGCCTCTACTTGCAGATGTGTATACTTCGCCTATAAAGAAAATTCTAGAACAAGACACACTGTTGCACATGCTTCTTCTGCATATGTATGAAAGACATTCATCATATTGCTCAGTACTTCGCTGGGAGGCTCATGCACAGTGTCCCTGAGGAACAGATGTAACTAGAGGAAACCACCAACTGATAGTGAGGGAAATGAAGGGGGAAGTTCTCTGTGTTTTTTTCTTTTTTTTTCTTTCTTTTTTCTTTCCCTCAAACAACTGTAAAAGGATTTCCCAATTCTTGCACTTCAATCTGTGGAGGTTTATTAGGTTTCAAAACACCACTACTGTACCTTTTCTTTGTAGCTTGTTTGGAAAGGTGTCGTGGAGAAACTGAGAATACCTACTACTTAACATATTTGGCAACACCTTTGGAAGAGCGTATTTGTCCTCTTGTATTCTGAGAATGTGAAATGTTGGAGTGTTTTCTGAGTCTCAAAGCTTACCTAGTTTTCTAGTAAGTAGTAGCTTCTCTTCACTTGGGGTTATTACGGAAGCCTGGTGTATGTTCCATTTATGATTCAGTAGCCCCACTAAGTGTGCTCTACCCTATAAGTTGATGCAGTTTATCACTGGCAGGTAATATTTAGTGTTACARTTGGTCTTACACTATAAAGTTTTATATTTTCAGTGAAGCTTTCAAAATACTACTTATATAGCAATGCAATTGCAGCTGGTAGGAGCAGTAAATTAGAAGAGCCACTAGTCAATGAACTTTTGAATTTCCTATTAAAATTCTAACTGGAAAAAATACCATAGGGTAATATTTCTGTTTCTTGTTTGACTGCCACTGCCTTTCGTGTCTTGTTAATATGACACCAAGTACCCAAATAGTGAAAGTGAAATGAAATAAAATTATGTCTTTGAACTTAATGTTAAATGCTGTAGTAAGTAAAGTTGCCCAAAGAGAAGTTGAACTCTCTGTACATTTTTTAATGTATAGACCATATTTCTGTGCATTTGCCTCTCTCTGCTCATGTATTAACAAACAAATTTTATAGTTGGGAATCCTGCTCAAAATGTAATATTCTGAATTTGAGCATTAGTCAAAGATTGTAGTTACAGGCAAATTTTAGGCCACTGAGCCTTATCCAATGAAAGGGGTTCCCTCCAAGAGTAGCATGGGAGTTCTGAGTTGTCCATCATCTGTCATGCCCTCTAAAGAGTGAAATAGTAGTTAACTGAGGACCTTTCCCTAGGTTGTGAGGGGGAGGAGGAGGGGAAGCTTCGACTCTTGCTATGAAGAAGAATCGCATTCTTCTTGCTATGCTGTGTGATGGGCAAGTTTCCTGTTTGGTGTGCTCAGGAGGGAAGACAGGAGAAACTGAATTGATTCTTCAAACAGAAGACTCAATGCTGGAAAATGTATAAATGAGTTATTGACAGTAGGATGTCAGAGATCCTGTTGCTGGCAGCTGAAAAACTCTGTGGTGACACACTCCTTCATTTTCTTTTGATATCCTTACTGTTCACCTCCGTTATCTGCTTTGGGTTTTTTTGGCGGGACAGCTTTCTTAAGCAAGAGACTGGTCTTCATACTGCTTTCTTGGGAAAGCAGAATTACCACTGGTTATTCTTATACATGCCCAGCAGTTATCCCCCGTGTTTTAATCAAACCTGTTTCTTTTGAAACACTTAAGGATTATATGCTGCTATTCAGGAGGACCAATTGTTCATCTTGCAGGCTCTGTTGTAAGCCTCACTTGTATAGTTTCCAGATATTTTGTTTGCTTGAAGGGAAGGAGTTGTCTCATGCGAAAAGCAAGTATACAAATATGCTGTATACCAGAGCTGCTTCAAAAGCTCTTCAAGAGAGTCTAGAGATATTTTCAAGTAATAGGTGCTTCCATAATGGAGTGGGTTTGGATGCATTAGCAATACCTTTTCCCCCCGCCTTCCCTTCTCCCCCTCCCTCCCCCCCTTGTTTGAGAGCGAGTTCTCAGTGATTTAGAGGAGGAACGTTGGGAAATGTAAGCAGAAGCAATATAGGGTGTTGATGTCAGAGCCTAAGCAATGTTTTCTTCCAAAACTAAACAGGAGAAAGCTCCCCTGAGAAGTAGAGGAGGGCAGGTGCATTGTAGAGAATTAGGAAAGGAAGTGAGATCAAATTTCCTTCTGAGAGTTCTGCCTTCGCACTTCTTTCCTCCCCAGTGTGTCTTCGTTCATCAGAAGCATGCTAACCATTGGTAGAAACATAGGTAATTTTCTTTTTCAAAACTGTTAGTAATGTCAACTGCTCATATAATCTAATTTTAAAAAAAATGTTCATAACTCAGATTTTAGAAGTTTTATTAACTTTAATTATTTTAATTTACTGGCTCTCAAGTATTTCATTTTACATTGTTAAGGGTTATTCTGTAAAGGTGTTGCTATACTCAACACTAACTGAGAACTTTTTTTCACTGCCAGTTCAGGATGCTGTATTTCTCCAAACCAGCTGTAGGACCCTGTCCATATTAAATTATGCTCTGGTGATAACAAAAAGTGCCTTACAAAAAGTGACAAGATATATCGCAAGAGAGTTCCATAATTTTTCCTTTTTTCATGTGTGCTACTACTGAGAAACTGACTACCCTGATAATACACCCTTTRCAGCTAAGAGCCATTCATGCTGTTAAAACTGTGTGAAGTTCCTGTACTGTGCCCTCCAGATAAGCACCTGTTACTTGCAACCTGTTCTATGCATGAACCAAACCTGGAAGTTCCTTCACATGCATGTACATACACCTTGTCTTTAATCTGGTAGTGATCCACAAGATCTGCTCTTTGTGTAGCTGATAGTGTAAATGTTACCTTGTTGGCTGCAGTGGCACTAAGCAAAATGCAGTGGTCTGTATCTTAAACCGTATACTGATTTGAAATAGTGAAAGCAGTGAGGACAGAACATCATACATGGTTATCTAAATGCAGGTGCTCTATGCATACCTTCAGCAAATAACTGGTTCCCAAGTAATTGTATATGCAGCATGAGGTTTCTGGCAAACACAGGAAATCTCCTGTTCATCTGCTTCTATTGTAGTAAATGTTTTGGGTTTCTTCCCTCCCCTTGTTTCTTGATCTACATTAGTTTGGCTTTAGCAAGAAAGTTTTGATGAACAGGAGTATTGTGAGTCTCGCTGTATTTACCTGATAGGGTCAAGTTGTAGAGTTTTGGTTTTTGATTGCCACTGGAAGTTTGATCATTTAAATTGGAAGGGACCTCTAAAGGTCATCTGGTCTTACTCCCTGCTCAATGCAAGACTAACTTAGGTGGAGTTGCTCAGGATTTTTCCCAGTTGAGATTTGAATATCTCCAAGGATGGAGGTTCTACAACTTCTCTGGGCACCTGTTTTAGTGTTTGATCAAAACCTTGTTTAAAGTTTTATCTGAAAAATCTATTTGGAGCTGCAGCTTGTGACCATTGCCTCTTGTCCTATCACTGTGCATCTTTGAGAAGAGTCTGGCTCTGCCTCCTCTATAACCTCCAACTAGGTTGTTGGTAACAGCAGTAATAGCTTCCTCTTCTTGAGGCTGAACAAATGCGGTTGTCTCAGCCTTTCCTTGTATACCCTGTTCTCCAGCCACTATTCATCTTGGTAGCCATCTGCTGGACTTCATTCCCATATGTTAACCTCTGTCTTGTACAGACAATGGCAAAGCTGGACAGAATCCCTCACATGTGATCCCACAAGTGCCAAACGAAAGGGAAGAATCACTTCCCTTGGTCTGCTGGCTACACTTTTGCTAGTGCAGCCCACTATCCAATTGTCTTTGCTGCAAGGGGCATGCTGCTGACTCCTGTTCAACTTGTCCCCCAAGACCTTTTCTGCAAAGCTCTTTTCTATCTGGTTGGCTCCCAGCCTGTACGGGGTTATTCCACCCGAGATGCAGGACTTTGCCTTTGTTGAACTTCATGAGGTTTCTGTCAGGCCATTTCTCCAGCCAATTGAGGTCTCTCTGAATAGCAGATCTCCCCTCTAGTATATAAGGCACTTCCCCCAGTTCGGTATCCTCAGGAAGTTTGCTGAGGGGGCACTCTGTTCCATCATTCTGGTCATTAGTAAAGAGAAACCTTACACCCAGTAGTGATCTGGAGAAACTCCATTAGAGACCAGTTGGACATGGTGTCTTTGGTTACAGCCCTTTGAGCTCAGCAGTCCAGCTGCTGTGTCACTCACTTATAGTTCACTTACTCAGTTCATATATCACTGATTTAGGTCTAAGGATACTTTGAGATGCTGTGTTAGAAGCTTGCTAAAGTCAAGGCAAACAATATCCAGTACTCTTCCCTCATTTACAGAGCTAATCATCTCACTACAGAAAACAGTCAGATTGATTTACTTATTCTAAATCCATGCTGGACGGATGTGGCTTCTGGAAAGAAAATTTGTCTCCATAATCCTCCTGGGGGGACCCAGGAAAATGCATTTTGTCTGGTTCTGTGGCTCTATGTATGTCCAACTTGCTTAAGAGCTTTCTAACTAGGTCTTCCACTCATGTGGGTAATGCTTCTCATCCCTGGTACTCTACTACTAGGCTCAGACCTCATCAGTAGAAAATCAGACAAAGACGACATTGAGTATCTAAGCCTTTTCCAAGTCCTTTGTCACTATGTCCCCTGCTAGTTGAGCAGCAGGCCTACAATTTCCTTAGTCTTCCTTTTGTTGCCAGCAGATCTGTAGAAATCTTCTGTGTTACCCTTAACATCCCTCTCTAGTTTCAACTCCAGATGAGCTTGGGCTTTTCTAATTTCATCCTGCCTGCTCAAGCAACGTTTCTATACTCCTACCAAGTATTTATTTTCTTACTTCTACCTTCTGTGTACTTCCTTTTTTTTTTTTTTTTTTTTTTTTTTTTTTTTTTTTTTTTTTTTTTTTTTTTTTTTTTTTTTTTTTTTTTTTTTTTTAGAAACCTCATCCAGAAACTCTGTGTTAACCCATGTAGGTCTTCTGCCATACCTACTTTCTGCACAGTGGAGTGGATTGTTCTTGTGCTTTGAAGAGGTTGTCCTTGAAGATCAACAGGCTCTCAAGGGCCCTTTTGGCTTTCAGAGCCATGTTCTATGAGTGGACTGAATTCTTATTAACTGAATGTCTTCAGTTCTTGTAACTTTTTTTCAGGGTTCTGCAAGGTATGGTTTTTTACTAAGAAAATAAGTATCGTAGTAGATTATAGATGGGAATTATTGTGAGACCCAGTCATTGGTGAGCTATATCTGAAAGTTTCATCAGCAGTGGCGATGAAATGAAACACTGGAGGTCCCAATGGCTTGTTTCCTGGAAGAAGTAGGTTACCACATTTTATGTGCTGGAGTCTCCTAGCTGCTTCACTTTGGGACCAAAATTAAGGACATGTTAACCCACAGGGAGATTTCAGGTATATGGTTTGCTGCATTCAGTTTCAAAGGAAGATACTTCTCTATGGCATTGATTTCTTTAATCACTGAAACTTTGTATCCTAAATGGTGTTCATGAAACAGGAACCTGAGCAGAAGGTAGAGCCCTAAAAATAGAGTATGGTAAATGACCTGGTTCCCTGGCATACTTTTTGCAGCCAGCATGTCTCCTGTCTTGCCTGGCATCAGTGATTCTTGCCTGGTTTCTGTGTGTGATTCATTGAGGTGCATCCAAAAAAAAAAGTCTGTAAGGATGTCAGGTTTTTTTGTTTTTATTTTTACAGATTTGTGAAGAGAAGTGGGGAGAAGAAAAGCAATCTAATCTCTCTTTCAAGATAACTGGCAGTAAAGCTTACATTTCGTCTCCAAGTGGATTCTTGTGGCAATTGGGCAYAAACATAGAGAGAACTTGTTCATTAGGAACTCTGCAAAGAAGTATTTTGAAAGGCAAGGAATAGGTGCCTGTTCCAATGGTCTCAAAAAAGAAAACAGCAGCTGTGATAGCGTTTTGCTGTTTCCCATAGCTGTCGTGATTATGAAGTGATGATATAATTAACTTTCTCAAAAGCTTCACAAAGGGAAAGCTTTTCAATGATGTATCCACATTTGTAATCCCAAGAAGAGCTTTTTGTTCCTTTAGTCACTGTCTATCACTTCTGTTTCTTATAGTTTATTGAAATCCCCTTTCTTAAATCTTGCTGGAAACACTTACCCCCTAAATTCTTTGCCAGTCATAAAAATTAYGGATTTTCATAAATGTGTGTATGAAAATCCTTTTTTTCTTCTTCTTCTCCCTGTTGAGTCAATTCACTTGGGATTTTGGACAGAATGACTGAAAGATAAATTGGTTGCCTCACAAAGGTAATTAAGACAGTATGGTGGTGCAGGGGGTGAACAGTTAGGGGTTCTTTCCTACTAATGATCTGTTAATTAGTGAAGGGAGCTCAGCGAGTGTAATGGGCCTCTCAGGAGTTACCTTTGAATGACATTTAAAACTGCTTTGGTTAAGAAGGTATCATTGCAGGGGGGAGAGGCCTTTTTCTTTTTTTTTCTTTTTTTTTTTTTTTNTTTTTTTTTTTTTTTTTTTTTTTTTTTAGGTTTTTTTTTCTGTCAACATAGGCCAGCAGAATTTGCTAAACCAGTGCAAATATGTACGTATAATTAGTATTACATAGCTATTAAATGTTATTTTAAAATAAGCCAATACATAGCTGTGATACCTTGCTGAGGATTCTGGTAACAATTTTGGTTGCAGTGGTCCTCTATGTTGAGAACAGTAAGCTCACTACATGGAGCTGGTTAACTGCAGAGCGAGTGTGTCTGATGCTTGCTACCAGTTCAAGCACTGCACCATGTGAATGTGTTAATATTATTTTTAGGACCAGTCTGGAATACTTGCTTGAATATTTTTGTGGGAGTCAGCCTGAAGCTGGCAGGGTTAATATTCCTTGGGGGAGGTAAACCAGCAATGGGGTATCTCTGTATCATGTTCTTTTGTGCATTTCAAAATATCTGTGGCATGGGTCCTGTCCTCTGCATTATTTACTCTTCTGCTGTCCAGAGTTATCCAGGATAAATTGACTGCATATGTGCAGGCCCTTAGCAGCTGTTTAGGGTAGAAAGAAAATAGCTCTTATGCAGTCTGAAATTAGCCACTCATTTTTCAAGCTACATGCAGCTGTGGTCCCAAAGGTGAATCTTTCTCTTCAGATCCAGGCAGCATTGCTTTAATTAATGTTCTTCTGTAGAAGATAGCCAATGGATTAATTGTAAATGTATCTTTTTATTTTTTTCCCTCATTTAAATTGGGAGATTTTTCCAGTGCCAACATGTCAATTAGAATGCAGCTGTGGAGTAGTATTTCTATTACTGCTTATTTGGAAAGATCTTATCCCTTATCCTCTCATATGTCATTTTAAGGTAGCAAATAATAAATACTAACCTAAAAATTGAGGCAAAGCATTTGTTAGAGACAAGCTAATGGATTGCCAGTAAGCTTTAGTATACTGTGATTGGCAGTTTGCATATGTAGAATGGAAGTTTGTGGAGTGTGCATCACAAATTTGCCTGGAATGAAGAAAAGAAAATAATCAAAGTAACATAAATTTCGATGATGTTTTAAATGGATTTATTCTAAACTTCAGAGTTCTGATGTTAAGGGAATGGGAAGCTGAGGCAAAAAAACCCCATTGTATTTTAGAAAGCTTATAATTTTGAAATTCTAAGGTGTTCTTCCTCATTTTGATTCCTCAGAAAAAGAGGGAGGAGCAGCAGCAACACAGGACTGAATCTCAAACGGTTTTAATGTACGGACAAATGCTTCATATGCTATGGATGGCTGTGTCACAAAGTACTGTAGTTGTCTTTTGATAGTTGCACAAAACCTTAACCTCCTGCTGAAATATTAGGAGGTAATCTGAGGAAATGTGGCATCTCAATCATGGTGACGGAAGAAAAAAAATCTGTAGCACAAGGAGGGTCTTAGTGATATTGGAAGTATTATTGCTAAAAGCTCTAGATCTGAGATTAATCTCTAGATCTGAGGTTGCGACAGGACAAGGGGGAATGGCTTTAAACTAAAAGAGGGTAGATTTAGACTAGCTATTAGGAAGAAATTTTTTACAACGAGGGTGGTGAAACACTGGCACAGGTTGCCCAGAGAGGTGGTAGATGCCCCATCCGTGGAAACATTCAAGGTCAGGTTGGACGGGGCTCTGAGCAACCTGATCTAGTTGAAGATGTCCCTGCCCATGTCAGGGGGGTTGGACTAGGTGACCTTTAAAGGTTCCTTCCAACCCAAACTAATCTATGATTCTATAATAAATGGGGGTGGTTGTGTGTGTATTCGTGTGTGGGTTAGTTCTGGCTGAGATTGCAGGGTGTAGCATGACCGTGTAATGCTAAAACTGGAAGAGGGTAAGAATTTAACTTGAACTGCTAATTGTCATCCATCCATTTGCTGCTCTGCATTGGGAGTGTTGCTCCATTGTTTAGTTCTAATCGTCATTGCCTTCAGCATCAAATACGGATGAGCCAAATCAAGCTGGCTGTGCTTCTATGCTTTCAAACCACTTCTGTTATTTGGCAGTACAAATAGGCAGCAGCACTAATACAAAGAGTACAACTGAAACAGAGTTATCAGAGGCTGGTTTGTCCGCTTGTCTTCCCTTTTATTGTCTTTAGAGTGGCAGTTAAATCAGTATGTTTTGCTTCCCTTTGGGTGAACTGGGTGAGGAGAATGACCCTAGCTGTATTTTTCACTTAAGTATTTTRTTTGTCTAATTGTCACTTTTACTGCTTTTTCTTAACCCAGTGCCTCAGCTGCATAGTTTAAAGCAGTGTGGATCCTGCACCTCTGGAGCCACAGGATTGTGGCACTTCATCTTTAACTGCTGATAAGAATATGTGAAATGAAGACTTCTCCAAGGCTGCACTTCCTATTTTATCTAAATTGCTTCTTAGGTATTTCTGTCATGGAGGGCTAGTTTATACGTGTTTATGATAGCCCTTATTTTTCCATTTGAGCAGTTGGTTTCAGTAATTCATACCTACTTTTAAAACCAGTTCCAGTCTTGTCCTGGTTTCAGCTGGGATAGAGTTAATTTTTTTTTTTTTTCCTAGTAGTTGGTATAGTGCTATGTTTTGGATTTAGTATGAGAATAATGTCTGAAAGGTAAAACTGAACAGGCTTGTCTTTGCTTAAAGTTCCCACCTTTCTTGATACTGCAAAGAGATAGATAACTTGATGTTCTGGAGCAGAAGAGCAAAAAGGTATTGAGTATTGCAAATAGATGATACGGTTAATAAAAAGATAAGCAGCTAAAAGTGAGTAGGTGTTGAAATTGAGCATTTCGCTTGAAATAAGTTGATTTTTGTCTTGTTGAACAATAATCTCAGTATGTATTAAAATCTACCAAAATAGAAATTGTGTGTTATTTTTAAAGCAGTAGAACATGTGTTGGCAGCAAGTGTGGAAAATTCAGTTATCCACTTATACATTCAATCCTTCAGATTATTCCAAGGTAGCAAACATTCATGTGACGTAGGAAATGCTGTTTCTCCTGAAAACACTACGTCTACTTTCAGTTTCTTCTTCCAAGATTACGCTTTCAAGGAGAGATTCTGAATTCTGTGGCCCCTCCTTCCACAGAATACCATAAAAGTTTTGGTTTCGTTTTAATATCCATTTTCATAGCTAGTCCACGAATGAACAAAACATACATTTTTAGATATATGTATGTATATATGTTATTAAAAAAAAAAACAAAACTAATTTCTTGTTCTGTAGTAGCCCTGCGTGTAAAGACTAGAATAAAGGGCACAGGAAAGACTGTAGAAGATCGTAGTGAATAACAGGATAGTATGTTGCTTTCTGTAATGATCCATGTGGCTCTCAAAACACAGTTCCTAATAAGCCTTCTATTTAGACTTGACTATTTATTTGAAATGACTCACAATTTCTTCTCTGTTGCTATGCGTCAAAATAATTTCCGAAGTACAAAAATGGCTCTGACATCTTAAAATGCGGAGAGTATTGAGAAATTATTTGCATTTCAAGGCTACATATGTGATCTGTGACATGAGGAATGGAGTTATGAGTACACACTCTCCAGGGTTTAAACTCTCTACAATGAACATTTTTGGTAATGGGTTTTATGTGTAATAGCAATGGCCAAAATAGAGAACAGGCCTTTTTCCTTGATGTAGTGAAAAGGGGCCGCAAACTATTCTGCTCTGCTAGCCTTATCAAAGTCTTGACAAAACGAGACCAAGCAACCCTTTATTTCATATTGCTGGATCACAGCTTTAACAAGTTCAGAAACTTCAGGGTGCTGGCTTTCATAGACAGCAACAGCTGCTTAACTTGCGCTAATCATTTTGGAGATTGCATTTGTATTTTACATGCTTTATTCCTTCTTGAAAGTGAATCCTTGTGTTGTTGCCAGATAATCAGAGCAGTTGGTAGATATGTAAAAGAAAGAGTTATCAGAACACGAGGTTGTGGTTTTTTTTTTTCTAAAAAGCTGCACAAATTATACCTTTTTTTCAGGGGAACTCTAGTTTCTTGTGTAAGAGTAAGAAGCATGGTAGATAAAATATCTAAAGATTCGGAGTTTTCAGTAGTTTCCTGGGGAGCTGAATTCATGGTTTTAAAGCTGTGAAACAGGCTTTAAGCTAGGTTCATATTTCTGAAGATGTGGAGCACTGTAGACATTAGTCATGAATAATATAGTTGTTCAGGCACCTATTTACATCTTTTGTAGGTCTATGGACTGCGTTGCCTCTAAGTGGATGTTTAAGACAAGGAGACCAGTATGTTATGGCCCTGACTGGAGATCGTCCTTTTCCTTCCAGGCTAAGAGAAATAACTGAAAATTAGAAATAGTTCAACTGAAAATAAATTACAGGTCTTATCTCTGTGACTTGTTTTTAGACAGGCCTCATGTCATTTTTTTTGAGTCATAACAGACAATGATCCTTAGGTTTGTGCCCAGAGACTTAAGCTTTAAAACTGTGTTTGGGTGCATGGTTCTGCTAATAACAGCTTTTTGGGAAAATGCAATGCATTGAACTGCATGTCGTGATAATGAGGTTTAATTTTCATCTCTGCAATGGACTTGTTGAATGAACATCTCGTGTCTTCTAATAATAGTTCACAAACTGTTGAGAAGTTAACTTACCCATTTTTTGGGGACCTTCAGTGCTGTGGTAACAGACCACTGAGATATCTCTGTGGCTATGAATCACTCCCAGTCATACACAACAATCCTACATCTCGTTTGCTTGTGTGTTAAGTTCAGTTGTAGGAACTATTAGCTGTGAGTTTATTTCCTGATTTGGAGTGTCAAATCAATATAATTTGGAATTTCATAGATACCATTATAAATTGTGAATGGGTTTTTTTGTTTCCAACATTTTCATCGGCAAAAAGTTCTTCAATATTAATAATACATGTACCTACAGCAAGTATTCCTGTCAGACACTTAAAATGGGAGTAGATGACAAGATATGTGGAGGRAAAAAAGTCACGCTACCTCTTTTTAATATGGTGGTCTCTCTCCTAGCTCTGTGCAGTTATAGCACTGTTTGGCTAAATCATTATAAAATTGAACTGTCTATCAAAGCTAAAGAAATAAGCTTACTTTTCTAATACRTATATTACCCGTATTTCAGTTTAGTTAGGTTTTATCTCTGTTCTCATGGAAGTTAGTAACTGCAATCCTTAAATCTATTTTCAGTAGCTTCCTTTGAGTGTTTTAAATTTCCCTGACTAAATTTAAGATACGGCTTTTGAGAGAAAAATAATAGGAAAAGGATTTTTTGGTACCAATTTAAAAATTGCTCTGAAAACTTAAATATAGCTTAGAAGTGATCATTAGTTAGTGTTTTGAACTAATATAGTTTTGTCTCAGTCTTATAATGAAAGTAGCTTATATTACTAATGAAAATCCTGCTTAATCAAAAGGAATGGCAGCAGTTAGTCTAAATTATGAAAATGTTCAGGCACAGTCTGGAATCAAGTGGTGACAATTAAGAGTTGAACTGCTCTCACTGAGAGGGTGAATAATGTTCTTTTTTTATTTTTCCCCACCGTTCTCTATTTACTGTTATCTCTCTCTGCTCTGAACTTTGTTGTTCATTATAGGGCTTCTGGGAACGCCATCAGCGAGATGCTCCTGACTGATGGTTCTGAAGCCAAACTTCAGGGGCTCTTACAATGTCTGTCAGCTTCAGCGTTGCTGTCTCCCRGGATTGCTTTCAATTTGTATCATCCTACAGCAGGCTGTAAACCCGTCTGCTTCCTGTTGTCCATGAGTTTAATGCAGACCTCAGAGCAGCAGCAGATTAGTGGCATGCATAAAGAAAAAGGTACTCGGGGACTGGAAGTCAGCCGCAGAGTCCCGTGGGGCTAGGACTTCAGGTAGTAACTTCAACATGTCAATCTGGATTAGATGCAGGTTAGAGCTGGTTGCCAAACATAAAATGATTTTGTGGTAGAGGAGAAAGATGGTTTAGTTGTGTGCCTTTAGGATTTCCCAGCAGGAGGAAACGGTAAATGGAAAGTTTAGCAAGTGAAAATGAAGACTGTTCTTGTTGACTGCCTTGCAGGTGTAGTACTAATTAGAAATCATAATGCTCCAAGAATAGATTGTCTATATTCTTCAGATAGTTTGCTCTGGAAATGAGGAACTCTGTTCCATTATGTGAATTAAAAAATAAAGAAGTGAAAAACTAAAATGCAAGAGACCTGGTTTTTTCCCTTTTCTTGTAGTTTTAACATTGTGCACAGTTAAACTATTAAACTCTTCTGCAAGAAAATGGTGTGTAAAGTATGATGAACTTGGGAAAGAAATATCACGAAACCTATAGGCCTGTTTCTTCTGTCCAGTTAGCAATTAAAGAACTAACAGCACTAATCGGTAAAACATTGATAAAAGGTTTACCTAAATCTCCTGAATAACCGGTGGGCTTCATTAATATGTGAAGTGGCTATTGAACGGCAACACTGTCAGCAGAAGGTGAGTTGAAACTGGGTGTGCTTTTATTTCCTCTTTGGAAAAGGGATATGAAGCCTGGCAGAGGTCTGCCATTGGGGGTGAATGGAACGGGTTTTGTCCAGGCATTTTGTTTTGTGTAAGGCTGCTTGCGTAGCCTTGTGCCACGTGGCAGAGGAGGATAATGTTGTCTTTCGGGCAGTGCTTTGAGATCTTCCATTAGAAAAAATCAGAATAAACATCATCTAATTTGTAGTAACTCCTCAGAAACCACTAGTACTGGCTCCTGGCAGAAGTGGCTAAGTCATTTGATAACTTCAAGTGAGGATCAAAACTGGATCAGAAATACTAGGATTTCTGTACTAATTAAACTTCCCAGTAAAAACATGAGCAGTATTATCTTCAGAAACTTCCAGGAACCTGAGCTGATATATTCCTGCTTTATTTGACAGTGTTTCTGAGGACCAGGAGAGTAAAAATACATGTGCCATCTCCTCCTCTTCCCTCCCCCCATATGAGCTAAATTTTATCTTTGTGGGTGCATTGTTCAATTCCTGACTTTTTTCCCCTCAGCAGTGCATTCTGTAAGTGTATACAAGCTTTCTGCATTCATTTGTTTTAGTCTATAGTTTGTTTTGTCACTTTTCTATAGTGTTAAACAATTGTGAGTAGATTATAAACACRCTTATCTAACTTGTGCAGTTTCACACTCAAGTATTTAGTATTTTAATAGTCTACTATATCTTTATTTTTTTGAAATCTTTTTCTTTCATAACTACTTAGTTTTGCCTTCAGATGTTAGTAGTTTAAACATTTTAAAAAAATACAAATACAAAAATATAGCTAATTTTATCCAATATAAAGGCAGTGACCTGAGTTGTTTTCAGGTGTACTTACATAGCCAATTTTCCTTTTGACTTATTCTTGCAAGATGCTTTCGTCAGTGAGTTTGTAGCTCTCTTGTGAGGTCAGTTGGAATTTTTTTTTTTACCCAGTTACAAATGTGAACAGTCATCTATGTGTCCTTCTGATGTAGGCCAGTGGAATGCAAAGTTTGCAYTTAAAAGTAAAAAATTCTGAAGGCATTTTTTTTAGCCAGTATATTTTTCAGAACATATGTTCAATACCTGTTTCATAAAGTGTGCAGCTGACATTCAAAAAATGATTTCCTCAAAAATGTCTTGTTTTCCGCCCATGGGCATCAAGCACAGGCCTCATCAAAGGTCAGAAAATATGCTCAAAACAGTGTAGGTTCTTAGCAATTTAAATACGAATTTGTATTCCTTCATGTTAAATATTAATACTAGTAATATCATAAACCCTGTTGCATCTCATGGGACAGCAAGATTACTGGGTCAAAAGGATGTGTTTTCTTCCTTACAGGCATTATACCTTTATGAAAGCTTCAGCTGAAGTGAGTCTTGCATATTTATTGACATTTCTTAAAGGAATGCTTTTTTCCCCCTGAGTCTATCTACTTATTATGAAGGTTTTGGCACCCACAATTTAGTCAGTATAAAATGTTTAAGAACGTGTTTATGAATATATTTTAACAAAATAGAATTTTTCATACTTCTAGTGGAAGAAGTATTTCGATTATCTCAGGTTTTGTGCAACTTTTGAGGAAAGACGTTCTTAGTCTCAGTTTTTTTCCACTACTGTTTAATATAAAGGGGCAATAGGATATACAGCTTAATGTCATTTTCACCTTCAATATATTAAGTCGTTTGGGGTCTTTGTTTCAGTACATGCAGCTTGCACCACATTTTTCCACAATAAGAGTTAAGAAAGCAATCAAAAAAATTTATTCATGCTATAAAGAAGTATTAGTTTTAATCTGCTTTTTCTGCCCATAGCACAGTCTAGTAGAGGATTTTATTGGTTAGTAAGCCCTGTGCTTTGATTTTGCAGTTAAATATTTGCATTGCAAGTTAAGGTGTATTGTAGCAATCTACAAATGCAACTACAGTTCCTGATCTATTTAAGTGTATCTGCTGAATAACATAGCCTATTTCCGGATTGCAAGTAGTATGCTTATCTATGTTATGTTTAATTTATGTGTAATTTATCCTATTAGATAAGATTTGTGTTGCTGCTGTAAAATTGTATTAGAAAAAGCCATGTGGGTTTAAGAAATTGATATCTAACATGTTCGGTATGTTGAGACAATACAAACTGCTGAGCTCCTACGAAAATAGTTTCACCAAGACCTACTGCGGAAATTCTTTCCGAGTATGAATGCTGATGCAGAGCTGTGTGCAGCAGCTAAAAAGTTCCTGTTTTCTTGAGGCTTGTGTGGATTTTCTGTGTGAACAAGCATTGTCCAAGATTATAAGCAGGATAAGTAACTCTGTGGTCTTCAAGGGTACGATCAGAGGTTTTTGATACCTTGCAGGGCAGCTGAAGTCTTGGAACTTAGATGAGTTTGCCAAGTCACCTGCGGTAGGATCAGATGATGGCCAATGAAATGAACGTTGAGTTATACTGTCCTTTATTGCCTAGAGCAATATTCCAGCTGTTATTGTTAATCATAGCTACTGCTTCAATTGTACACAAGTTACTTCTAACCTAACACTTGCAACAAAACAGCATGTGCGTACGAACAAAAACCATGCCAGCTCATTCACACGCTTAACTGACCCATTACTACAAATGTAACTACTACTATCAGCACCTCCCCATAGCAACACCATGGAAGTTGTCATCCTGTGCACCACCCAGGGGGGGTAGGGAGGTATCTGCACTGATGGTTGCCGTCAGCTGTCACTCATCTGGGGGTATCTGACCGATGTGGACCAGGGTCCATATATGTAGCTTTTCTCTGCAAAGACTGACTCATCCCTTCTTGCTGCTCAGCAGTCAGCAACACCAGCATCTTCAAAGGAACTTCCCCAATACTGGTGTGCCACAACTTGTGCATTGCATAGCTTGCTTAATCAGATAGTTTTTGGTAGACCATGTCGTTATGCTGTTAGTTTTGATTATGGACCTTACAGCTCAACCGTTATTTTTATTTCTATACAGTCATCTTAAAGCCACAGTTCAGACATTTGTTTTGGGCAGTTTAAGTGCCGCAGGAACGCTGTGCAAACTCCACCACAGATGTTAGACTTGCATATAAGATAAGTATCTTGTCCAATTACCAATATTTTGTATTACAACAGCTGGTGTGTTTTCAGCCTGTAGTGTAAGATGGAGTATATATGCTATCCAGCGGCCTCTATATGGGAAATATTAAAGGATCAGTATCTTCACTGAAAAGTGTTTAGTTGATCCATAAATCAGAAGGAATTGAAAATGATTGCTGCAAATCTCACCTACGTGCTATTTACAGTGATAGTTTGCAAGCTATGACAATGTCTCACTGCAGAAGTCTCCCACAATTTTTGAAGCTAATCTTAATGAAAGCAGGCATCCAGTATGGCAAATGTTTGAGAGGCCAATATTTGGTACACACTTGCAACAAATGTTAGAAAACTTGATGTTTGACACTGAATTAGTCTTTTGATGAATTGTAACCAGTGTCAAAGACAAGTGTGCCCTGGGGGCTTGCTGCTTGTAGTCATGGTTCTCGTATAGGTCCAGGATAGGTCTCCGGCTCTTCCATGAATACAGAGATCCTTGTATCACTGGATCCTTGTATCTAGCTGCTCTATGTGACATTATTTGGATGCTCTTTATGCTTCCAGCTAAATTTTTCCTTGGTGTCTTTGGTAAAAGCAGCCGTCAGCTCTGCCTCTCTAGCCATAGGCAGATTTTCTTTGCAGCTGTAAGGAGTAAACTAAGGCTCCGGGAACGTTGTAGTGTGTATGTCATGTGCCACCGCATCTCAGTGTGAGGACTAATTCTTCAGGTATCRTTGGGAATCTCCGGTCTCTACCTGGCTCCTTGACCTGTGCGTTCCTGTCAGTTCTCTACCAAAACCTTCCTTTTCCTTTCCTGCCATGTCTTGTCAGCTGAATCATGGAAACCATGAATGGAACCACAGAATCATGGAAGATGATGCTGGAAGGCATCTCAGTAGAGCATCTCGTCTGAGCCCTGGCCCTGCTTAGAGAAGTGCTGACTTTCTGACCACGTTGATCAGCTTGGAAACATTCATGTCCCAGACCAGAATCTGTATTGTACCACTCAAAAACTTGCACGCTTATCCCTATCAAAGCAAAAATAGGTTTTAACTCACTGATATCTCTCTCACCTGGGATGGACCAGCAACTTTACCCCCTTTTTCCCTGCTATATTTTGAGATAAAAGAACTGGAGTGAATATGAGAGTGCTCTTCCATAAAACTGTGTATTGCTGTGATAGTTGCATCAAGAGTAATACATGCGTTGCTTTGTAATCGAATGATCTGGCTGACATGGTGTCTCAGTTTTTATAGTCTGATATGCCAGTTGTGTGCTGGGATTGAAGCAGTGTCGAGAAAAAATACAGAAGGATATAAAAGATTGTAGCTAGTTGAGTTAGATATACTGAAACTGTTTTCTAAAACAGCAATAAAAATGGAGGCAATTGCAAGCTTTACCTAATGAGAAACTTCTTAGCCAGACAAGCCCTGTAAGTGACAGAAAGAATTACTTGTCTCTGGGTGAAACCGCATGTGCCTCCATGCTTCTGGGCTGTGTGAGATTGTTAGGTGGCTAAAATGGGGGTTTCATTTCTTTCTTTAGAGTGAATTAATGAATAGAAGTTATTCTTAAAGGTACAAAATTTACCTGTAACATTTCTGCCAACATAATAGAGAATCATATGAAGAGAGAGCCAATTTTGCTTTAACTGCGGAAGTATGTTATAATCTGTAAATAGTGTTTATTTGTATATTTGTAGTACTGCTGTCATCTGAAATGCGTTGACTGAATTACAATTATTTTACTGTTCTTCTCCAGCTTTTAAATGGCAACATTTAAAATCATGGATATGTTACTACTATATTGCTGAAACTTCACATACCTTACTGGTTTGCTTTCTCTTTTTAGGTGTCTTGGCTTTTTAATCCAACAAGAAGTGAAATAACAAGTCTAGATAGTGGAAATATAGATGACATTTTAAGTGAGTACTTTGAATTTTTTTTTTTTTCTTTGTATATCTACAGCCACTTATCTGTGTGAATCTTGCAGTGTTATTAAATGAATATGCATAACTTTAGCTTTGAAAATATGAATTGCAATCAGCATAGAAGTATTAAATGCCTATGATCAAAATTAGCTGTCTGAACTAATGTATCGCCTAACAAATTACTTCATTGTAATCTCAGTGAGGATTTGAAGTGTCTAAGAAAAATACCTGGTATCTTGTCTGCAGATGGGGATACTTGATTACATAACCAAAACCTATCAAGAGAGCATTTTAAAAGTTCCCCCAAAATTAGCAGCAACTGAAACCCATGGTGATGAGCCTTAAGTGTCTTGCTTGTTCAGCTATGTTTTTCCTCAGGTTAAGCATTGTCCTGATTCTGGTGGCTCATAGGAAGGAGATTCATAAATTAAACAGACATGTATTCCTTGTCTGAAACTTTTCAACTGAAAAGTATGCAATTTGCCTGTATCTGGCTGTCTTCACAGGAAAAAAGTTACTACATTGTTTCAAATATATTCGGGGGGAGGGGGGGAAACTTTATATTCTTTTATTTAGGTCTGTGCTAGAATCTGCCTACTCTTGCAGGATTGCTTTATGTAGTAAATGTATGATTAGGTGATATAAGATCTGTTTGTAAATACCTTTTATACAGTGGGAAATACAGAATCCTTTTGTAAAATCTTATTCATAAAAGGCAATATATGCCAAGTGTAAGTACTTTTAAAATTTATCCTATTACTTTCAGTAAATACTTTATGCCTTGGAGGTAACCCTGAATTTCTCTGTGCTTGTTCATTTCCTGTCCAGCACTTGCATTCCTTGCTGATAAGGAAAATCTTAATGCCATAATTTTAACCAAAACTGTCGTTTTTCCCAGCCTTCTCAAGAGTCATCTTTTCCAGCATGTTGTCTTTTCCAGGCTTCCAACATCTTAATCTTAGCTTTTAACTGCTTTGTAACTTTGTCAATAGTGCAAATTCATCTAGCAACATTTCTGCTTTATAAAGCCGTGGATGATATTTTGTAGTTCCAGTACTTATTTCAAGGTGTTTTGTCAATGTCCAGGCCACTACTGCTAATAAAAAATCAATTTACAGCATGGTTGTTATATTGTGTAAAAATCACAATTTATTTTTGGGCAGGAGATTTGTCCTTCTAGTTTTGATATATTTTCCTTTTTTTTGGTATGTGAAAAATAATGTGTAGGAGCATTATTTCACTACCTCATCATATATATCCCTATAGTATTGCATTTTTTTTGCATGTCCCTTAGCATTTTTCGGTTTTGGGGACTGAAGATTTCTCTGCTACCTTCTTCCTTAGCATCCAGCTTCTTAGCAAATAAGGCAGATAAGGACTGACCAGAGCAAGTTGCACAGGCAGGCTGCATGTTGGTCATTCTTCTAACCCAAATAGTTGACACTTCAGCTTTTAACTGGTTTTTAACACTTATGAATAATCTAGATAATGCTTAGAAGATATACTAGAGTACAACTTCTGGCTTTGAGTGCCTTAATTTTAAATCCAGAATTACTTTTTGTCTCATGTGTCACTTACTTACTTCTTTTGTGTCTTAATACCTTAAGTATTGACATTTTTAATGTCTAATATATCAATAAAGTCAATAAAATACTTTAATGAAGGCCTCTCTCATCGCTYTCCCTTTTGATATAGATTATATTTCAGATAAAATTTATCCTAGCAGTTTTCTAGCAGACTAAGCTGTATGCTGAATAATCTAGAAATATTTGCTTTTATAGTTTTTGTGTATATTTTTATAATCTCAGATAAAAGCACAAAGAAGTTTGGCTCACAATGTGACATTGGGTTTTTTCTTTTTCTTTCTTCTCAGACAATGCAGATGTTGCTTTAGTTAATTTTTATGCTGATTGGTAAGTTATACAAGTTTTTTTTCTATGTTTAAACTTCTGTCTTTTGAAAACTGTCATGTTTGGCTATGGTTTTCTAATTGAAAATACAGTGGTATGTTGCTTTCAAACTAGTTCTTTCCTGTTTTTTTTTTATGTCCTGATTACTTCCTTCTGCTGTTTTGCCATCTTTTGTTTCATTCAGGGATCCTATCAGAGGAAAAAGGCTTCTATAGTAATATGGAATAACATGCTATGTAATAGATTTATCGATTTCTGCCCCCTCCCCCCCCACCCCCACCCCACCCCACCTCCCGAAAGGCAGATTTCATTAACCTTTTGCTCCTTAACATACCATAGTCCAAAATATTCCATTTTTCCGTTTTCTTCTGTGTTGGTCCCACGTGTGTRTGCTAGAAAGAAAAAGGCTTCACATTACACTAAAAATCAAATCCTTCTCTAATCTGGAAGACCTTCCAAGTGGGAAAACTAGAGAAATTATAATTGAGGGGTGAAATCTGAGCAACTGGAAAAGGAAAGAATTTGGGGTCAGATTGGTTAGACATTGTGAAAGACATACTTAGAGGGAACGGTTTACTTGAAATTATATTTAAAAAAAAAAAAAACTTGCATACAAAATCATCGTTAGAAATAATTTAAGTACCATACTGCTTTTTTAATTGTGTAAGAAGTAATTTTAAATGTTCTGTTCTGCTCCACCATTAACATTTTTAAAAGAATCTTTAGCAAGGAATAAACCAGAAAAGTATTCAGAGAAGCTAAAATTTAACATGCAAATTAATATAGAAAATGAGTTTAGAAAAATAAATCATTTTCTATCTTCCTTGATTAAAGTAATCTTGGATGTAAATAGCTTTATAATGTAAAGCAATATATAAACCGAAGTACTACACTTTAAATATTCCTCTCCCTGCTGTTTTGCTTTGTGAGCAAAAAATGTTGGCCTTCAGAATCAAAGGTCATATAGGTGATTAGACTTCTGATTCCTTTCACTGCTTTCAAATTCCACTATATGTCTAAGTCTGTAGGTCTGCATGGCCTAGAAATAGCAAGCGCACAGAGCTTTACATGAAAAATGTACACTTTGCCTTTACTGATAATTCGTTCAACTAGTAGCAGGCTAATTTTAATTGCTTTTTAAAAGTGATTTTGAAAAATTCATACCCAGTCTTTTCACATAGAATGAAGGTCTCACTAAAGATGTTCTTAATGCCTCCATTTAAACTTTGCATAAAGATAGACATTATACCAATCTAAATCAGTTTAATAACCTTTGTATATACCTCTGTCATTTTATAGACAATTTTTATGTTCAATTAGTTTGCATCTGTTCATTTGCTACCACAGACTAAATTGATACTAGGCACATTTAAACCGATAGAATTTTTCTTTAGAGAGATTGCATTCATTTACCAAGTAAGCTATTTGTTTGAAATGTCTTTTTTTATAATGATAGTACAACTAAGTAACTAGTTAAGTAAGAAACTAGGTCTAATCTCTTACCTGTTCTGTATAGAATTATGCTATAAAGGCTGCTTTTTAAAAAAGTAAATAAATGAAACTTCTAAGATGGTTATTTTCAGTTTGTGATCTGCAGATACCTGGTGGATCATGGACTACTTCAAGAGGTTTTATTAAAGATAACCAAGGAAAGCAAACCTATGGGGAGTAAATTTAACACGCTGAAATTTGGGATCTGTGTTGCCATTGAAAAACCATTTTTGGATTTTGCAAAAGACAAACTGCAGGAGGCTAAAAATCCATGTTCTGATACTTCTGTGATAGAGGGAAGATACCAATATTTTAAAACTTGATATAGCAAGGTAACAAGCATCCTGTTTTAGGATCCTATTAGCACAGCTCTTCCTGCAAATCCCCACTGTTATCAAATCCTCTCTAAAATAGGTTTGCTTTGAATTTAAAGACTTGCATATGCTTGCAAGTTGATTCACATTATAGTAGGCCATAATTTTAAAACATTACAGCCTTAATTATGATCATTACATGTAGGCGTTTGATAATAACCCCTTAACATAGCGTACTGCCAGCCTATGATGTAACGTGACCTTTGAATGAGAACAGATCAGTTTTGCTGATGTAGATACTCTGCTGTAAAGGTGGAGAAGAATGAGGGACAAGGAAGCCATATGTAACATATACATGCTACATAAATGTGTAGCATACAATTGTGCTGCCCAGAGTCAGGTTTCTTTCAGAAGATGGCCTTAAGCCCTGTTTGTATTTTGAGAGCAAACCTGCCTCTTCACTTGAATGTTTGCTGTTGTAGTCATAACAGCATCCCCAGGTTATCACTGTTAAGTTTAAGCAGGGCTTCAGTGCAGGCTGTTCTATTGCAAGTCTGTTCCATGAGGTCTTATTCTGACAACTTCTACAGTGCCGTTATACGTCTTCGATTTAAAATTCTGCCGTGTGTTTAGAAGAACAGTATATAAAATCATTTTATTGACATATTAATAATGGGCTTGTGCACTAATGTTACCCTAAACTCCCCAAAGCCACCAAAGCATCTTTATAATCCTACAGCCTTTTCCATGGGCAGAAAGAGAGGATTTGCTTCAAAATCTGACATGACTGGAAGAAGGGACCCATGGGATTCTCTTTGTTCATAGTGCTGTAATAGCAGTCTGTTCAAATTCTACCAAACTTGAGCAATAATATAATAAGCAATACTTATAACTTCTATTGTTGACCCTTATAAAGTTACCTCTCTGATATTTCTTGAAGGTGATTGTTGGTGAATATTTGAATCTCAACAATCCAAGTAACTTCTTTTACTATGTTTTTAAAATTACTTCCCCACGGATAATTCAGGTAGAAAAAATGAAGATCAGACTTTCTGAATAGAATATATTTCCTAAAGGTTTATAGTTGATCAATGGTGTTTCTTAAACAGATAAAGCAGGGGGGCACATCTTGAACTATATATTCTTTTAGAATGATTCCCCCC
>JAYKAV010002974.1:70640-138530 GCA_035582835.1 Phoebastria nigripes | reverse complement strand
TTTCCCTTCAAAGATTGAAATATTCCCTGAGTCATCAATTAAAATATTTCAAATTAATATTTTGAAGTTATGATTTTGTGTTCTATCCACAGGTGCCGCTTCAGCCAAATGCTGCATCCTATTTTTGAGGAAGCTTCTAACGTAATTAAGGAAGAATACCCAGATAAGAATCAAGTGGTGTTTGCTAGAGTAGACTGTGATCAGCATTGTAAGTAAATCCCGATTCAGGTTTTTCTGTGCTATCCTGCCAGTAAGTTACTCATTGTATTGAAGAATATGCTAGACGGCAATCTAAAGTGTAGTTGGACCTGACCCATCATTTAGCCCAGAGAGAGTTGTCTGTATACATCAGTGAACCTGTTCTTCTGAATTTGTCATGGCAATCCTCAGTGTTGCTTTCTCATTGCATCCATAAACATGCATTTATATCCGTTCAGCCTGTCTCATCTAATGGGTGGAAAAAAGGGCTGGGATTATGAATTGAATTGGCTCGTTGAGGGGTCAGAGAAGTGCTAGTGCTACAAATGGTGCAGGTCTTCACAGCCAAGAAAAGGGAGGAGTAACCCTCCACTGTCAGCATCAAGATGATGTTCTGCTCAGGTCTTCCCTCCAACTTGGAGTGATGGTGGACTGTAAGTTGACTTCTGCACAGCCAGGAGAGGATCAGAGCTTTTCTGCTTTGCTATTTGTACACCTGCCAACAAATGGTTGCCTATTTGGGTTTTCCCCAACCCAGAAATACATGAAAATCATATGCCAAAAATTACTCATTTTATGCTGGCATTAATCCCAAAACTTGCTTTTTAATCCCATAATAAGTAAACTGTAAGGAACATCTGCTACACATTGAAATACAAATGGGTAGTACTGAGATTTTTATTATGGTGCTTTTTATAGTATAAGATCAGCTTTTCTGGTTTGATGCTTCTGGAAGAACAACACTTGCAGACATTGTTTCTTTACAGTGGCTTCTAATTCCCAAAGAGTAGTACCAGTTGCAAGTGGCTTCAAATCCCAGCAGAAATTCAGTTCTAACCAATACTGATTATAATATTTGGGCTTTACAAAACTGTTAATTTGTAAGATGAATCACAGTTGGAAATTTGAGGAATCACTGTACAGAGTTATTAGTCTGTATCAGTAGCATATCCCTGGGACTTACTGTTGACCTAATAGTTTTGGTTTAGTGCTCTGTTAAAAAAAAAAAAAAAAACTAAAGAGAATGTTATAGGACAGGAAAAAAAAGTCAATTGCATATCTGTGAAAAGTAACTGATCTCATTTACCTTTTTCTTTCCCATTTTGACAATTCAGCTTTTTTGGTGTTAGAGAGGATTTTTCCCTATAAGAAGAATTCTTGAAGTGTCTTGGTTCTTACTTGCAGATTTAAAAGTCAGTAAGTCCACTTGAGCATCTTCCACTGGCACCATTTTGTGTCCTTTTTGTATGCATGCATGTAGTTGCCCAACAGTAAGAGCACCTGTCTTGCGATCTTGAAAGAGATCTCAAGCATAAAAAACCCCCAAACTTTTAAGGAAGCAAACAGTATCAACTCAGTTTCTGAAATGTAGGATAAGCTGATTCTTCAGACTGTCAGGAGTGGCCAAGGAGATTCTGTTTTGTCCCTTCCCGAAGATCAGTAAGACCAATTCATGACCACAAGAAACTTAAATGCCTCTGGGATTAAATCTTTGAATCACTGGGATATCAGACCCCCTTTATAGCCTCAGCTGGAAAAGAGGTACGGCAGTATTCATCCAGGGTATGTGAGCAGCTTTGAAGCATTCAGCTGCCTTCCTACGTTGGAGTGGTAGGGATGTGTTGGGGAACTTGATACAAAAGTTTGAACGTACGTGTTCTTGAAGAGMAGTTACATTAGACACATGGTTGTAGAATCTCCTTCTCTGAGCAGATCTCTTCTAGTGCCTTGAATACAGTGTAGAACAGTGCACTTGTGTAACTGCCTGTAGCATTCCCAGAGCAGCAGCAGCATGGACAGGGGTGTCTGTACTTAATGTGCTTCACAAGATATGCTTTAGTCTCCTTGACTTACAAGTCCAATAGTATTTTTTTCTTTCTCATTATAATGTTGTCTCTGTTAAGTGAATGTTTTCCTACCACCTTCCTGAACAGCCTTTTCTAGGATCATAGATTTTTGGGGGGTTTGTGGGGGTTTTTTGGGTTTGTTTTTTTGGGGTTTGTTTTGTTTTGGGGTTTTTTGTTGGTTTGGGTTGGGGTTTTAGATGTTTTTTTTTTTGTGTTTTTTTTTTTTTTTTTTTTTTTTTTTTTTTTTTTAAAAAAAACCTGGAATACCTTCCCAGATCTCAAATACTTAACTACATTTTCAGCTTCTTTCTTTTTCACACTTGGTGTTCTCTTCTGCTTCCAATCATCTGTCTATATGGTGTGTGCTTGGGAGATCTTAACCAAAAGCATAACGTTAAGTATTCAAATTTGCCATCCCTAAAAGTCAATTTTCAAGTAAGGCAATGAAATCCTTTGGAGGAGTATACTGAAGGCAAAGCCTGATGTGCAGTCTTCACTGAAGTTTTCTTATTGAGTTTTGTCTTTCTTTGTTCAGAGATCTACTGCAGGATCTACACAAATAAACTGCCCCGATCTTTGCAATCGTAGAAAATAAATGCAGTTGTAGCAGACATTCTGATTGTTTTTGTATCAGTTTATTAAACCAGTCACTCTACATACTTGGAATTACTTTTGCATATACTTTTGTATATATTCTATCACTTTCATCAGTGATAGTTTCTCAAATTAACTTGAATCAATTGAGGGGGAGGGGGGAGTTAAGGACATTGACACTTTCACTTTACTTGATTATTATGGTTGTCCTTAATAAATAAGTCTTATCTCAGTGTTTAACAGTCTGGTTGGCTCATCTTTTCATTGACTCAAGATATTGAAAATGAAACTTTATAGAAAGTTCTCACAAAAGACTGTAGTAAAATCAGACAGTGTTGTTGAGTTTTATTGTTAAGKTTTACATTAACAACTGAAGTCCTTATTTTGTTTGCTGCAGCTTTAGTTGCTTGGGTAACTTGGAGAGTCTTTGGGCTGCTGGATGCCCAGTGTTTAACTATGAGATGTTCTTGTCTTAGCAGTTATGTGCCTAAGAAAACTTCCCCACCCCAAGTATTTGAAACACTTCAGAAGCTTGTTGCTTAATCTTCTGCTCATGTGCTCGTTGAATTGAGCTCATCAGAGCTTGTTATGGAGAGCTAAGGCCTGGATGGAGGAGGAAATGCTACAGCAGAGATTGTCTTCCCTCCCTTGGGAGTAGGTGTAGTGGGCTAATTAGTATGAGGCAGCCAAGAGTTTTGGTCTTTCTTTTTATTACTGGAATACCATGAGTTCTCTGTATTTACTCTTTGTGTCCTTAATTTAAGAAGTAGATGAGCACGACTTTTGCTGCAGAAGCTGTAAAATGTGAGAATTAAAAATAAAATCCTATAATGACAGACCAAGTCTTTTTCCCCAATTTGCATTGCCTTTTTGAATTAAARTAGCAAACCTGTATATGTCATTCCTGGTTTCTAGTGTGTATTTGCTGGGTTGTAAGCAATGGTACATTTCATGGCACACAGTTGTTGGGTATGTCCTAAAGTTTTAAGTATTTTAACTTTGATTTTCATGTATGTAATAGCAGCTTTTTAGTAAGAGGGTGAATGTTACTATATTATCCAGCTTGGGCCTGCTGTAGTAGTTTACTAAATGTTGGAGTCAGGATTGTTATTGTCTCCGCTCCCCCCCACCCCCGTTTTACCTTTATATTTTTGTATGTGTTTACATATTTTAGCAACACTAGAAGGTTTATGCCAATATTTTGGGGTTTGTTATGCCTGCAGATTTCATACCACTAGTAGTTCACTATTAGGATGATGTTCTAAAGAGGGTGGATTATTTGCATTACAAATGATCTGTTTCTTTTTGAAGCCAAGACTCTGTAGGGAATCCAAATAGCTGATTTCAGGCCACTTAAAAACAGCTTTCAGAATGGTCAGCCAGGCATAGATACTTTCCATTTAATGCACTATTATTGAAGCACACTGCAGGGCCCAACAGCTCACACCAGCTTCTGAGGGTAAAGCAAATTAAAGAGAATTATTGATGCACTGCCAAATGTTTGATGCTTAATGACAAAACYATCATTCTGTCTGCTCTTATAGCCAATATAAAGATGTTATTCTGGAAAGTGATAGGCCCCAATGTGATTAAATACAAAATCTAAATAATAACACTATATTAAGCCTCTGTATGTGTTATATTTTACACCAGTTTATAATATTGTGGAAGATAATTATAACTGAAATGTGTAAGTTAAGTCATCAGGCTGTTTTTAAGCTGGTGTCGAACAAACACTAAAGGTGAATCTGTTGAAGCAGGTACTCTTTCAGTTTCCAAGACCTCATCCTTTTATAAATATCTAAGTTTCACTACATTGTTTGCTGTTAAAATCTTTGGTGGTTTTAGTGTGTTCGATTTAGTAATTCACTTATCTTAAAAATTATGCACCTCTATTCTAAGTGTAATACCTAGTAAAAGTGACCTTCTCTTATAAAATTATGGAAGATCTTTCTGCATATACATTATTAGGAAGGTTTTGTTTTGGTGTTTTTTTTTGGTTTTTTGGTTTTTTTTTTTTTTTGCTTGCTTGTGAGTGTTGTTGTGGTTTTTTTATCCTTTGTGTTAAGCAGCAATGTTGGAAACTCACTTGGATTTCCTATGTTTCTGTTCTCTGAGTGAATATTGCAATATAGAAGAACTCATGTTTCTGGAGGAGAGTTTGTATTTTGAACAGTTTCTATGAATTCAGTATTAGGAGTTGTGGTACAGAATTCGTATAAAGTAAACTATATATTGGGATTTTAATTCTACTGCACCATTATTTCCTTTGGTTTCTCAGTTAAAAAATAAAAAATAATAGCTGGTTTGAATAAGTCTTTGTGCTTCCAAACAGAAAACAACTTCTCTCTGGTGGGGTGTTGAGAGGTGCTTTGCTAGACAGACTCTTTAGGGAACTCTTGTCTGTCTTTCAAAACGTCCATGGGTGGTACTCTYATTCAGTACAGTGAGCTGCTGATCTCTCTGGGTCTGGCCATTCCTGTAATGTGTGCTAGTGTTAGTCTTCAAAGAGTTACTTAGATTGTGTTGCTACTGTGCCTTTGGTAAGCAAAATAACTCAGTACGATAACAAATTTGGAGGTTCATAAATGAATTATAAATGAAACTGTAAACAAGCATGAGGATTTCATTGCATTCCTGCCACTTTGCCTGGAAAAAAATATCGGTCTGAAAGAGTTATCTTTGGATAAAATAAAAAGTGGAAGTGATTTGGAGAGGTTGTTGATGGCTCTCCTCAGGAGAGCCATTTTGTTAGCCTGTCAGAAAAGGTTATGGGATGCCGACTGATGAGGCCCTGCTAAGAGCAGGCGTGGCTGTTGTGAATGCTCCTTTGCAGCAGAAGGTGGTCTAGATTTGCTGTTTCCCAGCTTCTTAGTAGCTGAGTTTGACGTAGAACATTGATCACTTTTCATGTACCTGTTTTGATCCAACATACAAGTCACCCGTATCACAATCATTGGGGTAGGATGCCTAGTTTAGACGGTCTCCGAAGTTCCTTTCTAATTCTGCTTCCTATGAATATTCCCAGGTCTTGTGATTGTGTGCAAGTGTCACGAGAGGAGTAGTTTAATTGGGGAAAATTAATGCTGTGTTACGAAATACTTAACAATAAGGTGAATGTAGTGCTGTATGTAGGAAAGTAGGAGGCAAAAAGGCCTTTTTAAAGTGAACTTAAATTGAGAGGAAAAAGCTTGAGGAATAATAAGTAAAAAGGTACCTATCAAAGACAGATTTCATTTCATATCTGTAGTGTGCCCTGGCAGGTAGCCTGAGGGCCTTCAAAAGATGTGATTGATCTCAAGTGAGCAAACAGAATACTCGTTTGGTAGTTCCAGCTTCAAATATACAGCTGAAGGAATTTGTTACCTTTGAGATGGAAGGTATTGCACAAGGGTGAGGAAGAGTTAAGATGATTTGACACAAAAAAAGATTAATGTTAGATCCAGTAGAGATATAGATAGATAGATATCTATGCAACTCCTATAACCATCATGTAGAAACAAAATTAGGAAATGCAGTAGCTTGGGTTTGTGCTAGCTCTTCCTCAGACAACATGAAGACCCTCCTTAGGAAAAGGGACACTACGAGTATTTTCAGGAATTATTTTTATGGGGTTTGAGTTTTGGAACTTTGATTTTCTTCCAGATAATTTTTCAGGCTGTTGTAGTCCTCTGTTTGGCATGTAAATTGCTTCAGGTGGTGCCTTATGTTATGAGGTGGGCATTTAGGATAATTATCAGTACTGTTGAAATCCTAGTGGACACGTTTTTTGAGAGCCAGTCCTGTAGACTTAAAACCTAAATATTTTTTTGGTGGTGCGGTGGTATGAATTATGACCCTGGAAGACTGACAGTGGACTGAGTTAATGGTGGGGTGATACCCTGACCCTTTTAAATATTGCTGGTCCTTCAGTGGGAAGGACTTAACTACATTGTGGGTGGGAGCCTACTTCAGTCGTGATGCAGTTTTTCAACATATTCTTCATTGTACATTTAATTTTAATTTAGTAACAATAGACTTGAGATTCTCGGTGACTGCGCAGTTTAGAAATGGTTGTATACCAACAGTTATACATGCAAAACAGGGAGGAGAGAATCCTCTGAATTCAACAGTTATTGGAGCTCTGCTTGAAATTTCTGATTTGTAGAAGACAAGAAGATCATCAGGTATGTCAGTAGCTTCCTGTCATAACTAATGTGAAACCATCCTGGTGGCATAGACACTGGGCTTGTGATTTAATGATTAATTGGGCAAAATGAAAACTCAAGGTTTGTACCTTTTGGGTACCTTAGTATCTGAAGAAAATGTAGAGTCGTAGCTGAGAGGCTTTTTTTGGTGTTTTTTTTGTTTGTTTGTTTTTGTTGTTTGTTTGTTTTGTTTGTGTTTTTTTTTTTCTTTAGGTACCCTTATCTGTTTCAAATACCTCTTTTCATCAGAAAATGGATGGTGAGAATGCCTGGAAATATTCTTAAATTTAATTTAGGATTTACTATAACTAATGTGATCTATGAATGAGTTCAAACAATATTCCATGTATTTGCATTGTGTATTTCCAATTTTAAAAGGAATATAATTTTGTAGTTGCTCTGCTTATGCTAACTCTACCTGTATCAAATGCCAGGGTTTAATGAAGCATTTAAGGTTTACTCTATTTGACTTTTGAATGAATTCAAACAATTTTTCATGTACTTGCATTTTACATTTTGTAAAAAGATGGTTTTCAAATACTTACTTGTGTAGGACTGTCATCTCTCTGTGTTAGTTCAAATACCGGTATTCATGGAATCTCAATGTAATTTGTAAAGAGCATGCAAGTTCTGACTTCTGAAATAATGTTTGAATTCAGTCTTGACAGTGGGTATTTTATTACCGATAATTTTTTTTACGCAACTTCAGCACTTGAAGATGCGCATCCCTAGGGACTGAAATCTCCATCTCAGAGAACCTTCAAGTCCCCCTGAGATGCAACTCAAGACGAGTACAGGGATCTCGTTAGGTCATGCAGAGAGAAAATCAGAAAGGCAAAAACCCAGCTAGAACTCAGTCTGGCCACTGTTGTAAGAGACAACAAAAAATGTTTTTACAAATACATTAACGACAAAAAGAGARCCAAGGAGAACCTCCATCCTTTATTGGATACGGGGGGGGAACATTGCCACCGAGGATGAGGAAAAGGCTGAGGTACTTAATGCCTTCTTTGCCTCGGTCTTTAATAGTCAGACCAGTTATCCTCAGGGTATTCAGCCCCCTGAGCTGGAAGAYGGGGACRGTGAGCAGGATGAACCCCCCATAATCCAAGAGGAAGCAGTGAACGACCTGCTACGCCACCTGGATGATCACAAGTCTATGGGGCCGGATGGGATCCACCCRAGAGTATTGAGGCGGAGGAGCTTGCCAAGCCACTCTCCATCATTTATCAGCAGGCCTGGTTAATGGGGGAGGTCCTGGACGACTGGAGGCTTGCCAATGTGACGCCCATCTACAAGAAGGGCTGGAAGGGGGATCTGGGGAACTACAGGCCTGTCAGCCTGACCTCGGTGCCAGGGAAGATTATGGAGCGGTTCATCTTGAGGGCGCTCACAAGGCATGTGCGGGACAACCAGGGGATCAGGCCCAGCCAGCATGGGTTCATGAAAGGCAGGTCCTGCTTGACCAACCTGATCTCCTTCTATGACCAGGTGACCCGCCTAGTGGATGAGGGAAAGGCTGTGGATGTGGTCTACCTCCCACAGCATTCTTCTAGAGAAGCTGGCAGCTCATGGCTTAGACAGGTATACTCTTCGCTGGGTAAAAAACTGGCTGGATGGCCAGGCCCAGAGAGTTGTGGTGAATGGAGTGAAATCCAGTTGGCAGCCGGTCACGAGCGGTGTCCCCCAGAGCTCCGTTTTGGGGCYGGTCTTGTTCAATATCTTTATCAATGATCTGGATGAGGGGATTGAGTGCACCCTCAGTAAGTTTGCAGACGACACCAAGTTGGGCAGGAGTATTGATCTGCTGCAGAGGGACCTGGACAGGCTGGATCGATGGGCTGAGGCCAACTGTATGAGATTCAACAAGGCCAAGTGCCGGGTCCTGCACTTTGGCCACAACAACCCCATGCAACGCTCCAGGCTTGGGGAAGAGTGGCTGGAAAGCTGCCTGTCGGAAAAGGACCTGGGGGTGCTGGTTGACAGCCAGCTGAGAATGAGCCAGCAGTGTGCCCAGGTGGCCAAGAAGGCCAACGGCATCCTGGCCTGTATCAGAAATAGTGTGGCCAGCAGGACTAGGGAAGTGATTGTCCCCCTGTACTCGGCACTGGTGAGGCCCCACCTCGACTACTGTGTTCAGTTTTGGACCSCTCACTACAAGAAAGACATTGAGGTGCTGGAGCGTGTCCAGAGAAGGGCAACGAAGCTGGTGAAGGGTCTGGAGAACAAGTCTTAYGAGGAGCGGCTGAGGGAACTGGGGTTGTTTAGCCTGGAGAAGAGGAGGCTCAGGGGAGACCTTATTGCTCTCTGCAACTACCTGAAAGGAGGTTGGAGTGAGGTGGGTGTTGGTCTTTTCTCCCAAGTAACTAGCAAYAGGACAAGAGGAAATGGCCTCAAGTTGYGCCAAGGGAGGTTTAGATTGGACATTAGGAAAAATTTCTTTAGAGTGATTAAACATTGGAACAGGCTGCCCAGGGAAGCACCATCCCTGGAAGTATTTAAAAGATGTGTAGATGTGGCGCTTAGAGACATGGTTTAGTGGGCATGGTGGTGTTGGGTTGACGGTTGGACTCGATGATCTTAGAGGTCTTTTCCAACCTTAATGATCCTATGATTCTATGCCTGTTCCGCAACGCGTGCATCCTCATGCAACTATGGAAATGACCTGAAGAAAAAGTCCGCRTTGTGAGACAGAAGTGTAGTTTTGGTGTTCTCTTGCTGTGGAGTTCAGTAACATAGTAATAGTCTTTAATCTCAATGTGTTTCTATGAAATCGTGATATGTAGTGCTCCTATCAGACCCTGGTCAAGTTTTGATAGACTGAAGTACCGTGAGACCAAAGGTCCTTCTGTCAACAGGAGAGAAGGGCAGCAAATGCCTGGTTTGCTGACATTTTTCTTCTGCTGAGCAAATATGAAGTGATTCCTCCCCTGCTAAACTTTCTACCTTCTTGCAGGCAGCTCTTAGGTACTTTAACTAAAAAGTGATGGCATTTTCAAGGAAGAAAATAGTATTGATCTAATACCTGTTAATGTTGAATATATTGGCATCTTCTCTTGAGAAATTTGTAATAATTTGAAATAAAAATACTCTGAATTGAGGACATAAAATGTCTTACCCTTAATTTTAACTGTAATTAGCACATTAAGAAACTCTTCTGGGATATTTAGGAAACAGGTCAAATCCTTTTTTAGTCAAAATTGACAGGATGAATTCTGTAATATTTTATAGTGATGCAAAGCTTGTTAGGAACTGGGCTTAGCTGGTGAAGCTTTTAAGCTTACTGGTTTGAGGGATGTTAAAGAACATTTTTGTGGAGGTGACATGGTTCTCATTCCTTTGCCGTACACATTTTGTTTTCAGTTCTGGGACTAGTTTAAGTTGTGTAGCTGGTACAAAGATTGTTTTCAGTAACTAAAGGTGCAAGAGATTAGTAGTGTTTTAGCAGCACTTAAAACTACTGATGGTTTCACTGAGAGTTTTCCAGGCAGCAGGGAATTTGGATTTTTTGTTCTCTCTTAGAAGTCTGAAAGAGGTGGAGAGCTTTATGTGCTGGAGGACAGTTACAGGCGCTGTTCCATAGGGGAATGACTTATTTCCAGTTGCGCAGGGTTTTAATTTTGGTTTGCAACTGAGAGGTAGTATGTTAGCTGCCCAGTTTCAGCAGTTTGCTCATGGCAACTGCCTCTAAATAATAGTTTTCACGGGACTTCTGTCTACATTCACTTTTAAAAAAGAGGAAGTGTAAGATAGAGAGCAAATCTGCTTCATGGTAAATATGTAATTGAGAAGAAAGGACATTCTTGTCAGAAAGGATTAGTTTTTATGTTGCTCAGTACTATGCCAGATACGCTGGTGGACCCTCATTTGGTTGCCTTCCTGCTGTGGGCCAATCCAGGTCACCTGAAGTGTACCCTTTGACTTTTAAGGAGTCACTGAAAAGTATCAGGACACACATCCAGCCCAGACTTCCAATGCCTTCCTTTTGCTGTTGACTGGATGAAATTTATCTGTCTCCGAAGGATAATTCGGTCCATTGAAGTTTAGTGTCTCTCTCTTTGCTTGAGAAAGGGAGAAGGGGAAGCGGGTGGGGGGTGGTTGACTGGAATGAGTCGCCTCGAAGGATTAAGCAGCTCTGGAAAGTGGGCAGGCTGCTCATATTTTGCGATTTAGTTGGATTTATGTACAAACATGACTGAGGTTTAGGTGAACTGCATCCCACCCTGTAATAGAGGACACCCAGTTTTCACAGGGGCTGTGAGAATTTTTTGTTTCTAGATGTATTTCCAGGGGAGGAGTGAACAGGAGGGCATAATTAGACAAAGCAGAAGGAAAGAGCTTGCGGAAATCTACTTGGCATTACATACTTTGTTCGTTTTTAGTCTTGTTTTCCTAAGAATCCAAAGTGTATCTGGTTACCTTGTTTCTCCAGTCCTTCCTCATAAAAACTCCTTGAAGCTTTTTGCTGAATTTCAACCACATCTGAAAAAGGGAAGAGCATTCAAAGCTATTAAGTACTTACAAACTTTGATTAAAGCGGTTGCTGGATATTGGAGAGGCACTGTTGTGGTTTAACCCGGCAGGCAGTCAAACACCACACAGGCGCTCGCTCACTTCCCCCCTCCCCTCAGTGGGAGGTGGGAGAGAATCGGAAAAAAAAAGTAAAATTTGTGGATTGAGATAAAGACAGTTTAATAAAACAGAAAAGGAAGGGAAAATAATGATGATGATAATAATAATAATGATAGAATATACAAAATGAGTGATGCACAATGCAATTGCTCACCACCCGCTGAGCAATACCCAAGCAGCGATCGCTACTTCCTGGACCACGCCTCCTATTTATGTATTGAGCATGACATCACATGGTATGGAATACCCCGTTGGCCAGTTGGGCTAGCTGTCCTGGCTATGCTCCCTCCCAGCTTCTTGTGCACCTGGCAGAGCATGGGAAACTGAAAAGTCCTTGACTAGCAGACTACTTAGCAACAACTAAAAACATCAGTGTGTTATCAACATTCTTTTCATACTAAATCCAAAACACAGCACTAGGAAGAAAATTAACTCTATCCCAGCCGAAACCAGGACAGGCACAAAACCAATTTCTGCACTGTAGCAAAGGTTGCTGTAAAAACTCAAGGCTGATGGATCGTGCTCAGCGTGCCATGGAACCACTTACTGGTTATGTGTAAGTTTCCCTGTCAATGCGTAGCTGGGAACTAGCTGCAACACCTATTGCAACTTGCTGTGTCCCAGTGATTAACCAAAGTGAAAGAGGGACAAAGGGACACTTGAAGTACTCTGGTGGGGCATAGTGAAGAACCGGATTATTGCCTTAGTAGTGGTTGAAGATAAGGGGCACAGGACATACGTTCATGGGAAACTGGGCTTTATTGCTTCTGCTCGGCTTTCTTCTTTGCTGCTCTTCTAATTTTACTGTAAAACCTCTTTCCAAGTTTTATTCTTCTTTTACATTTGTAAGTCTCGTGAATAAATGACTTATAGTTAAATAACTGTTATATAAAGGTGAAAATAGCTAGTGCTCTTACACTAGATGAACGCAAATACATGCTACTTTGTTGTATGAAGCTCTGTGCAGTCCAAGTCTAGAAGAAAGCTGGGCTGCATGTATAGATGTGAATGAAGAACTGTCTTGAAGGGAATGCTGACACTGGTTGACCAGAGAGGTGTTTGCCTTAATTTAGAAACCTGAAATTTTGTGTTTGTTCAAAACCTGAACAGCTCAGAACTGTAACAGCAGTCTTCTGGCCTTCATAGGCTTCAAGAAATACTTTGCACAGGGTTCACGTTCTCTAAAATTTAAGACATGACAATTATATTTCCAGCACTGTAATTGAGATAAAAATCATAGTGAGTTTAAAAAAAAAAAAATAGGGGATGATTTATTTTATTAAAATTTTCTTATGTGGATTAATTAACTGAGATTTGGCAAGCTTTTAAGATTCTCATGTTCTTGTTATGCTCTTAAATTGGCTTTCCTAGTTGTTCGTAGGAAGTGTACTAAATAAGTATAGCTGACCAAGTCGAGTCTTTATTTACCCCAGATTTTGGTCATGATATTTTTTATGCAGATCAGTACATGTGAGAAATACTATAGCTGCTATCAGTTCTCTCCCCTGTGGTGGTGTTTGGGTGGTTTGTTTTATGTTTTGGTGTTGTTTTTTTGTTTTGTTTTGTTTTTTCCAGTTTGTTCTTGTTTAAAGATGTGGAACTACTGGTTCAGAGATTCCACTTACATGTGCACATAYACATGTATAAGGTACCATGTTCAGTGTATTTCTGTATTTGTAGGGTTTTGGTTTTATTTTCTTAATTTCTTTTTAGCGGATATAGCTCAGAGATACAGGATAAGCAAATATCCAACTCTGAAACTCTTCCGGAATGGAATGATGATGAAGAGAGAATACAGGGGCCAGAGATCTGTGACAGCAATAGCAGATTATATCAGGCAGCAGAAGAGTAACCCTATTCGGGAGGTCCAGGATTTGGAAGAAATTAGTTCTCTTGATGTAAGTCTTTCGATTTTATTCCTTCTAAATTTTTTTTTTTTTTAATGTTGAACTGGTGAAACATAATGTATTTGAAGTACATATTTACTTCTTTTTTTTTCCATTCAGAAATGTTGTGAGTGCTTTTTTTTAAACTGAGTGGAAAACTAGATCATTTCCAGTATTACAAATTATTCCAATATAATCACTTTCAACTGCATTCATTTTGTTACAGTAACTCCACTACCAAATTACTTATTGTACTTTTAATCATTTGAAAAGAATCATATGTTGTATTTGACAAGATACTTCTAATATTCCTCACTGGAAAAATATTCACAAGGATGCTTCTGAATATTGAAGAGGCAGAAAAGAAATAACTTCTGCACAGTTATTGACTGTTGAATGAATGGCACATCTGTATTTAATATCCTTAGGGAGTAATGATAGTTTTTGATAATTTGAGGTAAGTTATAATTTAACCTTTGTTTTTACAGCGCAGCAGAAGAAATATTGTTGGATACTTTGAGCAAAAGGACTCTGACAATTACAGAACCTTTGAAAGAGTAGCGAATATTTTGCATGATGATTGTGTATTCCTGTCTGCCTTTGGGTAAGTTTTAAAATTTGTTGATTGCGTGACTTCATTATTGAAATTATGTTAATGAGCTGCATATAATTTAATTGAATGGACTTCTTTAATACTTTCAGTGTGGCATAACTGAAGAGACTAGACCTTAACAGATAAGTACACTGAGAGAAGGATAAGAGGAGAAAAGTCCTCCTAGCCTTAATGTTTGCTGTGAAATCCAACTTTGATTTTTTTTTGCCTCCTTTTTCTTTTTTTCACTCCTTGTCAGTATAGTTTAAATGTAATTGGGGAGGTTTTAGGGGGGCATGCTAGACAGTTGTGTCCCAAAAACTGCTGCTTTGGAGGGAGAAGGGAACAAGTAGTGAAGAGTTTGAAAACTTTTTGGCAAAAATTTTATCAGCTTTGCAGACTGAGTAACTCTTTTTGTTGTTGTTGTTTTTTGCAACCTCTTAAATTTTTTTCTTTAAAATGTGACCATTTTTTGTAAGKTTTTTTTTTTCCTTCTTTTTTGTAGCTTTTTTTTTTTCCTTCCTTTTTGCCTGTAAAGAATAATTCAGTAGTTGCTTGCTCATTTCCTCTTGATGTCAGGGGAGAGGACCTTGTTCCAAAATGCCTGATTTCTGTGCCATGGTCTGTTTCATGCGAGTTCTATGTCACTGCACACAGTAACAGTTTAGAAAGGCAGTTGTGTTGATGAGCTTCATAGCGTGAGCCTCGAAGAACAACCTACAGAAATTCAAATTTCTCCTTGTTATACAGATTTACAGCAGTATTTAAAAATATTAAAAGATCTTCACTGGAGGAAGAAGAATAAATTGGGAGTGAGTGATTCCCTTTTTAAGTAGCATAATAAAATGCAATTATAGATTCTTTCTGCAGTTTAATGTGCCAGCACTAACCAATTTAAAGTGATTGGGCATTGATGTGAATGCAGTGGTTTGCAGTCTACCCACAGTTGCAAGATCAGGAGTTTGCATGGGTTATACTAGCTTTTATACTGCATACAGTTGCCCTAAAGGTTTTTTGAATTGGATTTAGTGAAGGATAGTGGAGAAACTGGGAGGATGTATCAAGGTAGAAAATGTTTCATCTGTTTGAACAAAATTTGTTGTCAGTCACTGATGCCTCTTCCAATGTGTTTCCAAAAAAAAGTTTGGGGGCGGGGGAGAGTATTTGTGACGTGCAGGAGTACACGTGGCTTTCCTTTCCTTCAGCTCCCCATTAGGTATCCTATGACTGTGTAAGCAGCCTTGGCCATGAGAGAATAATCAAATCTTGTAAATCTGTGATCTGTAGGTCTGTCAGTCTTATCCCCAAAGAATGGCCATTATCTCAAATCAAGCATCCATGCTTGTTCTCAGGGCAACCAGTCTGAGTTGTTATTAGGATTTTAAATTATTTTTTGCCCCATCATATGACTCTTCATTCTTTTCAGGAATGCCCTTTAAAAATCATTGGTAAGATAGCAATACTTTTAAGATTCTCTCTCCTGTTGTTTGAGTCTGTTCGTCTTTGGTTTGCTATTTGTCAGCTTCGTATAATAAGAAATAGTCTCACACCACTCAGTGTTAGCATTTGCTTGTTGGATGCCGTTCTTAAAGTAGTTACTATGGGGTTTTTATTTTTTCTTTTTTTTTCTTTAGATATAAGCAATAAGCAAACATAATGGAACAGATCAGTTTGATTATTTGTAACCTGCGTATGTAACTACAGATTGCACAGCAGGCTTGTTGTTATTTTCTTCTCCAGACTCCCATTCCCTTTCTAGCCTGGAGCTGTTAGTGTTTTAAAGAGCAGCCTTCCAGACAGCAATCCTGGAAACTAAATGTTTTCATCTCTGAGTGGCTGTGGCTCTCAAGCTTCCTAACAAATTATGTGTGAAAAGACTTCCGAGGGAGATACTGGCTATATAACAGTGTTTTCTATTCAGATTATGTATAGCAAAATGTTTCATGGGGAGCTGGCCCTGATCAGTCGAACTCTTCTGCTGAGCATCTTAACAGCCCCTGGGGGGGGATTTTTGGTTTTGCTATGGACAGAGTTCAACAGGTATATGGTTTGGGAGGTATATGGTAATGTCAGCTGTCATGTTCAAACTTCTAGTAAGCTAAAATAAACTCAAAACAATCCATTTGACAGGAAAAAATTAATTACTTCGCTAACTTCTGTCAAGGCAGAACTGTTCCCTGCTATGCCAAAATTATTCTGGCTTTAGGTAGTTGTAATAGCTTATTTTTAAACTGTATTAATGGTACTTAGTTGCAGATCATCTTGATGCTTAAAACTATTCTTAAATCAACTGATCCTTACAGTTCTGTTAAGATCTGAGGTGACCACAGAGCAAGATAAATGAGAGAAGAGTTGTAAGCAGAAGGAGGTAGGAGGGATACTGATGAAGAGATATTAGAGGTAGATTTTGGAAGTAGAACTAGAGAGGGGTAAATTTGAAATGTTTGTAGACATGGAAGAGAATGGCGTTGTGCCATTGAGCCATAGCATAGGAAGCCAAATGCAGAAAACCAAAGCAAATGGCCAAAAAATCCTTTTCTCTTAAAAGGCTGTGATGAACTGTAGATAATTCATGGAAGAGAGTGACGAATCTGGGAACTGTTTTAATTTTATGTTAGCAAGCAAATGGGGGGAGGGGTCTTATGTGGTTCCAAGAGGTTCACCTTCTAGGTTACTGCTTCAAGAAAAGACAAAACACAAACTGAAGTATTTCCATTTTGGTAGTTGTTTTAAAAAGGTGTATCTTCAGGTGTTTGGGATTTTCACCTCATGTCCCTACTTTATTTGACTTGTCTGAAACAAATCAGTCACAACTGCAGTTACTGAAGTGGAAGAACACAGAAGAGGACCTTTTGGGTTCCACYGCAGTCTTACCCTAGAGTATATATTTCATTATAGATTATTATCAGCTTACCAAGCAGTGATTGGGCAGGTGGTTTCTATGTCTTCACTTTCTTCTTATTCAGTGAAGGATTGTTTGGGATGTGTGTGGTTTATCTCAGTGATGATTGTCACAAAGAAGCTTAATTTCACGTTTTTTATGGGAGCAGTCATCATATCTGGAATACAAAAATGCACTTTAAAATACACATCTCTGAACTGGTACAAATACTGATAGGTGTAACATACTAGGCAAGATGTCTTTTGTATATGATAAGAAAAGGATAATTGGATCAAATGAATTAAATAAAACATAGGTACTTTGAGTTAAGCCTTGTGTTGTCTTTTTTTTTTTTTTTCCCCTTCTCCTCTTCCCCCTCCCCCCTCCTCTCTAAATTGTTCAGACCCCTGGAAGATTTACCTCATCTTACAGTGAGATAAATTGAGATATTTTTACTTCTCTTTTTTTTTTTTTTCCTCCTCCTTACATCTCTTAATCAGTCTTCACCAATGCTTAATTAGTTCATAGAAGAGATACTATAATTGAAGAAGCTGGAACACTTAGCTAATGTTTCCCAGAGGATGACATGCTTTCTTTTTAGCCTATGCTAAAAGGAGAAGAAATAGGTAGTTCATTTTACTCTTTTGTGGCATATGCAGCCAGTCAGTTCTGTCTTGCCAGCATGAGTTACGTTGGAAGAACAAGACATGGGAGAGAAGGAAAGGAGGCCTCTTTCGATGTCTGAAGGTGGTGAAAGGGCTTATTTTTGTTGAGTGCTTTCTTTCCTTATTTTTTTTCTGTCTCCAGTGTTGGATGCATAGCTGTCCCCAATTGTTTGAATAAGAGATGATAATTTTGGGGGGGTACAAGCTAGCAGCTTTCAGGGTGCTCTGTTGTGACTGGGATTAAGGAACCACAAGTATTCCAGAGGCAGGGGAGGAACTTACTAAGGTGACATAGTAAGCTGAATACCAAGGAGGAACTGCATGTGTTCTCCAGGTACACACATACCATATCATCAGTGGTCAGAAACAGCATGCTGTGTCTTGTGCTCTCTAGATCTGGTTTGAGGGTAAAATGGACAGTGTGGGTTTATTTGCTATCCATTTTCTCATTGCCTGTGCTGGTAGAGTACCTCAAAGCCCTTCTTTATCAGGGTAGATAAGATGTAAATTTCTAGTGTAAACAACAGAACAGGAAGAATAAATGCAAACAAAAATCTACCTTTCTCTCCTTTCCTTCCTTAAGAAAAGGTATTAATTTGTTTTAAATTTACCAGATTATATCAATTCATTAACATTTTTCTCTGATGGTCTCTTATCCAAAATTGTACCAACCTTCATCACTTGCACTTTGATGCCTTTAGTCCACACTTCTAATCTTAGGGATGCATCTTGCTGACTCCCTTAATGCCCTCTCATGTAGCCAGGCCAAGTTTCTATGGAGTCACTTTACGGTTTACTTTAAAGATCAAGGATTTTAATTCTCAAATTCTGAAGGAAAAAAAAAAAGTAAAGAAAGGATAGAAAATTAAAATATGATTTTTGGTATCTCAGTTATTTTATTTGTCTATACCAAGACATGCTTACTGGTTGGTTTGTTGTAGGRCTATTTCAAAAGCAGAGAGATTTAGCGGAGACAATGTAATCTACAAGCCACCAGGGGTAAGTGTAACTATGTATTTTATTCTGCTTATTGTCATTATATGTGAATATGAACTAATGGAGACTATATTCGTATCATTCAGTGTGTTATTGCATCTCAAATCTTAATTTTATTTCATCACTAAATAGTGTGAGAAATAGGGTCATAGGAACTAGTGTTTCTGAGTCAGTGAAAAAGATCTCAGTCTCATTTGTTGACAATTAAGTGCACAAAACCTAATCTGTCATTTTAAATGTCAATGTCCAGATTTTTTTTTTTTTTTCTTAGAAACACAGTTGATTCATCATGCGTATAGAATCTTTGTGTTCTGTAGAAGTCTTAAAAATCTGTGAAGTTCAACAGCTGGTGCACTTCATGTTTTTCAAAGCAAGTGACAATTACTAAGTATTTTTCCAACTGTCACTTGCCTGCCTTATGTGTCTTAGCCCACAAAGGCTAAGAGCTGTGCTCTTCATTTAAAAAAAAGGAATTAGTAAAATTAACAGTATGTTAACAAACTCTCCTAAACATAGTTTTACTTGAGGAAAAATTCAGTACAGAAGAAAATCTGCAAAAATTGCTTTTTAGAAACATAATTAATATCTGAAAATCTGCTCCTTTCTCAAATATAATGTATGAAGAGAGTTGCTTACAAAAGAGAAATAAATAAAAAAAGACCTGAGGGGGGAGGGAGTTTCAAACCTTTTTCTGCGAAAACAGAATTTATTAGGTTACCTAATTTATATGGCGTTTCTGAATGAAGGTGTGCTTAATCATGGCCACAGCTTGTGAAGTCATGCTTTACTTCTTGTTAACCAAAATTGTAATTACGTTAAAAGATGGCAGCACTGAATTCTGAGTTAAAACTACTAGCAAATAAAGGAAAACTATTATTTATTCATATCTCTTTGGCAAAGCAAATGTAAAATACCAGTTTCAAGTCCTGTAGGATATTGGGAGGGTTTTTTTGGTGAGTCTTTGTAACTATCAGCATGAAGAAGCTTAATATCTGCATTTAGTTTATATCTAAATGGGTTTTTTAGGTATGGAGATACTATTTCTCAACCTGATAGAAGTCTAAATAGCCTTTGAAGCATCTCTAATTTGGAAACAAAGTATCTTTTCAATTCTTCTTAAGTGGAGTTGACTGCATAAATGATCATCTATAATATTTATTTTCCTGTTGTACTTTTGTTACATAGTTAATAGAAATGTTGCATGCACAAGGGTTGAATATTGGTATAAGATTGGCTTTCAATATTTATATGAATATTGTAACTTTTATGTCGGGTAGGTAATCTTCTTTGTACATAGCAATGTCATTTTTACTGTTTCTCAACTAGTATATTTTTCTTTTTCAACAGGAAAATGCTCCAGATATGGTGTATTTAGGCTCGCTAACCAATTTTGATTTGATTTATGCATGGACACAAGATAAATGTGTACCACTAGTTCGAGAAATTACATTTKAAAATGGGGAGGTGAGAATTTTTTTTCTACTATCCTACTTTTGGGGTTTCTTTCTGAAAGCCAAAATGTCTCTTTCAAGGTCTTTAATCCATGCCAAAGAACTTACTGCATGCTTTGCTTTTGACAGAAGATAGCTGTCAGGTAATGTCTTTTCATTCTTTTGGAGCTTTTTGGTTACACTTGAAGTTCACTGGAGGCAGATTTGTAGTAGTTTCATATACTACCAGAGTAAGAGGTTATAATCATGCATACAGATCACATAAGAAGTATCTGGTGATTTGTGAAGTGTGGACACTTGGATGCTAAGAATGCGTGTGTGTGTAAGAATGTGTGTGTCCGTAAGTATGTATGGCTGTGTAACACCTTGGGTAGRTTGTATTATTCATCTAAAGTAAGTACATATTATTTATACAGGTGTTATGACTAAATGTTATTTAAGGACTTTTTGCATCTGTTATGACCTTGAAAAAATGTTTCTAGTCAGGGTAGAAAATATCCATCTCAGCATGTCCATGACAGTTTCAAAGAGTTGTGAACTATCCTTTAGTTATAATCAGCTTTTAAAATTTAATGTTAAAGTTAGTAGTAGAAAAATGTTACTGTATTAACCACTTCCAAAATGTTATCTAATAAATAAGCATATTAAATGGTGGCTGACCATCTATGGAACTGGCGATCGTCTGGGAATTGTAATAAAAACCATGTGGGTTTTTTTTTTTTGTCAATCTGTGTTTAAGCACTAGTMCCTTCTTAATCTTTTTAGCTTCACATGCTCTTTTCCCTTGGGTTTCTTCTTTTAGCTGTAACTCCTAAGATGGAATTTGGGGGTTTGCTTTTAAACATCTCTCTTCTTCTCATTATCCTTATTTTCTTTCAATGCTTTTCCATTTTCTTTTGTAATTTACTCCTCTCTCATCTATTTCCAACTCCATATTACAAGTTTTTTTGTAAAATAACCAACAGGAAAAAAAAAATCTTTAGAAAATTAGCAAGTCTGTAGTATCTCAAAAGGAGTATTTGTACGTAGCCACAGCATCTGCTAGAAACTCTGGTGAGGTTTGTAACAAATCGCAGTATGTTGTCCACACTGGATTAGAAACCAAAGAGTCAGTCGTATGATTTGTTCTCAGTTTGCCCACTTAATTTTTTTTATTCTGATTCTGCAGTGTATGTAACACTGCTGTTCTGGGCACGCAGAACATGTCAGGTTGCATGACAGAGGGAGGGATAGGGTGGGATGCACAAAATGGTTTAAGTATAACCTTTTAGTCAACCCTGCCAACTTTTATTGGAAAGTTCTGTCAGTTAAACAAATTTTAATTCTTCATTTGCAACTCAATATGTAAAAGATGCCACATGTTAACATGTTTAGACGTGTGTGGTAGACTTTCAGTGTACTTTTCCCATGGTGAAATTGGATTCTGAGCCTTAGAAGCCAAGGCTCATCACTGTCAGCTTGTACCACATTGTGTCATGGTTTTTCTGGTTGTTCTCTCAACCCTCAATTCCTGTTTACTTAGGCAGATATTTACAATTCCAATGTGACATTTTGCCTAGCAACATTTGTTTAAAAATTTCAGTGCTGCCAGTACCCAAACAAATTTAAACATGCCAAAATTGACATATTTCTGCCTGCTGAAATTGTATAGTATTTAAATGGGCTCTTAATGCATACTGCACAATATTACAGGGTAAAAATATGAAGTGCTGTGACTGTTAAGCTGTGTTTATGGTACTAGAATACTGTATAAATAAGATAAAGACAAAAACTTCTACCACAGACTTTAAATTCAATTTTAAAATCAAAATTGGCCTCTGTAAACTGCTGGTAGGTTTTTCCCTCATTTTCTTTCTTAATGTTTTCTTTATCTGATAAGTGTCATGGGCAGCCTAGCCAGGAAGATGCCCAATCTGAACAGAGTTCATCATTGTGACTTTAGACAACATTTAATAATTGAACTCTGAAGCAAGGTCTTCTGCTTGAGAAGACTGTCCGTTCAAGAGACAGTCCCTGTACTTGACAAGAAAAGTCTATTGGGATTAGTAATATCATTCAGAAGAAAGCACCATTTATCCTGTAATCAGTCTGTTTAGTTTTACGTTGTATTAATACAATGAACTGTGTGGTCTAACGATGGTGCTGAACTGTAAGTTTTTGAAAGGGTAAAAAGTTTCTCAAAGGCATACAGGAGTAGTGTGGGCAGCTCAGATCCAATGAAAAATCTTTTGATATTCTCAGTGCCAAATGAGACAGTAGCTTTTGAGGGAGCAGTCCAAAGCAAATGAAATTTCTATTCCACTTGCCACGTGCTGATCAGTAAGATACGCTATGAAAGCTGGAATAGAAAAGCAAAGGAAGGTACTTCATAGAAACCAGTTAGGGCCAAAATTAGTAAGGCTTTCAAGCCAGCTGTCCTAATAACCTGTTTGGAGATGAATTGATCTTGCGAATATAACTTGCCACATAGGTTGTCCTTTTAGCTGCTTGCAAGCAAGAGGGGAGCTTAGAGCCAGAATACCAAGCTCTGTTTGGGACTTCTCCCTCTGGAAATGTACCTGCTGAAACGAGTGAGGAAATGGAGCCATAATCATAGTGGTACAAACCAGACTTTTTCACATCCTCTAATAGGAGAGGAGGCTGAGACGCAGCCGAATTCATGTGTGTAAAAATGAGAATGAGCAAATGTGATTAGTAGTTGGTTTAGGGATGGATTGGGAGGCTTGGATTTCGTCAAGAGCACTGAATTTRTTAGGATCTTTGCAATCTGCTGTTAAAAGACCAAGCTTCAACTTACCTGACAGACTTGGTTGAAGGGAGAATGACAGCCATTTCATGTACACTATGTAACTGGCTGCCTAGTGATATGGAAAGCATTTCTTCCAACTTACTGCAAATCGAAAATATCTGAAGAAACTATTCTATTTGGTGGCAGAATGAACGAGTGCTATCTCTCTCAAAAAGCATAGATTTTATTCTGATACAGGCTAGAATCAAAGAAAAAGCAGCACTTGCAGGTACACCAGTTGTGCAAATGAAAGATAGGCAAGACTGTAGGCGTTTGTTAAATGACAAATGATTATTTCTTCAGTCRGGCTCTAGCAAGTTGAGCTGATGTTCAAAGGTGCCTAAAATTCACTTTTGAAGCAAGCAAATGCATGTCGTTCGTGTTTTGTTTGGGTTTTGAGTAAAAGAAAAATCCTGAATAAATTATTTGAGGAGTTCCTACATTTATCTGTCCCTGGACAGAGATCTTTAAAAGGCACTCGGGCTGCCAGAACGCATTTCTATGAGGAACTAAAGCTTGCCTGTCCAACGAAGTTTTTCATTTTATCATGAATTTTAGTAATATACTAGCCTGTGAATTTAATAACRGTGTTCTACAGATGACCAGTCAGGACACACTTACTGGCAAAAGAGCTGTACTCAATCGTAACTGATATAGCTATGTCATTAGCTTCTGCTTTTTTCTTTTTTCTTAGGTTTGGGKTTTTTTTTATTTTTTAGGACGGAGTTACTTAAAGATACTCATTCATTGTGTTATGCTAAGAAAACACCAACTTATTACATGAACCAAGCTAGGACTGGGTCTAGAATACACACTCAGCTTTTCATAGCATTTAATAACCATGCTGTTCAGGCCTTATTGCTGTTTCTATGAAGATGTTGTGTTTTCTCAGAATTGGGCTATTTCTTTTAAGCAAGTATTCCAGTGCAAGTGTATCCCTTCCCATGTTGATAATGAAAATACCTTCATCCTTTATCTGCTGTATATGATACAGAGGAAGGAAACATGGTTAACTATCACTCGGGTATCTTAGATGAAGGGTCAGCAGTTGACATCTTTAGTCCTGTTCTTTCAGCTGTTTTTAAAGTAGAGATCTCACTGAATTTGAAAATGGCTAGAATCACTTACTTAAGTGCCCTTAAGAAATGGAAGAAATGAGATTTGTTGTTTGTTTTCTGTGCAGGAACTGACAGAAGAAGGCCTTCCTTTTCTCATACTTTTCCACATGAAAGATGACTTGGAGAGTTTAGAGAAATTCCAACAGGAGGTTGCACGACAGTTAATAAGTGAAAAAGGTTTGTAATAACTCCTACTACTTCTTGGTTTTGCTGGCATAATTTTTTTCAGGCAAACGCAGAGTGGAAGCAAAGGCCAAACAGAATCCTAGCTTTAAAGCTCTTGAGTCCGAAGGGCTTTATGTACTTTTGACAGTGAGGACCGACTCCTCTGGAAATGATTAAAATATATACACAATTTATTAGTAAGTAACTATTTCAGAAATCCTACTTGTCTAAATGACTTCATGCAGTTTGAGAGGGCATTAAACAAAACTTCAGTTTGTTACTGTGGCCAAAAACACTTTAAGAAAATGCGTTGTTTTGGTGGTATTAGTTATTTAAATCTATTTTCAAGTTTTGCATGTTGTGTCTGTCTAAATCTCCACCTTTGTAATACTTAGGAAAGCGTTTCGGGTTTCAAGATAATAATAAAAAAAAAAAAAAATCTTAACATGGACTTTCGCTCACAATTTTTAAGGTACAATAAACTTCCTCCATGCTGACTGTGATAAATTCAGGCATCCACTCCTCCATATTCAGAAGACTCCAGCAGACTGCCCTGTTATTGCCATTGATAGCTTTCGGCACATGTATGTCTTTCCAGACTTCAGTGACTTGTCGTAAGTATTTTTCTTTGTGCATTTTAATTTGAGAAGAACAAAGGAAAAAACATGTGCTCATATTTTAATCAGTACCATCATAGGAAGATGAATAAATCTGGGATAGGTAAGGCTGCCCATGTATGATGCAATATCAGAGCCTTAAAGCAATGTGAATTGGTGTGAAGTCATTGTTTAAATGGAGTTGCATTGCTTTATGCAAGAAGAGAATCTCACATTAAGTTTTTAGATGCTGCTCTTCTTTGAATTAAAAGTTTTGCTATTTTCCATAGTAGTTAGGCATTTGCAGCCTGGCATGGTATTTTTAGTGGTGATCTAGATATATCAATTAACTTTAAAAGGTTTAAAATACTACATAGAATGTTTAAGTGCTGTGTTATGCAGTGATTACTGTAAAAATGCACCATGTAAGAATTCCCAGCTTGCTGGTTTGGTTTTTCCTGCTGTGCAATTCCAGCCTTCCTGCATTAGTCTAAACCTGGAAAGCTGGCAGAGAAATCCTTGTTGCGTGGGTTTCCAAAATTTTCCACGTGCAGCTTGGAAAATGGCTGATCATTGGCATGTTACCTCGATAAAATATGTGAGAGAAGTATCAGGGTGCTTAGGCAGAATGCCACTTTGATAATCCTCTTTACATCAGCCTGTCTCTCTATGTTGCATGGCCTTGGAAGCAGATGTTCTGTCTCCTGGGGTTCAGTTGAGGAGTGAAGATGTGTACATSTTATCTTCAGGGGCTTTCAGCATATACACTGCTCATTAAGTCCTGGTTAAATGCCTAGGCTTTGAGACTTGAAGTTTCGCCCATTCAGAATTTTTGCCCATTCATGCTTTTAAAAACTCAGGGTATTTCATTTTTGTCAAAGCCAAGGATTCAAAGTTCAGACTTAGTAAGCAATGTGAACGTAACCCTATGTCTAATTCTGATGTTCCAGCAGGCATTTTTCTACCTGAAATGACATTTGGAAGGAGGGTTAAAACCTAGCCTCTCCCCATAATTGTCCACAGGCTTATTCTTAAAATGTAGTCTCTGTTTGATGTATCTCAAATAGTGCTTTTCAAATATCTAAAGCATGTGTGTGGAAACTCTGATAGTAACTATTTTTCTGCCTGTGTTCCAGTTTCTTTGGAAGATCATGTTCACAGCACATGCTAGCGCTTTGAAGAAAAAAAAAAAAAAGTCAGATACTTGCATTTTGAAAGCACTCTTTTTATTGTCACTTTTGAAACAGCCCTAAAATAAATTAATATCTCTTATAGGGGAATAGAGATGTTTAGTTTAGACTTCCATGTTATGTTTCTTACACATTCTGTCTCTGTGAAACACTATCAGAATAATAAAAGCTGCTTGCTTGTTTGTATACCAATTGTTACATACAAATGAAGATGAGAGGGAGAGAGATGTCAGGATTGTAGACAGTTGCTTAATGATAAATAATTATTCAACCTTACTCTAGGAGATTGAGCTGACACTTAGAAATACATAACAAACAGTTTGGAAATAAGGAGAGCTTGGAGCTCCTGGGGTGATGCTCTTCTGTATGTGTGTGTGGTTTGGATTTTTGTTTTGGTTGGGGGKTTTTTTTGTTGGGCTTTGTTTTGTTTTGGGTTTTTTTAATAATAGGTAAAATCTTAATTCTGAGACTTTCATCTACTTGCAAGGATTTCTGCCACTTTGGTACATTTTCTGGACTCCTTTACAAAACTGGCCCCAGACTGTCTCTTGTAATCTCAGTGCTGCCACCAACCAATAGGGTTTGGATACGGTACTTTCAGAACTGGCCCACTAAAAGATTTCCTCTCTCTTTAGGGAGTTGTCTTTTTGGTGAATAGCCACTTCATAGGCAAATCAGACCACCACCCAATATTTTGTCCTCATAGTTGGGCCACCTGGCCCTATTCATCCTGCTGTTCCAGGTCAGAAACGATAGCAAGGAGTGTTCAACAAATCAGTTGTAGCTTCTCAGCAAGAACTGGCTGAGCTACAAGAGGCTGTAGGCACCAAATGCCCTTGCTGCATTGGGAGAGGAGAAGAGGTTGGAAGGGAATGTCTCCAGCAGTGTGCCTGACCTAGAATCAGGGCAGGAGCCCAAGGTAAAGCAGGGAGCAGTGATTCTGCTGTCCCTACAACCAGGCTGGAATGAACCCCCTTCTCTCCATCAGTACTAATTCCTGATCTTATCTGGGAAGTGAAGAGACCCCTCAAAGTACCACTGTAACACTGATTAGTTATAGATGTTGCTGTAGTGATACCTTCTGACTCTACATTATACTATGTTTTATCCATAGAGTTTTCTAACGATCTGAAATACTGCTGATAGCCCGTCTGACCACACCACTTGGCCCTCTTTCCTAAATGTAATAATTGGTCTGATGAAAGGCTCCCTACAAAACCTGTCTCCATTCATACGTTAACTTTTGATTGCATGTATAGTGCTCACATTATAGTTTTTTATCTCATCTTTAATACTTATTAGATCAATTCTTCATTTTAAGCTTTTTAGTCTATTTGACATTTCACAAATAAAATTGGATGCTGTAGTTTAGCACATTTGCTGTGGGTGACAGTAGATGATCTCAGATTAGATTTACATTGATACCCTCTTAGTGCTTATCTCTCGTGTATATGCAGTTGCTCAGGCACTAGAGAGCCTTTCAAAGATGTTTTGTCAATACTGCTACCCAACTGTCATTTGTATCTGTAAACTGTGCATTTGGAACCTGCTGTTCCGTCTTACATGATGGTTAGTGGGGAGCTGAAGTGAGTATACAATGAAGTTATCGGCTAGTACAACTCTGTGGGAGTTACTGAAAAGATGAAATACTTGCTGTGTTCTCAAGAGACAGTGGAAAGAAAAAGAAGCTGGTAGGATACCTTAACAAACCATTTGGCTTCCTGTCCTCTATTAATTACCTAGAAGTGGACATAGTGTGCCAGATAAACAGAAATTGGCTAAGCAGTGCACTTCAAATCTTCTGTGTTTGGACTTAACTTGTAATAAACATGTGGGTGTTTCTGTTGGATTTGTTCCAGAGTTCCAGGTAAACTGAAGCAATTTGTACTAGACTTGCATTCTGGAAAATTGCATAGAGAGTTTCATCATGGCCCTGATCCAACTGATGTAGCACCTGGTCAGGTAAGGTTACAACAAATACATTTAACTTGGCCATTTAATAAAGACCTTTTTTTACTCCTTGTCAGAGCTGTACTTTCTAACATGTGTGTACTTTTAACTTCAGTCTCCTGAAAGAGAAATCTGTTTATAGAAGCATAACGTTGCCACTTCTGCTTGGCTCTTCCTTTGGGTAAAGGCAGGGAGAGCATTAGGGGGAAGTGTGGTACCTGTTTGCCTTGAATAAGGGAAGAGTGTAAGAATATATATATATTTTCTCCACTGAAACAGAAGATCCTGGGCCAGATGACTGTTCTGAGCTCATAGAGCTGCTCTTACGTTCTCATGTTATTTCAGTGCAAAAACTGATGATACATCATAGATACATTATTTCCCACACGACACACTATGAGAGGGTGCTTCTAAGGGGAAACACCAATTGATTGAATGTTTTATATATTTACTCATAGTCACCAATCCAAGCAGGAGGCAGATTGTTAGAGCATCAGCAGAAGATTGATAAGCAGTAATAGGGCTTATTACTTTTATTAATGCAGTTAACAAGCGGCATTAATAGTGGTCACAGGCTGCATTTGTCAGTTTGGATTTGTCGCTGTTCTGCTCAAAGGCTGTCATGCTGTATAATTACATGCCTGGAAGTCACTCCTGGGATCTCTTCAAGAACACAACTACTAGATCCTTCTCCAGACAAAACTCAGGAGCACCTCAGTGTTTAGTTTAATCCAAGAGGCAGAAAAGAAAGGACATTATCAGCCCTGATTCCCTCTGCTCAGCCCAGTCTTCTAACTGTGTCTTGATCAGCCTTGTATCTTCTTGATACACCACTCAGCTCATATGCTTGATGTCATGCTGCAAAGTGCAAACGTAGCAGCCTGTCAGGTAACCTTCTCATTACCTCAGGCCCTCTCTAAAGAAATAACTGTTTTTAAACACTTACTTTAAAGTTATATGTTGCATTGTCTAGGGCTCAAAGAGCCATGTTGATCCCAGAGGAGACCCGGTGCCCTTGTGTTGGGGTGCCTTGGGCCATCCCAGAACCCATGGGTGAGGGACAGAAACAATTTATGGCTACAGGCTCATTTTCCTGGTCATCTGTGGGATGTGGTAAGGGTGGCTCTGTGCTAAGCCATGTGAGTGCAGCCTCCTGTTGCCCTGCTCAAAGTTAAAAGACTTAAAAGCATGAAAGCCCTGGAAGGCTTGCCTTGGGCCAGGAGAATGACTGCTTTTGAATGCTGTCAGGACTGGCTGTGAAAACATGAGGGCTGAATTGTCTCAGCAGTAATTCATTTAACTGGTAACTCCCTGTGTTTCTCAGGAATTCATTGAGCAACCAGAATTCAGGTCAACAGGAGGAGACGCAGAAAATAGGGCTGGAGACTGAGGCATAGGCCAGGCAGTTGGTCAGCTCGGAGCTAGAGAGGCATGCGTGAGGAAGAGACACTCTGAGGCAATTTGCAATCTGGAGGCGGCTTGGCCAGGGAGGGAGGAAGCCTGCTGAGTCCCTGGATCCTGCTGCCTGTCTGGGCACAGGCTCGTTGCCTAGAGCTGCAGGCTTGCTCTTGTCTCCATTCTGCCTTGAAAAATGCACACAAAACCTGGGATGTTTACTTTCTCATCTCTGTATGACATCCTGCCATCTTGTGGAAGATGTGAATGCATGTGCGATGGAAATACTGGCCTTAACTAAACTGGAGGCTTCTTAGGTCATGTATGTCCCTTGAATTCCATGTTTGCTGGTTTGGGTTTTTTCCCAGTTTCCATAAAAAATGAATTCCAAAATACTTTGGCAGCGATGTCACTTTTGCCCTGGTCTATCTCAAACACAAACCAGAATACCTTCAAAGCAAGTGGTAGATAGACTCAAACAAATCTACAATGGGGTGCATTTGAAATACTTTTAAGTCACTTGTACAGAAACTTGTRTGATGGCTGTTACCTTTGAGATGTGCCAACAAAAGGAATATCCTTAACTGATGGTGCTTAATTAATTAATGTATGTGTGTATTCTGCCTGCTTGGGACGTATAATGTACCTTCCAAAAAAAAAAAAAAAAAAAAAAAAAAAAAAAAAAAAAAAAAACAAAAAACAAAAAAACAAACGCAACTCAGTTTGTGAGAATGGTGGACATTAGCGCACTCCCATAATTAATGTTAGAAGTTCATTTAGTGGAGGTGATTGATTATTAAAATGAGTCTAACAAGCAATTTTACTGTTTGGTCTCTTTTTCAGCCAATTCAGGATTTAGCAAGCAGCCCACCAGAGAGCTCATTCCAGAAACTGGCACCCAGTGAACATAGGTACACCTTATTGAGGGAAAAAGATGAACTTTAAAAACTTGAAATAATCTTGCAAGCCTTTCAGACAGCAGCATTGAATTCTGTGTGGTGGAAATAGTAAACCTATATTTTCATAATTCTATGTGTATTTTTATTTTGAATAAACTGAAAAATAATTTTTTCTCCCCAGGCTTGTAAATACATTTGTTTGGTGGGTCATTCTGTACAGCATCTTTCAAACAGTACGTTCCTAATGCTATAGTAAAATATCAGAGACCCATCCAGACTCTCAATCTAACTCTGTTCTGTAAAACTTTTATAATCCAAATGAAGGTATCCTTGCCAGAGACATGCTGTTAACTTGCACTATCCCATTAAATAGGACTTTGGGGTTGTTTTCTGTGTAACCTTGGTAGTATGTGCTTTTTCTTCTTCTTCTTCATGTGAACAGCTATCCTGGTAATCTATTTCTTTGTCACATTTTTCTGCAACTTAAGAGGGTCTTCTATTCTGGATACTTGGGAGGGGAATAAATTAAAGTTTTACAGAATCTCGTGTGGTGCTTTACTGGGTGTAAATGTCTAAGCAATTAAACAATTCTGACTATTAAAATACCAAGCGAGGAAAGGAAAAGTTTTAATGATAACGGCTGTACTTTGAATGAAAGGGCTGTATTGACCTGCTCCGATTTCCTGGAATTATTAAGATTGTTACATTATCCACACGGTTGTGTTAAAAGAACATGAATGTTGGAAACCCTTTGAAGTAGGAGAGGACTAGGGGTGGACTGCCATCTTAGTTGTGTCAGTCTTCAATTAATCTCTGTATGTATGTGTTACGGTTAATTTTTTTTTTTTTTTTTCCTTCTTTGGGTCCCTGCCTTCCTGGCAGACATTTACTTTCTGAACAAGCATTGCAAATTTTCTGTTATTCTTTTTGTCTGGCTTGTGCCTTATTTATTGCATATCCTTTGAATTCTCCTCTGAAGAAGGAATTACTACTTTCCTTGTGGGCTCTTCTGTTGTGCATAATACCAGAATGCGGGCTTTTCTCAATGAATCTTCAAGCTGCTTGGTGAGATGAACATATAGAAACTAAGATGGAAAAATATCTGTTGATTTGGGGTGTGTTGCTGGAGACAAATTCGTATTGGATTTGTACAGTCCACTTACTACAAAGAATCTAGGTCTATGACTTGGGCCCCCAAGGTTTAGTGTCCTTAGAAGCAAGCTTGTTCTTTGGATAGGTGGACCACTGGGTTCATGTTTACTTCAGTGAGTGCCCCAACTTCTGCAGTTCACAGCTCAGGATTCCTTTTGCYTCTCAGCTAGATGCCGCCTACTCAGTTATTGACAGCAGACTGACACGGTCCTGTGCAGCTGTGGCAAAAGAGAGGCTGCTGAATCAGGCCCCTGCAGCAGCAGGCACATGAGCTTTCTAGGGGGCGATTCTGAGGAGAGAGTTGCTAGTACCAACCAACTCTAAGCCACAGCTAACTGAGCAGATGCAGAACTGGTAGGTAAGAGTATTGCAAGATTTTGTTTACAGGCATACTTTTTTGTTGGTTTTGTGAATCTGCATTTTGGAGTGCACATTAAGTGCTTGAAAGTCAGGTCTTCTCCTGTCCCATTCTCCATCTCATGCCAAATCAAGCATTTTTGGCAGCTGACTCATACCACCTTCCAGTTGGAATCCAAAGATGTGAGCAGGGTATGGTTTTAAGGCTGCCACTTGTTATCTGCAGGTGGTGCTACGGAACTTCTGGAGTTGTTCAGGCACCTGAAATTTTAGTCAATTCCTGCATGGTGCCTACAAGTGCTCATCTTACTCCTCCGAGGTTCCTGTTTCTCCTTGGGATTCTTATTTATAAATGCTGTTTGGTGGAAGACATCTAAACTTCTCTTTCTGGAGAGAGATGCTACCTCATCCTACACCCGACAGTCCAGTGGCTGGTACTTTCAGCTAGAAGGTGGAAGAGGTGAACCCCCTCCACCATTCCTTCATCCAAGTTTGCTTTTCTGAGTAAGGACTTGTTCCCAGAGCTTTGGGATCCCAGCACTAGGCAGACAATTAGATGTAACAGTTTTATGACAGTTACGCACTCAAGCCATTTCATTGTGTATTCATTGGAGGTTGAACAGCTAAAGTCTAGGTATACCTAACATGATGTCGAGTATCACTTGAACTTCTGAAGTATCTGAAGAAATAGAGAATTTGCCTAGAGAGCACAAGTGTTGGACAAAATGCAAGATGTGTTTCAAATTGAGCCCTTCAATTCTGATCATCTACATCAATGGTTTTAACCATTCAGTGCTCAGCTAACCACTCCCTTTAACATTTCTCGAGGCTTTCATGGGAAGCTGTCAAACAATATTAGTGTTAGCCCCATATGGAACAAAACCATTGCAACCTTTCTTTTTAATTGAACTTAAGGAGTCCATTTCTGAGCTAGCATATGTGTATGAGTTACTAGATGCACGCAACATTTTAGGAACTTGTRTTAATTTCAGTCAATGTAAGTATTTCAATAGCTGAAGCATGTGTTTGGTAAATCAATTCAGGATTCTTAAATCTTGGTAATGCAATTATTTTAATAATATAAAATTTGTGAGGGATTAATCCTTTAGATGCTGAAAGGAAATAAACCCCGACGTTCTCCATAAACGCTACAACCAGTCTCATAGGCAAAAATTTTTATTTGGTCTGAAAGACTTACATGTATCTTACATTTCTTCTGACTAACATGCCTAGCAATTTAAATGCTAGTTTGGTTACTCAGATGCCCATGTTTCTTCACATATGTAAATAACCCATCTATTTTAAAAAATCATAGCTTAAATAATAGTCTCCCAAGTCTAGTGTGTACACAATGTTTTGAAATTGCTTCCTTAAAGACGCAAGGAGGAAGAATAGTTTTTGTGCTAGACATCTCATAAAATGAGCACATACCAAGCTGAATTTGTATAAGCTGTGGCAGGAATTCAGTTTTATGAATTTAGATTGTCCTGGCATTAGTCCAGCTTGGGGGGAGAGGGTGGAGTCCTCAACGTCTCTGATGTGGCTGCTGTCATTTAAATGCACAAGGTTTCAAAGCATACAGCAGGAAAGCAGACATAGCTTTTTAAAATCATACAAAGAATCAACCACAGTTTCTGATTAAGAACACTTTTTTTCTTAGTTTCTTCCTTTAAGTGTAGAAATCGCATATCAAAGGAATGAACAACCTTAGTATGAAGTTGTTACAAGCTCATTAAATGTGTTTACATCCAAAGTAGATGCATTTAAAGAAAAGCGCGTTTTGCCTGACAGGAGCAAATGAGCTGAATTACTTGGGTCATGTTTTCCACTCCAGCTGATTTTACAGATGTAGGCACTGTGGCTTTAACACATGCAGTTTTGACGATGCTCGTGATTACTTGTGAAAACTATTCTTGCACATATTGCTTCCCTGAGCCTCAGACCTACTTAAAAGAGACACAATGCCCTGACTGACAGCAATTTCAATCATATTTTAAAAGTAGTAAGGAAGAACTGTTCAGAAAAAGATATTTGTGCTGTAACTAACAGATGCTTACGGTGTCTCTAGGCATAAAAAACCTATCATCTGTCATTAGTAGACAGTTATTTCCAATGATGATATCGAAGTACTGGTTAAGAAAAGTGAGCTCTTTCTATAGTATGCTTCCTTATACAGTGTTCCCTGCTAGGGAGCCTTATCACTGAACACTGACTTCAGTGTTCACCTAGTGAAACTGGACTCAAGCAGAGCTCAGGATGAATTGAACAATTTAAAAACTTTAAAAAGCAGCTTCCCAACCTCAGTTTCTCTTCCCACAAACAGTAGCAGCAATAGTGTAGGAACTGTCCTGGAAGGATGGAGGTAGGACCGTGTGCTGAACAGTAGATTATGTGACAATAGTACAATTTTATGTGACAATAAAAACACGTTAACACTCCTGTATTTAACAATGGAAGTTTCAGAAGCAAAAGGCTTCTTAAGCAGCAAAATAAGGATGGTAAGAATAACAGGCATCTGCTATAAAAAGCTAGCAGAAGCACTACCAGCATCTCACCCCATACAGGCTCCACAGCATGTCCCAAAATCTTGAAAACGCTGAGAAGCTACTCTACAGTGCAGGTGGAAGCCGAAGTTTCAGAACTGAACAGCATGCAGGAGGTGTGCAGCTGACCCAAACAAGCATGGTTTACTTATTGTAAACAGTATTGGGTTGACATTTTCAAAATAGTCCCATCATCTGGGGATGTCAGCTGATACTGGCACCGTTTAAAGGGCCTCGCTGCTTCACCATCCTTTGACCCGGTGCCTAACGCCACCCTTGAGGAATAATAAAGACTATTGAGGCAGTGGGCCTGGCTGCAGCACCGCCTTCCAGGGAAGCTATTTAGCTCTCCCACCAGAGTGCTGCTGGTGACAGGAGATGAGAAGCAAGGGCAATGTCTAGCAGTAAGTGCTGCTTAAGTAAGCTGAGGCTTCAGGCTCAGAATGCCAGAGCTTGTCACTTCATCCTGTACAGTGTTCTCACGACAAGCCAAGGAGTTGAACAGCCATGGAAAATTATTATTCTCCAGTAGCAGTCCTGCAGGGTTATTGCTTAGACTGTTTAATTCTTAACTACACTTTGAACAAGTGAGGAGTTCACAAATTTAAAAAAAAAGAAGTACCCGAAAAAGGGGAAAAGCTGATCATGATGCTGTTCTGATTTGGCTGATGGAGGCAGATGTGGGATGTACATAAGGTTTTTTTTTCCACCTTGCTCAGCCAACATTTTAACCTTTTCCTATAGCAACTAACGCTTCCYTGTGCATTATTGAACAGGCATAGTCAGTCACATCCTGGGGGTATACACAGGAGGAGTTTGGGAATCCAGATGAATGAAAGTAAATTTAAAGTACTATGACCACGAAAGATAAATGGAGCTTATTTCCTTTTCTTTGGAGCTCTATAATAAAAGCTCCAGCTTCTGGGTGGCGTTCATGGGAAAGCACTAGAGTTTTCCAAGTATCTCTCTTTGTATTGTCTGCAAGACACTTTGTGCAAATTTGGCAGGAAGCACCTGTCACCCATCATTACAGCTGTGCAAGTAGCTCACCTAAGAATTTTATAATTAAAAGTTATCCATATAATTTTCAAAGGACTGATGTCACTTACCGTATCTGAAAAGAGAAATTCTGACGTTACCATTTCACCCCTCCCAAGTAACAGTACTGTTGTCAAAATTCACACAACTCAGCCTTGTATTTAAAGCATAAGGCTGCAAGTCTGTCATTAGCACGGCTACTACACTTTTGTTCCTAGTCAAAATGAATCTATACTTCAGCTGGATTTTTTGGCACTTYGGCGAGAGAGCTCTGGACGGCTGGAAGAGACCTGCTCAATCATTTTTTGTTTTCTTCTTTGTATCAATTTTCCACCTGTGAAACCCAAAATCCCACCACCAAGTGCAGCTGCAATGCCTGCCACTTTGAAGCCTGCAAGGAGACCAATAGGACCCCCCACCACTCCACCAATGACTGCACCTGCCACAGGCAGAGCTGCCAGCTTGTATTTTGCAGCCTGTAAAGGGAAAAAAAAAAGAGTTAGAATACTTGCCTGTGGTGATGTGCATTTTCCCCTCATTGCTCTTGGCAATGACTTGAATGCTCAGTGATAAATAAACTTTACAAATTAGTATTTAAAAAAAGATGATCTACTATCCCACATGTATGACAGAACGTACCAAAAACAATTCAAAATTGAGCTATCTCATGTATGCCGCTGTGAACCAGGTCCTTTTACATGCTACTGCCTGATTATGTACACTATTTATTACCTCATCTCCATCATTAAATCGAATGAGAAACAGAAAATGCTCAGACTTTTCAGTAACATGCCTGAATCTGGGTTTRTGGCTTATTAGCAACTATCACTGACATCTACGTAGAACGGGACTGAAATTGCATGTTGCCATCAACCTGTTGTTTTATGCTTATTTCATTCTTGTGAGCCAATCTTTGAATGCTCTTGTCTTTGCAGGTAAACCAACGTAGCAACAGAATAGCATAAAAAAAGCAGAAAAACCCCCTGTATTTCCTAGTAGCCTGGATGTGATAGAAAATTACAAGAGATTGATTTTTTTTTCCCTGCTACCTGTGGGTCATTTCTTCCTTATTTCCTTAATTGCTGGCTCCCTCAGCATTAAAGACGGCAGATCAATTGGGTTAATACAGAGGATTGCTGGGAGGCAGAGTACCATTGATTCACCAGCAGGAGCAGATCCCTACCTTCCCCAAGTTTTTGGTTCCCTCTTCAACATTCACAGCAGCACTGTTGACATGGTCTTCAATCCTGTCAATCTTCTCCTGCTGAGACTAGATGCAAAGGAATTATGAGTGAGGTAACCTGCTGGGAAGCAGCAGTGAGCCAATACACACCATTTTAATGCCTGTAATCAGGGCCCCACAGCCGCTTTCATCTGCTACACACTGCAGCCGTGCAGCCTTAATGGTGGTTCATTAATAGCATCTGATAAACTGTGCTGAAACTACAAACTTACTTTAAAAAAATCTTAACTATTAAGTAATAATATGGTGTGGGTATTATACAATGTGTTGCTGCAGTTAAGAGAAAATAACCCAAAACATAGGATTTCTGAATCTTTTCTGTGAATAGATGAACTCGCATTCCAAAGGGAAAAATCATCCAAACTAGCCTGTTTGTTTCCTGCTGAGTTTCACGTTCAAAAAAAAATTCTGTAAAGAGCATTTATAAGATCAGTACCAACTCCAGCATACAAGAGAAATCTAAATAGAAGTGTTTAATTATGACATTATAAAACACTGACTTAACTTTACAAATAGAGTAGTGACAGTACTGAAAATATACTTGCTGTTGCTCTATATTCTACTGTTTGATTTTACAAAAATGTTCCATCCTTTCCCCAAATGGAGTCAGATTCCCCTGCAGTCTCTCTCAGAGAACGCTGGAGCGGAAGATAAAGGGGTTGGTTGGTTCTTATTTTAATCTCAGCAGTACCCAGGCTGTTTTATGTCACAAAATAATGAGATGGCTAATGTTCAGCTTAAAATAAAAGGCATTCTCAACTTTTTTCCTCTTTCTAATTCAGAAATTGCTGAATCCACCAGCTCTGGTATCTTCATCTACGATCCAATCCACACACTTTAGATACTTGCTATTATATCTAATGATGGTTATGTGTAAAATCCCGAAAGTCCTGGGAACAGGAACTCCCCTTTTTTAGCTAAAGCTGCTAACATTTAGGCAACTGAATAAAAATTTTTGCAGTCCCTCTCCAGCCTAATGAATCTTAGGGGGTTTTTTGTATATGTGAAGCAGCACGTATTCAGCAGAAAGGATAAAAGCTATTTTATCTATCCCAACTAACCCAACAGCAAGGAAATTAAAGAACTCTCCTAGGAGATGAGAATTGTGGGTTTAAATTCCCTGTGGCACAGGAAGAACTAAACATTGGGAACTGAGTGTTGATGATGAAGATGCACAACCTTTTGGCAGCTACATTTGCGAGAGCAGAGAAAGGGCATGATAAAGGTGAGGGAAACTTCAGATTTTTCTAGTACTCCTGATTAAGCGAGAAAAAGTACCTGAGAAACACCCACCCTRTGCAGTGAAGGCTATCGTCACCATTACAATTAGAAATTGTAAAACTGAATGGGACCTGGGTAGAAGTCTGCGGTCAACACTGTAGAGCTTCTACTAAGGTTCAGCTTGTGGCCAAGGGCACTGGCTAGAACATCAGTAGTTGCTCTGGTGAGAAGAACTTAGGAGCAATTATCCGCACTAGTGCTGAAACAGAAGACTACTGCCTCCTCAGAAAATTACCTTGACAGAGCCTGAATCAACAGGAGAGTCACAAAGATACTTGTAGCAATGAGTCAGGGATGTAGGGAAGGAAGAGCTGTTAGTTTTCTAACCAGACGGGGCAGCTGAGTAGTTAAACTAAGTTAAATTCAGTTAATGTTATTCTGCTATTCTGTCGCTTTGATCAAGTGATACTAGCTCAGTCTGAGTTCACATTACAGGCAGAAGTATTGCTCGTCTTCTTTTCCCCCGACTAGGAGTTACCCATTCGCCCTCTTTTTGTACAAGTCTCTATCTAGGACAGAATGCAGAATTAATACTTACGCTGACTAAGAGAGAAAAATCAGTCACCAGCTGGCTAAGCTGAATCAAGTCCTACAAACAAAAACCAAATGTTATTTTGTAATAGTTGCTAAAAACAAGAGCACCAACGTGGCAGTAAGGGAGTTTCAACATACCTCTTCTAAAGTTTCCCAGGACTCAGCTGCATTTTCTTCCTGAGGTATTTCGGGAAGGCGGGAGTAGATCTGGACTAAACTTTGGGAGCCATCCTTCGCTTCCATGTTATATAAAGTTTCTGAATGAGAAACATGATGTTTATAAATAAATGCACTGGATCAGAATGCAGGTGATGGGCAAAGTTTCTTGCTCTTAATGTTTCTCAAGGATAAACTGATATTTAACCTAACTCAAGCCAAGCAACAGCCCTGAAAATGACCATATAAGGAAAAGCCTTACTCACAGCACTAGACAGTTTCTTAAAAGGAAGTTATTGCCAAAGTAATGGATTCATTTCTATCAGCGCCCTTTCACAGTCAGTTCTGAGAATGATATTAAATTATACTCCTGAATTCAAGGTCAGTTAATTAATTTTGTACCAGCCGAGGTAAGAAAACTGAGCTTGGGACAAAAACTCTTCATTTACATACGACACACAAAAACACTGTGCTTCCAAAACTGAACAGACAGTTACTCATTTTATGTTTGATTATTATTCTACCAGTTTGATTTTCAGCCATTTGGGACTAAAAGAAGCTGGAGGAACAAGCTTTCAAAGTAAAAGCAGTGAAAACCAAGGAACATGCTGCCCAGCATTCAGTGCTGGATCCAGCTGGGTAATGGTGCTGTGAGGACAGCAAACATTTGCAGCTCAGCAGTGTAAAGGAGATATATTCTCAAGTATCTTCCTTTCTAAATCACCTGGATTGAATGCAGAAGGCATTAGGACAAAGTACGGTGGAAAAAATGGGCAATGAGAGACAGCTAGGTGGCATGGGGGAGAGCAGATACAACGAACAGACACACACATATCTCCACCAGTCAAAGAGCCCAGTCGTGAGCCACTACGGATGTAATGGACGTGTGCGTAATTATGGACAAGTAATTATGTGGTAATAAATAATGATAACAAACAAGTTTGGCTTGTCATAGCCAGGATTAAGGAATAGCTTGAGAGTATGAAAGCCAGACTGGAGAACGGATGTATGCAAACACAGTGCAAAGATCACGTTAATTTAGCCAACTCCAGTTTCTGAAGGAAGACAGCTACTTTAGTAGGACACTGATGTTCCTTCCTTGGGAGGGTAGTATCAAGGGAAAGCTTAATATGGGAAAGACCGGTCAGATATGTCTAATAACATTAAAGTGTAAATGTTGCATTAAAATCTTCTTTAGAAACAATGAATGTACCAAGGTACTATAGTAATATTATATAACCGTTACTACAACAGATACGAACAATGGAAAACAAATAAAAATGATCATATTCAATAAAAAGTCAGTAATAGTGCATGCTTACTCATGGAATTAATTTAAGCTAAAATAAAAATGATACATTTTTGTAACATTTGTCCATTTCTCAACATTTTTATCCCAGTATCTCAAAATACATTAAGGACCTGATCTTCCTACTCTCAGATCAATAGAAGTCTAACATCAAGGAAGCTGATATTCAGCTGTAATTACTAAGTAAGCAGAGTAGCAGAGTAACAAGGACGGAGTAAGCGATCTGGGGTTTTATTTTGGGCTTGTTTTTCTTTCTAAATATTTCTACCTCTTTTCCTTTAAGAATCCAGACATGGAAGGCACTTCACCTTCTACAATCATCATCTGTTCTTCCAGAACATATTTTTGATCTATAGCATTAGATTAATGTTATATACTCAGTTCTGAAATATTCCTTTTCCCTTTTCGATATAATTAATCATATATCCAAATGTGTCCATTTTTGGATAAACCAATTCTGCTACATATTCTGACATTTAACATTGGGTTTGAGAATTTTATTCCATTTCAATCCTTCACAATCTTATTTCAAAATCAAGTTTCTTCTGCCAAGAAAAGCATACTCTTCCCTAATCAGCCGCATGCATGCTAAGTTGGTTGAAATTAAAATATTCGTAATTCAAAAGCAAAAAAACAAGCTCACTAAGCAAAATTGCTTCCTCACAAATTACGTTCCCTATTCTGGTCTGTCCTTAACAATCTATGCTGACCTACTGTAGCAAAGCACATCCTTCAACATACATGAATGATACTGAAGTTTTGCATGACACGCATTCAAGAGAACTTAAAATTATAAGTAGGTTTACACTGTTTTCATTTTCTAGTAACTAAAAATTAGTGGAAAAAATTTCCTCAAGAAATTTCTTTACTCACTTCAAAAAACTAAAGAATAAGAAGGGTAAAAGAAGGCAAAGTCACATTTGGGCTGAAAGTATGAGTAAGAAATTTATGTTCACTAGTTCATGTTTTATCAAGTCTAACCAATTTTAATAGAACTGAGAATGGAAGTGGCTCCACCAGTTCACTTACAGCATCTCTGCAGCAATGCAGTAATACAAAACACCTCTGCAGATTTCACAGAGCAGCTTCGCACCTCATTACACTCAAGATAAAAATCTAATGCTCTGGAAGATTCAATATGTTGGTTAAAAGATCTTAGTAATTTTAAGAGTGGAGTCTCACCTTTTGTTAATATTTGTTCAAAATGCAATTAAATTCCATTTCTATTGGACCTGAGCCGAGGATGGTGAAGGGGGGAAGGGACCACATCATTTCACTGACGTGCCTTCTAAATGGGCGATTTGAATTTGTCAACTCCTTCCTTCTCTACCAGATGGGAAGCAACATGCTACAAAGAATGGGCATACTGAAGCGCCTTCGATTAAGATCAGCAGCCAAGATTTGCTTTCAGGACTGCAGCCTCTAAGCACAAAAGAATAGGCAATATATTGCATCTGTGTTAGCAATTCAACAGAGCTGCTTTCACCGTCAGGCAAACTTGAAAAAAAAATCTGTTTAATTGTATTTAGTTGTCTGCCTGCCTGTATGTTTCACTTTAAATGGGGTGAATTATTTCCTGTATTCTTGAGCAGACCTGCAGGAGCGTGTCATTCCAGTAATATTTTTCTGTTCTTCTCATCCCAATCTTTCCGATCAATTTCTTGTCTTTCTGAAGTCCAGTTATGCTCGATGTCCTCCATACTTTAAAGGTATTTCAGATCAAAAAAGCAGTCCTGTTCTTTGAAATTAAACTCTAGTTCCCATTTAACACCTATGTAACTGTTAGAAAAGCAATAAGCCAAGACAAGGCCTTTCCAATGAAATACCAGAAGGTATTGAGGACAACTGCAGAAAGTTACCAAAAGAAGAGATATTTTAAATTTAATTCTGATCGTAACAGAGAAGAGTTCACAAAGAGCCTGGAAGTAATGGCTAATATGGATGAAGGGGATCACTGAATACCAGAGTTCACTATTCTAAAACTCAGAGTTAAAGACCAAAGACAATGAGCTCCCCCCAAAAGAGATATTAACACATTTGGCAAACTGATTAATAGAAACTATGGGGAAGAAGTTCCTAAAGGATAAAGGACTGCAGAAGAGCTGGCAGACACTAAGAAAATAGGCTATACTGAAGATGACAGCAAATTGTCCTGATGCAGAGGAAAATGTTTATTTATATAAGCAAGAGCTCTTCAACGCCCTGGATATCAAGAATTTGAAACACAATTAAGATGAGTACAAGAAATAATATAAGCATGGAAAGTTAATATCATAAAGACTAGGACACAAATTAATTGCAACTACCACGGGGCATAAATGGTAGCAAGAAAGTTTCTATGAATGCTTTTCAAGTTAGAGGAAGACAAAGGAAGTGTAAGTGCACTGCCAGGTAAAGAAAGAAAGTAACAGATGACCCAGAGAAAGATTAAGTCAGTCTTTATACAAACAGGTAGCTGTAATCAGGTATTGGATGCAATTAATTTAAACAAGAAAGAAAAAAAAGGATAGGCTGAAACATAAAGAGAACAGGTTGAACATATTTAGATGAGSTAGATCTATTCAAGTCCTGAGGGTTTGATGAAATTCACTCTTGAGCATTTAAGAAACAGCCTCTGAAAGTTCAAGCATATTTCTAAGAACTTGAGTAAGGGGGTCCCAGAGGACTGCAAGAGAACAGATTCAGTCATTATCTTCTTTTTTTGGAGGGGAAGGAGAATGCAGCAAATTGCCAGACTTTGAAACCCACAAATCCACTAGGACAAACTACTGAACCATCAACTACAAGATGCTGAAGGTGTTGAAAAAGTCAAGACTCATATGTCAGAAGCCAATTCAGTCTTTTTTTGTTGGCCTGATAAGAAGATAGAAATTTTTTATGATGAGGGTGGTGAGACACTGGAACAGACTGCCCAGAGAAGTTGTGGATACCCCATCATTGGAAGTGTTCAAGGTCAGGTTGGATGGGGCTTTGAGCAACCTGATCTAGTGGAAGATGTCCCTGCCCATGGCAGGGGGGCTGGACTAGATGATCTTCAAAAGTCCCTTCCAACCCAAACCATTCTGTGGTTCTGTATTTGATTTATCTTGACATTCATAAGGTTTTCTGATACTACTGCACATGACATTCTCGAAAGCAAGCCCAAGTCTTCCAAATCTACTCTTCTTTTCTCCCTGTTTGACCATTAGACTCGCTAGCTTGTTAATTACACTTGAAAGAGTTCTTGTAGTTCTCTATATAGCAACAAGAAGGGTCATGAAATCACATTTGATGGCAGGTTCTTCTACAATGCCATTGACTGAGAATACTCTTTCAATTTTAAAGACACATGACATTTCCAAACAATTTTAAACAATACTGCTACTGCAGCAATCAAACTAATTACTATTACGTGGAAGGATTTAATCCTGATGTAACTAACTTTCTCACAGATCATTAGCAGAGAACACTAGCTGGTACCAGGGCATAATAAGGGCTTCCCCCAAAGACAGAATGGCAGAACAAGGAATGAAAGACATTTGGTAGAGAAAGGAGGGAAAACCAGCAAACACGTCTGACTTGTAGCATGTTATAATGTGTTTTCAAAATCTTTTGATTTTGATTACTTGCACACAATCAAGTGATTTGCAGGGCCAGGGGAAAGAAGTCAAGCTACTGTGAAACATGAATGTAAGTGTTCTCCTTTGTATGACAACAGTCTTCTATTTCAAGATCCAAGGCTATGAGATCTTTCTCATGGAAGGCCACAACTATCTCATTTCTTAAGATACTTTAATTAGAGCATTCTCCACTTATCAAAACTCAGTCACAGGTCATGAGAAAAGTGTGGTGTAGGGAAAGAAATTATTAGTTATTCTTCAGCTGAAATCTCATTTGTTTACTTGTTACTCTGGTCAGAAAATGTGGACTGGATACAACAATATAGATATCAGAGATACAGAAATGAAATTCTACTACCTCCTCCTACAGTTGCAGATCTGGTTAAAGAGGCATCCTCCTGTCCTTCGAGTTGCTTTTTAAGTTCTTCTGCAGATTCAGAATGGAGCTGCAGGAAGTCTTTTATGGCAAATGAAGCTTCCTCTTTAACCGGATTTATCATTCTCTGCAGAACTGGGATGTCTTCCTGTCGGACTCGCAAACAGAGCTTCTCCATCTCTCTCATATTGGCTCGGAGTTGCTGTAACAGTTTTAAGAGTTATTTTGTAGCTTACTACATAAGAGCACCAGACACCTTTTGTGTTTGGGAAGCAACTATCATCTTGATTATCTTTAAATAATCATAAAAAGTGCCATTTCTAAGTTTTAATAAACTATGACCAAAAAAACCCTCAAAAGTCCCAGCTTTCAAGCAATCCCTATGTTCCAGGTCACCTCTCCGCTACATCCATTTTCGTTTCCAGACTGCATTGTTTGACTGCAGCTGGTTCGCCTGTCAAAGATGCCCCCAATTGCTGTAGAAGCCCGTGCCTCCAATAACGCAGTGAATCCTTCCTTGGAACCCATCCTGGGTCTCCCAGACTCTGTTATTTTCTGACCCAGTGCTATTCCCTGGTCTTTTTGTACTGCTCCTGCAGAAGAGTCACACCATAAAAAATACAGCGCTCTGCAGAGAAGGGGCTTGTCCTCACTTAAGGTAGCTCAGCCTAGAGATGATCCCTTCTGAGTAAACGACCCATCGCCTACTCTTCCGAAGTYGGATGACAGTCCTGTAGCCAACAGTGATACTGAGCGAGTCAGCGATTTAGTCGCCTCAACCAGAGCTCAAAGCTGTCCATGGAGGAAGGCACTGGTGCTTACGAGCGCTTCAGACTCGGAGGTGCCACTACATCATAACCAGCTCGCTAAGTCTGTTGTATTTTTAGTATTTGCTTGTGAGTTCACTCAGTTCTCTATCTATAAAAAAAAAGATGGGGGCGGCAGCTCCCAACACAGCAGTCCCTGAACAGTGCAGTGAGGCGTCACCTGGACACACTGCTGAGTCTTTTTGGACGTGGCCTGCCTTCCCTGGGGGAAACTAAGCTATCCGCCCCAGGAAAGTAAGAACCAAAGATCAAGGAAGAGATGGTACCTATTATCTTCTCCAGCAAACTAATTTATCTGTAGTTTCAGCCAACCGCAAAACAAGGGAGAAATATTTTTGAAGCCATCCCCATCAATATTTTGATTTTCTTGCTGTCAGTTTTATACTTTATCCACTTCTCTAAGTAAAGAAGTCAGTTTGTTTCATTTTGGGTTTCAATTAAAGTATTTAACTGATTAATTCACTGTGTAATTACTGATGTTGTTTCAGTGTCTGTGATCAAATTAGGCCTTTGCCAAAATATTTACACAGGTTGCAACAAGTTAAAATAATATCCCAATAAAATAAGCGATTGCTTCTCAAAATTTGCTTTTTTTTATAAGTGACTGTGCTGATTATAGCACTTCAGGATACAATCATTCGCAACCCCCAACTACTCCAAAACTATCATTTTCATTTTGTAAAGACAATTTCAGGGACAAAGGAGAAGCATTACTTTTTTTTGCAATATTTATATTCTTTTTTCAGAAGAAGGAYGAAGATATTTGTTTGATTGGAGTATCAAATATAATAAAATACAGAAATATTTCTTTAGTTACAAGAGTTTTAAGAAGATATAAAGTATTCACAACTAGCAAGAAGAGTCTGTGTGCAGGCATCTCCTGTGAGATACAATTTGTGTCTACAGCAAAAGTAGAGGGGTTTTTTTATTGCCTAGGCTTTTAAAATCTAAAATGCACATAACTTTTCTTTTTCTACAAATGAAAAAGAGAAATTTATAGTATAAATTATACTACTCATTGTTTTAGGACAGAGTTTTTATCTAATTATTAAAAAAATAAGGCTGTAAAAAATAATACTCCTTGCATTACATTGTAAGATGATATAATAAATTATATTATTTCTTGCACTATTTACCAATTGTTTCGAATATTCTTCTCACAGCAGAACAAGAGAATGGATTAACACCAGTGAGTGGTTAGAAAAAGAAAGGTTTTCTTCAGTAATACAAACCAGGTACAGGTAATGCCTTAGAACGGCAATATTGCTTACCTAGAAAAGCAGAACTAGATGGAATTTATTTTATTTATATACACTAGTAGAATTAACTTTTTTTAACATGTATGGAAAAAAATAGTACAAACATAATTCCAGAAGAAGGAAATTAATTCAACAACAAATTGAAGTAACGCTACACGAGCCATATTAGGCTACCAAAGAAAGAACTCCTGATTCGTAAAAATCATTTGTCAAATTACTAAGAGTATATTCTATTGTATGCCTAAATTAAGAGTACTACTAGTCAATTTAGGCTGCATTATTTAAGGCTAACCCCAGGTAAAAACACTGATTAACAGTAAAAAAAAAGGGAGATACAAAAAATGACTTTGTAAGATATTGAGTTGAATTAGAAACATGGTACCCAATAATTTTCCTCATACATTTCTCACCTTAATCTACCTTGCTCTTCCTGTTACCTTCCTCCCATGGTCTGCCCGTAACTACTGAAACAGGGAGAATATCATCACTGTCATAGTCCACCACGTGCCAAAATTCTCGGTTTATAAAATCTTGTAATTTCATTTAAAAGACAAAATGGGACTATCTAGACACAACATTTAGTTATCTATTTTGTGAAAATTATATGCAGGGGACTGAGTGAAGTTGATCCCGCTGTTTTGTTTCAGGAAACAAAATTATTATTATCCTGTCTTGGCCATAATGGAGACAAAAAACGATATGCCAAATGAAAACAGGTTGTGAAACAGTGACAACAGTGAGTTTGGGATGAGCTAATAATGCTTCGAAAGCAGTTTCTGTAAAAAAAAAAAAGGAAAATTTCCCAGTTGAAATTGAGTTAAAACGTAGCTCTGCTAGGGATCTGCACCACTGCAGCTGCAGCTGGGGCAAATTACCAGTATAGCCAATGCACGAGTATCATGAAGATGCAGTGACCAACACAACCACCAACTTGCTGCTGGAGTTTTCAAAAATCCTGAACACAGAAGCTTCAAGAGATACAAACTACCCACCCCAAGGAATGGCTAAATAAGATCCTCACTTTCACCGTTCATTATTACATTGCTGATCAAAGAGAAATATTTGTGAGAAAGAAGATGGAGGAATCAGATTACGATATTTGCCTACTTGGTGAAATTTAATTTTAGTACCTCTTCCTTTGTGGTTTTGAAGAGAGGACTCTTGTTCCACTCATTGTCAATTAAACAGAAGCTAAACGGATTCAGCCTAGGAAGAAAGCTAAGCCCCGCTGCGCGGAGACACATCTTAGGAGCTCACCAGTGTGTAACATGATAAATGTTATGGATATGCAAATGACTGTGACTTCTTTTCATAATCATTTTAATGGGACAGAGTTTAATTTCTGGGTAGAGCATAAAAGTATATCACCCTCTTCCCAACTGTTTCTGCTTTTAAAACCAAGCTTACTTAGCAAGGAAGGTAATATAAAACCCTGTTTTCATTTATGGGAACTCATGAGTTTCGAACTCACCAAATTCAGCTGAAAAGACACAGAATTTTTCTTTATAATATTTACAATTTTGGTCTGTTAACTTCCAAAACCAAATAATACTCTTTGTTTCAAATGGCTTTCTCACAAAAACTGTATGAAAATAGAGCTGGTGAAAACCTTGGGAAGTCATCCCTTCAAAGCATGATCCGTTGTCCCTATTTTATTTCTGACAGTTGTTTATCGAATCTGGTCTTAAAAGGACTTCTTTATGAAGAGCTACAACCTCCTTGACATTATATTACAAGAATTCATTATCCTAATTGCCATAGCATTTTTCCTCATGTCTAACAGAAATCTCTCTTGCCTCAGTTTAAACCAGGTATTTCTAATCCTCTCTGTTCAAAACAGAGAAAGACAAGCCCTGTCCTCTTTGCAACCATCTTTTCCATGTTTGCAAAGACAACACGCCACTGTCAGGCGTTCTTTGGGCAAAATAACTAATTTGTCAGTCTTTCCAAATAAGCCCCGTTTTCCCAATTTCTGACCATTTTCATTGCTCTCCCTGAATACTCCCTAATCAGTCCATAGCTTCCTTAAAGTGTGGTGCCCAAACTGGAGTAACTATTCTACCTGGGATCCTACTAATGCTGACCAAAGAGATTGTATGAGAGACCGCACTGCCTACTCTCCCATTTATATATCCCACTACGTTATTTGGCTTTTTTGATCACTACCACACTATTGGGTCACTTTTACTCTGTCTCCCTCAAGTCCTCTTCTGCAGAAGCGCTGCCGCAACAGCTTCCCATGCTGGATCTATACAGCCAATGACTGTCCTTGTCCCTATTCAAAAACATACCGATTTTTCAAGTCTTTTCTCAACATCATTATGAATTCTAATCCTGTCCTCTCCACCAGAATCCGTTAGTCTCTCTCAGCTTTATGCTGTTTGCATATTTTTGCTATATAATGCAACTAGTGTTACATAGCTATTATACAGTGCTTTCATCCCTAGGTCTCAAAGGACATTAGTGGAGTAAGGTTCACTGTTCTTCTCAACTAGATGCAGAACTGAGGTAGGGACCCAAAATCTGAGCCTAATTTTTCTAAAGTGTCCACAAATTTGGAGGTAGGTCTGGGAGATCACCAGGACGGTGGGTTCACTATATTATGTGAATAAATATAATGGATTTTTTTCAGAAAAGTAAATGAAAAGTGGCACAAGTACTGTGAAAAATCTATTGACTGTATCAACACATCCAAAATGGAAAGAAACAGAGAAGTCACGCATAATGAAGTTGCACTGCTTTTCCATTCTTTTCAAAATCTTTATAAACACATTCAATAAAAAATAAAGAATAAATTATAAATTTCTATCAGAAAGTAAAATACAAAAAGAGACAAATGAGCCAAAGGAGAGCTTCATTTAAACTTCTTTCTTTTTTAAATCACTGTTGCTGAAAATGACCATACACATCTGCCCATTAAGCTTACCTTATGACTCAGCACACAGTTTTAAATAAGTAAGAGAAGGAATTATAAGTATTCAGTTTTTAGAATTATCTTTAAAAACATGAAGTATTTTCCCATATTCTGCTCCTCCTAAGGGGTTTATGAACAGGAGTTCCTCTACAGATGTCTTGGACGTGTGAGAAAAGTGACAGACTCCCTAAGGGATTCAGAAGTCTTAACAGCAATTTTCAGAAAACCAATAAACCTTACTTATATGAAAGAGTAAAAAGTCTTAATTTTTTTTCAGTATTTGTTTTTCAGAGCAGCAATGCGTAAGGACACCTCAGTGCTTCAGCGCTGACCCAACGTGAGGCCCCCGCGCACCAGGATAAACACCGGGTCCGCATGGCTCCACCTTGTACAAATGTCAAAGCGCTGAGATGGGACCAAAACCCTTGAAAAGGCAGCAGTTGACTTGAGCTGTAGGATTATTTCCATGTAACATGTGATACCTCCACCAGTTATGGAAATACCTGAAGTTCTACCTAAGGCCCCCAGCCACAGCTACCTGAAAATCGCAGTGTAAGTATCTGCTTCAGCCACGCGTCCTTGGCAAGGCTGATGTTCCCAGAGCGCTCAGAAACTCCAGCACCTCACTTACTCTATCCCCATCAGCCTACACGGCTCCTAACGCCACCATCTAACTGAATCATGGTGGTCGTGCCATTATTACACTCAATCTCTGCCACCATCGTTTTCTTTTTCTTCTTCTTGGTTGTATTATCATTAAATGTCATACACATTTTCCAATAGTTTACACTTTAAACTCTTTATGCTGAAATAGTACATGGATGACACAGGATCTGTCACGTCCATCAAATCAGTCCCTTTTCCTCTTTATCTCTCCTGTCTTCCGTGCATTAATCGCTGTCAACTCTCCCTCCATTCTGCATGTCGTTTTTTTAAATTAAGAAGTAAATAGCGCCTCCAAACAAACCCACCACCTTAAACCCTCTCAAACATAAATATGATTTTTAAGAAAGTATTGCAGTAGCTTAGCTGTGCAAATGTAATCTTGCCTTCACTTATCTTCTCTGGACTTTGTTCAAAGTAATGTAATAAAGGATATATGTTACAAATTTCTTGGCATAGGTCAAAGAAAATCTGAATTTAAGGACATATTTACCCTACAGATGGCCACAGGCTGCAATAGTGAGCTGATTTTACATGACCCTGCACTGATACCATAAACAATCTCCTGCAGCAATAAAGACACTCATCTACCCGGCTTCTCATGCTCTCCCAGTGTATTGCGTAGTATTCCAGAAAGATACTTAATTTGAAGACTGCATAATTTTAAAGATGGTACAGAACACATGAGCCATACAACTAAGCTTTGAAGATTTATGCAACAGAGAGCTGACTGGAAACCATCTTTTACTTGTAAACCATTTTCAGTTGAAATGGAAATCATAAAGTGAAAAAGAAAAAAAAAATAGATTAACATTTTTCAAGTAGCTTTCCACATTAGAGCAACACAGCGGAGAGACTACGTCTGCCTAGGTATGATTTGCAGAACAGTGTCTCCTTTTGCGGGCTGAATATAGACTAAAGCCAGATCATTCATCCACAGTATTTTTCCTTTTTTTGTTCAATGCCTTACATTCTCTCTAGTAACTGCAGCATTTTTCTACCCCTCACTATGAATATGATAGAAGCAGTCCTTAGCTGTTACAACAAAATACTGCCATTTCATTGAAATTAACTTAAACCTTGCAATAATTAACTAATTGTATGGTATAGTCAGCATATATGGGGCAAAGCCTAGCAAAACTGGGTATTTATTCAGGCCCTAACATTTTAAGAAGTCCACAGACCGTCACTAAAAATGAAAATCTACAAGAGGACATTCATGAAAACTAATACACAGTATGTAAGAGCTATTTTCTCAGTATTTTTGAAAGGGTGTCATCATACCCTATACAAAGATTTCCCCGGTTTCTTCGCTTTCCTTTTTAGAAGTTTTTAATATGGCATCCAGTCACCAGAAAGAAGRGGTATACATTTATGCTCATCTATACTTCTATTATAATTTTGACCATCATCAAAAGTACAACAGAAGTAATTATTCTGGGTAAACTGAAAATTCAGAAAAATGGCTAATTATGTGCACATGGATTAAATGTAGAGTGGCTGTGCATATATTTGTCTAAAACCTGTGGCGGATGCCTTGGGTCAATATTGACTTAGGGATTCCTAATGTATTTTTACAACATCTAATTCTGAGAGCAAAGTGTGTGCTGCAGAGAACATTTGGTATCACAATAATTAATCTGATTTCTTTGCAAACAAACAGATCACAAGTCCATTGGTAAACATTTAAACAGCTTACAGCAAACACATTCTACATGTCATATAATTTATTATCAAGTACTCCTAACTATTTAATTAAAACAAAGAGCTAGTCGACTCTTCCTGCGCAGACCCAGATACTTATTCTGCTCTCTGGGTATCAGAATGTGAACCACTTTAATGCATAACTTGCATCCAGATCTAAAAGCAATAAGCATTAAATAAAATGTAAGAAAATTTATTTTGGCTGAAAGTAAAAATGGCAGGCTTTAGGTTCAAGACAAATATAAATGTTTCTAGAGACAAATATGAGGTTTTATTACTAAAGCACTTAATGTATTTAAAAACATCATCTTCAACATGATTATTTTTTCTCCAATTATTGACAGATTTTGTCTTGCTAAACAAATTATATTGATCATAAAGAATTCCAAGAGAAGCCTTTCCTCCCCTCAGATGTGAAAACAGATTAGAGCACAGACATAAGCAAACACATGCTTACTACACCACACCTGGTAGAATGCCATTGTTTTAACAGGACCTCCACATTTGGAAGACTCTTTTGATATTAAGAATAAACTTATTTTATATTCAAATTTCAAAAATGCTTTGTGAAAAATCAAAATAAACATTCAAACCTCCAAACAACAGAAAAATCAAGTGGATTTCATATGTAACTTCTTATAATCTACACCAAAAAAGCTCATTAACACCTTCCATTCCTCAAAAAAGATACGTAACTCCAGCTCTGCCTACTGTCTAATACTGTTGTTCAATCAGGATTAAGTTCTTCTTTCTGAGTTTTTTTTTTCATTTTTAGTCTGGTCTAATTTCCCCCAGGAGTCAGTACGGCACTACAACAAACACGGGAATTTACAGTATTAGAATGATAAAATACAGTGCTTTATGACTGTGCTACCCCTGCTGGCAAAGCCTGCTTGTCTAGATGCAGCATAGGTCACAAAAGGTTTGTTCTAGCAACAAAGTCATATCCCTCCTCTGAACAACACCTATGAAACCAACACAAGATGCCTCTCCTGCTGGCAAAGATACGTCTCTCCCCAGAATTTTGCCAGTACAGCGTGTTATAACCACTAGCGGCTCTATCTGTGTCACCCAACTTTGCAGTGCAGATCTGGTCTTTGTGGTTTTCTATATTGATAATCTTTGGCTGTGTGCTATTTAGCAGCCTGAAGGCTGATGCTTGGCATTAGCTTTTGCATCATTTTCATCAAGACATGCATTTTTTTAGAAACAGATGTGAGATTTAGAAACAGATGTGTGCTGAGTTACGGGTGACTATGCATGAAGTCACTGAGATGATGCCATGCTGACAAATGTGTCTGGTATTTCCTCTGATGATATTATGCGCCTAACAAGAGACTTGCACACCAAAGTAGTAGTCCAGATGTTCTGTGTTTGGTCTGAAACCATGCTTTAAAATTAACAGTATCCGTTATTGCAATTCCTGTCTTAATTTAGTAATGTAAGAGGATAGTTTGCAAAAGACCAGAGTCTCCAAACTTTTGTTTGTTCAAGAATCCTGAAACATTTCTGACTGTATTTGCCTCATAGGACACAATTAGGAAATCCCTACCTTTTAAATGAAGTAAAGCAATGCCATGTACTTGTCAAATCCATCTGTCAAATATACATCTCTGTGAAGATCCATCCCTGATGTAACCAGTACTATGTATGTAATTTAATTCCATTAATATCACCGTCATTTTAATATCCTTACCTGAACTGTTCGTCCTGCGTTAATGTGCTCTTCGTGCAATCTGTCCCAGAGCCTGCATCTTTGATACTAAAATAAAAGAAAAATACTCCATATAATTGCTATTTTTACCAACTACCTATGCAGAAAAAAGGAACCTTCAGTAAATAATCACTTTAATTTTCCAAAATTGACAGTAAAGAAGCTGAGTCATAGGCATTTCCACTGCAAAATTAGAGAGGTAAATAGCAATTATTTTGTGAATAATTTTGTACAATGCATTTTACTGAACTGCAGATAACCAAGGTTTCAGCATCAGTTTTTAACAACAAAGAGATATTGCAGCATCCTGATACTGCTGTGGCATAAATCACTTGGCGGTCAGTAAAACGAAGGGCAGAAGGAGGAAAAAGGAATGGAATAGGGGATAAGCAGTACTGGTCATACAGGACAACAAGGTATCTGATATTATTTACAAAGAGAATTGCATTCATTATGCAACACTACTGTCTACATTTACACTTACCATTTCTATACAGTTACAAACACAATTACGAGAACCATCAGGGCAAATTTGGCACCTGCATGTGGCTCCACTAACTTCAGTGGGAAACTATCCATACAGCACTTTCCTCGGGACAGAGACCAGAGTAATTATTCCATTAGCAGAGAGCAAGTTTTGCAAAAGAACCATGTATCATCACATATAAACCTTATCATTGTTAAAATTAATCAATCCCTGCTATTGCCAGTTGACATAAATAATATAGAGACATTATCATGAAAAAGAGTAGTAAAATAATAGGAGTAGAAGCTGTGATTCCTGGAATATGTGCTGAAACCATCAAAGAATGCATTTACGATAGTAGACAATATTAGAACATTCTTTTTATTTAAATAACAAGACAAAATATTTACCATGATTTGTGAGGTATTTTTATGTAAAGTTTAAATCCTCAATTTCTAAATATGCTTTGTTACAAATAAAAAACTTTATCTACAGCCTACATCTTTCCTTAATTCTTTTCATAATTTTAGAGGCCACAGTAATAAAGACCACAAGTTACTCAGCTTCCTAAAATACAACAAGAAATCTCAAGTTACTTCTTATTTTCAGAGAAAAAAGTTCTTTCATGTTAGGATTTTGTCGTGCCATGGAAGAGAAAAGGTTTTGCGTTCAATTAAGTCAGATTAAAGTGATTTTTCTAGGAAACTAGCAACTTCTGCATAAATTATTATGCCATTGTTCTTTAAAATAAAACGGACAAAAAAAAATCTGTATCAACAGTAGATCTTCCAATTCAATCATCCCTGAAAGAGTACTGAAACAGGAATTTCTGAGGGTGGAACAGAAGGTGTTTGGGGAAAAATTACCTTTTCAATTTCAGCTGACTGTAATATATTGTCCACATACCGAATAATAAAAAAAAAATGTTTTCCAGTTAAGAACAAGAAGAATTCCTCAGGAAACCTTTATTGCTTTTTATAATTTCTACTAGAAAGGCTCAGCACATTTATCTGCTTTATATATTTAGTAGTTTTGTTACTTTGCTTTGAAATTCCTAGTATGCTAGTGATGACCTCAAAGAATCCAGTGACTTAATACACCCAGTGCAATGACATTCATGTGGTCAGAGAATTCTTCCTTGTTGACTTCTCTTTGTCACCCAACACAAAGTAGGCCGTACTCCTGGGCAATGTTCACTCTGAGGGACTCAAGGATAGCAAACCTTGAGGAGAGATGGTATTGCCATTTTTTATCATTAACAAATACATGTAAAACTAAGGGAGGTCCATGAAGTAAAAATACCTATGGAATCCTAACGTGTTAGAGTGGGTCCAGAGGACGGTCACGAAAATGGTCAGAGGACTGGAACACCTCTCCTGTGAAGAAAGGCTGAGAGAGTTCAGCCTGGAGAAGAGAAGGCTCCAGGGAGACCTGGTTGCAGCCTTTCAATATATAAAGGGGGCTTAGAAGAAAGATAGAGAGAGACTTTTTACCAAGGCCTGTAGTGACAGGACAAGGGGCAACAGTTTTAAACTGAAAGAGGATAAGTTTAGATTGGACATAAGAAAAACATTTTCAATGATGAGGGTGGTGAGACACTGGAACAGGCTGCCCAGAGAAGTTATGGATGCCCCATCATTGGAAGTGTTCAAGGTCAGGTTGGATGGGGCTTTGAGCAACCTGATCTAGTGGAAGATGTCCCTGCCCATGGCAGGGGGGCTGGACTAGATGGTCTTTAAAGGTCCCTTCCAACCCAAACCACTCTATGTTTCCATGAGTCTATGATATTTAAACGTAATTGTGCTATAGCCAAATAGTTTGTATTCCACATCAGAAATACCAAACATAACGTTACTTTTAGACAATTTCTTTTCCTCTTTGTCCCATTCTCTTTTGAGAACTCTCTTTAGAAAGAAACCTTCGTGCTTATACTTTGGATCCCTTCCATTTCTCCTTGAAAGTATCCAGTGGACGTGGAAAGAACTCAAAGCTTTTGATAATATCCTCTGCATTAATTTTTGTAGCAGGTAGTGCTCACCAACATTTCTAAAAGCTCTATAATAAATGTCTTATACAAATGTATACATTCTGATGAAGACTGCAGTAAGACTCAGATATCTTAATTTCTCATTTTGTGTCACCTTTATGTATCTTCCCACCACAACAATGGTCCCCAGCCAAAGGTAAAAAGTGTTTTGCAAACATCCTTTAACTTTGGCACAGTCTGGGAAATGAAATTAAAACTAAGAGTAACAGAGAAAAGGATGCCATGTCTTACAGCACTTTTTTTTTTTAAGGATCGTTGCATATCACCAAAAAAGTTTAGGGCTGCATGCCAAAATCTCCACCTTCCTGTAGTACCATGACAATTGCTTTCATCTAACAGAGGCTAACACAAAGTTGTAACTCTTTTGGACAAGCATGCATTTTATTCCCTCTTTTGGAGTGAAAGACCATCCAATCCACAGAATGTGCTTTAGAAAACAAGAACTCTTCGGGGAAAACATGAAAAGAAAAAAAAAAACAAACAAGTATRGACAACTTCTTTCTTAAGGTTCTAAAGTTTTACGTTTTCAGAAACTGTCATATGGAAAGTTGGACTCCCAAATAGTTGAGAAGCAATGCTATGACAATGGATTTATGGTAGCCACTTCCTCTGAAAAGGTGTACTCAAGGTCAAATTTCATTATATATTGATTTTATAGTTTCTTCAAACAGTGATTTAGTAGATTAATTGTTTGGACTATCTCTGGAACCTAAGGTTTAAATCAATATTCATGAAATGAGGTTAGAGATATTGGCTTCATCATAAGTAAATAATGTTGCTGCTCTAAGCAATTTGACATAATTAGTGATTTTTGCCTAAAAGTAGCCTGTAAAATAAACAGGACCAGATTCTACAAAATTATCCTTTTACCTCTAGGGATGTTTGGTTTACATGGCTGAAAGTTCATTTTACAGAAAGTGTTTTAGAGAAAACCATTTAAGCTGCTGATGCTGACAGCTCACAAAAGTACTGTAACACATTTGTTATGGCTAAAATGCATGTAAAAGATATAAAAATGTAAATGGTTATGGAAGTATTTCAACCAAACTATTGCTAGTGTTCTGATAATTTAAAACTATCTAGAGTGACAGATTTCAAATTCAGATTTGCCCTATTTTTATTCTCACCTTCTCATAAATCTAACAATAGAGTAAACTTTGGAATATTTATAGCTCTTACAGCCAGAAAAGTATTTAAAAAAAAAAAAAAAAAAAGAAGAAACTTTCAAATTTTAAGAACATTACACTGAATGTGGACTTTTTAAAGAATCTGGCATTTAGGGACTATTTTTATACTCAGATGTATTACTTTTCATAAATGTTTGTGTCTTACATTTTTTGTCAATATACAGAAGTTCTGAAGCCTTCAGTACTGCTGAATACCTTCTGGTATAGTTGCCAATTCTTTATTTGAAGGTTTTATCCTTACTTGTTTCTAATAATTCTGTTGATTACTAATTCAAATATCAAATCTGCCAGGACTTATACTGTCTAGGGATGCAGAAATTTTTAATTCATAGTATTTTGAAATCAGAAAGACAAATCTGTACTAACGTTGCTACCAGTTCTTGCTTTCATAAAAGTGTTGTTCTAGAGGAAACGCAGTTAACACTTTAAAGAACTATGTTTACAATTATTTAAGGATTTTTCTGATACGTAAATTTTATTATGTTGACTAAACAGATCATTCACATTTGATASCAACAACCTGAAAATCTCAAGAAATGTCCAAACCAGATACTTTTAGATTGCATCAGATTTTTACACTCAGAATATAAAATTCAACTCAATAAAGCATCCCGGTATTTCAGTGTGATCATTGAGTGCCATCACAGAAACACTGCGGTTTGTATTGCCTATATTTAAACTCTGGCTAAGCACGAGTTTCTCTGACAATGCATTGAACAAAGTGTTAAATCAGAACTAACCTAAAGACTCATTTTATCCTGAGTGCTAATATTTTCTGCATTTTCTTCTAGACACAGAAAACTATCCTTACAACGATCTCCCCTTCTGTCTGCAAAACAGGAACGCTTGACTCAAATGAGTTGCTGGGCCAATAAAGACTTCAGTTGACCAACACATGGCTGAATTAAGTGGAACATATTTCACCCCTTCCCTGACAGCATGGTAACACTATCTGGCTAGATACAGCATAATTATTCTTTGTCTAAACATGTAAAAGATTTTCAGCAGGATCAACCAGTAACTGGCTACCCCTCCTCACTGACCAAGTTCTGCAAAACGCAGCAGTTCTCAAGATCACCTCTCACACTGGTAAGTACTACACAGGATAATAACTGATCATGTCTCTGTTTCTCATTGCAGCACCCAATGCCTTTTGAAGCTTCTTGATAGGGTTTTTATATATTCTAAATGAAGCGGGGTTTACATATATAGACAATATTTAGCAAAGAATCTATTTAGCTGTACAAAGCAATACTCTTCCAAAAAAAATCAAGCCGCGTAACAGTTATGTCCATCCCCTCCATCGTCTCTCCCTAATTACTACCTTACACACATAAAAAGCTTATCTTTACCTTCAAAGTGCAACAAAACCATTTGTGTAACGCTAACGTGCCCTGCTAATCACTTCCCATTCTGTACTGTCAGGTCAGCTCCCCCGTCCCATCACCAGACTACCTTTTTCCAGTGACCACCCGTTTGCTCCTCTCAGGCAAGGCTGTAGCTTTTACACCACCCTTTTTTATTAACTGCATCCCTTCATTTCTGGATACCTTCCCCAAGACTCTGAAGAATGGTACACCTCACTGCTCCGCACTCATTGATGCTGTTGGTGTTAACTGAAGTGCTGCCCTGAAGATGTAATTTTTAACACAATTTTAACATAAGCCAACTGTGGACCAAAAACTATCTCTCTGCAACCAAGAAATCCCTCTTGGTGGATTATGACAAATGCATGTTGCTTCCATGCGCAGTTGTGCAACTTCTGGTTAGAGAACGAAGGGAACAACCTAGCTACCAAGACTGTCTATATTTGAATGAAACAGCTTGCATGGAAAAGCTATTGTTACGATGCTCTCTTCTAGGCACGTCTGAATCCTGTCCCATTCCGCATTATTCTTCACTAGTTGCCCTTAGGTAGCTCTATGGCCACCGCTAGGTACGGGCCACGCACACTGAGAGACGTACGCACTGATCCCTGGAGGCTGTACACCTCTCCAGGGCAATTTAACAGTCGAGCCTCCTTGCTCCCCCATCATCTCACCCAAGAGCAAGCTAATACTGACTCCTCTGTACTCTGGCTACAATGCAAAGTAACTCAATTAACTGTTCTTTATGGGAGAAGCTGGAGAACAGAAAGCTGCTCCAGGCCACTACAGTATGGGGCTGCTGCAAACTGGCCAATTCCAAGGCAAAAAAATGCTGAATCAGCTGGCATCTAGGTAATGTAATGAATTATACAAATATGGAATAACAAAGAGTAAACAACATGCTGTGACTGAAAAAATAGGTCACCTCATTCAGTAGTTATTGCTTCAGGCAAATATTATACTAATACACTTTTCAGTTTGTGAATATTGCAGTTCATATCCTTATTGCATCCTTATTACACCCTTACCAGGAAGGAGTCAAACGATTATCTCTCATCATTAGCCCCAGCAGCCCCAGGTCTTCCTCTAGCCCAGTTTTTCTCTCATGCCATGGTCAGCCACCATTTCTGCACTTTCACCTCCCATCTGAGCTACTTCTTCACAAGCTCCCCCCACCCAATTCTTTATCCTCTATTTACATGAGCCAGGAAGAGTTTCCTCTTGCACACAAGTAAGGGAAAGTAAGAGGATGAGACAGCGGGACCACAGAAAAATCATCTCCCTGTCTTCATTCTCAGATTCAGGACCAATCAAATTAGCAACTCCCGGAATGAGTTCTGCTAATTTCTAAGCACAGGAGCATGCCTTAGTGTTGGGTAAATCTTCAGCAATCTTCAGCTGGTGAAGTTCAACTCAGTATCTACTGAGTACCTGCAAACACTTTTTTTTTCAGAATCGTACCTCTTGGCCAAAAAACGGCAGATTTTTCGAGGCACAGCAAAATGTACAGTCCGGACAAAGACCACCCCATAAAAATATCTCAAGTGTTCCAACACATGTCACTGCTTTGAAAAGAAATTATCACTAAGCTATCAATCACTTACTATCACTTAAACGAAGCATTTTTTATTAAAAGAAATGACTATCACTTGAACAACACATTATTTCCTGACTCTGTTCTCAGAAACAAAGACATGGATTTATTTTCCCTCCTCCCCCATCCCCAAACTACTCAAGGCAGAAACCTGGCATGGAAAATTTCATCCAAAAGGTTACCCACTTGGTAAAGTTACAGTAAAGTTATGGTAAAAGTTGTGAACAAATGACAGCAGCAAAATGCAAAACAGTTTGAACAATACATTATATGCACCCTTCAGACCATACCTTTCAGGAAATCAAAATCACGTTCACCTATTTTCTTCCAATTTCTTCATTCCTTCCCAAGGTGTTAAAAAACGTAGATGGTTGTCCTATACCGTCCAGATTTACATATACACTTGATTTGATACATTGTGAATAAGCCTAGGCAAATTAATAGGATGTATGATTTTTCAGAAACCTGTGCAGAACTGCGCAGAACTACAGGCACTCACTGTCACTGATCTTTCTGTGGTGGTAAGTATAACCTTTTCTAAACACATATGTCTTGTATGGTCATTTCAAAACTTCCATCATAATGTTGGTATTATGACTGTGTGTTTCTGAGCCACTCGCTCTCTTCCTTTTTTTATTGGTGTCACCTGTTTTAGTAAATCTCTTACCACCTTCCTCAACAAACCAATTTCTCTGTTTCTACAGGCTATATCTATACTAATAAACAGAGAATGAGAATGTTTCAAGTCTGAAATCTGGTCATCTGTGCTGTTAAATTGTTAGAACTGTCCCTGGCCATGCCAAACAGCGCTCTCACATCAAGAACTCCTGAGAATGGCTAAGGAGTTATAAACACAGAACAGAGGCTATTCCTGATCAGCAATGTGGATACAGCCACCCTGTTTTGTAGAATATGAGGATTTAATAATACGGACATAGGCCAGACAACTATCCTGGACATGTTTATTTTACCAGCACAGGCATTGCCACAGTGTATGCAAGAATTTAACTTGGAAGCATATTCAGTTTCACTGGCAAATGTGAGCTAATGTCAACAAGAACATAAAGCATACAAACATGCTACAATTTTGATACAATTCTTTTTCTATTTACTTAAATAATTCAATCTCTCTATTTTTCTCAACTCAGTTTAAAAATATATAGAGAAAAAGATAGGTATAAACAGTAAGTTACTCAGAATAGTTGGCAGCAAACCACTGTGACTTAAAAATAAAGTAAGAATATTGGGCTGCTTTCCCTACAATAACTTTTTAACACAAAACAGTAATGTTTCTCATTCTGTAGACTAACTAGTTACTACAAATGTAAAGGCCCTTGTACACACTGAACTACCAAACACAGAAGTTTCATTTTTAGCCAAATTTGAATTAAAGCATTTCATAATCTACTTTTCATCGAAATCTCTATATAATCTTCCAGCATGACTGCTTCTATACTGTAAAAAGAACTACATTAGTAAAAAGTGAACACTAACCTTCTCAATATTTATTTGGTGTTTTCTTAACCTTTCCAAATCTGTTGGAATTGCCACTTTAATGAATTTCTGAATGGCAGGTTCAATTCGACGGAGTTTAACTTTTTCGTCATCTTCAGACATCCTAAAAGCAGCTTTCAAGTCAGCACTTGTCCAGTATACCTTCACCAAGGTAGAAGCCCCTAAAACCCAAAGAATTACAGACTTATAAAAATGTGGTAATTTAGAATCACTTTTTAAAAGAAAGCAAAATAAGGTAAATCAGTCTTTCCAATAATCACATCTATTCCAAAACCACATTTGAGCAGTATTAACTACTTAAAATCTGGATACTCTATTTGCATTTAAATACATTATTTCCATTTATTTGCAGGCTTTGAGGATAATTTTTCATAGATAAAATTTAACACTAAGAAAAAAAAATAGCTAAATAATTAAGGCAGATGCAAACATGCTTTGCAGCATAATGATAGATGGAAGCCTTTGAAAAAACCTTCCAATTCGATGCTTTGCTTGATCAGAGTTCAAGTTTTGCCAATTTACATTCTGAATCATCTTAAAAATTGTAAAACACGTCCTGAAAAGACACCAAAATAAAATTATTTTTGGAAGTCCATTTGCTAGAAAGATTAAGAGCTCCTGAATCAAGATTTGCACTCCAAGCTGCATTCGTCCCCTGCTGAAAATGACGAAGGCATCACCTAACAAGGGGTTTTAAACAGGTTGCTGAAATATTTGCAGGACTGGTACATAAGCAGCCCGAATTCTGTTCCTTGCATACCCATAAAACATAACTTTGAAGTTTCACTTCTCTAAAAGAAAGATATGTAGAACTGTATATAATAGCATTTATCTACAGAGCATATGAGCAATATAAAGGAATTCCATCATGCTGAATGCACACAAGGGGCAAGAAAAAATTATTGTGAGATAATTTTGTATTTTAATACTGTATAAACAGAGGTTATTTAAACGAGATTTTCTTTCTGTACACTCCTTTTTTAACAAAAACAAGAAGTTGAATTGCAGACACATATGAGAAAGTTTTGTCACAAGTGTCAGTAAAAAGACACGTGCTAACTTGGTTATATGAAAGTACCTGTACTACAACAGCAACTGCATCAGGCGGCTCTCCCTGATTTTCCTCTTCCGGTAACCAAACTAATTTAAAATAATTAAACTAGCATAATCCTCCTGGTACAGATTAGGCACAGCAGAATGTAACAGGTTACAAAATCTTCCTATTTTTCACACAGCCAAACAGTGAAATTGGACATTATTTTTCTCACCTCTAACTATGGTGTGAAAGTGCAGACGGAGAGTGTTGAGGTTTTTGAGAGACCTGTGATCCCTGCAGGCAGAGAGAACTTGAAGGCAGACACCAGTTGATGGCACTGGGTCTTCGACTGAACCGCTCAAAGTTCAGTCGCAGCCTCACTTGAAGGCTGCAGGGAGGATATGTACAAATCTCCCTCACCTTCGAAGGAGCCAAGTGGTAAGCATCTTCCATCAGGCCAGTGAGAAAGCTGAAAGTGCCTCTGGCAAAGGGAAGCTGGGTTTCTAGAGGAGCACAGTCCCAGGTTACTCACCTTTTCCAACACAGTTGCAAATAAAAAAAGTTGTGTTTTTCTGAGGAGGAGAATGCTAAGAGAAGACTCTCCTTTACCTATCCCATCCAACAAAGAAACTGAAAACTGTGGAAAACTGAGCATTTACTGAGAGTAGAACAAGTCAGGGGAAGTCAATCTTTAAGGTTTCACTGCAGAGTTACCACTGATACACCTTTTCCTTCTTCAGAACCTCAGAAGGAAATTGTTTCATCAATTGACTTTGCAGTCATTGCTACTTTGCAGTCATTGCTAAATCATCCCCGCTTCAAGTAACAGAGATATACTATCAAGCAGTCTTACAAATCCCTTTCTAACCCAACGCATTTAATATTAATAGGACTTTGTCCAAATCTCCAAATAAACATGCAGGGGGTGGTCGCACATTTTTCGGGATGTAAAAAGAACTTTAATCCTTTTGTGTTGATTTACTCTTTCCACCATTCTAAAAACAGTAGCTTACATGCAGGATGATAAAAAATACATCGGTTCTTTTATTATACCTTGGTCACTACGATCCCTAACACTTTTGAAAGAGCCACTTCTATCTGACAGTTGAACTCTATTTTGAGCCTAGACCAGATTTTTTTTGCAATGAGCAAAAGATAAAAAGCATCAAACTCCAAACTGCAGTACTTCCTCTTCGAATACACGTTTAATTTCCTGACAGCTTATACACTAATCCACAAGTTTATGAGCTAGAATTAATTAAAAATTGGTTCCTTAAAGATATTTAGTAGCCATGTCATACTTTTCTTTAATACTGAACCTTCTTGAAGAAGCAATGACACAAATTCTTCAAACTTCTCTCACAACATGAACTCACAGAAACCCACAGCCCATTCTGTCTTAGAACAAATACACCAGAGACTAAGCTAAATCCACCATAATTTTGTCCTTAACCTTTAATGACATCTAGAGATTGATAAGAGTCAAAACTGACAGTTTAGATGACTTATAAACTGGACTGCTGTGAAAGCAGAGTTAATGTAACCAACAGCCAAATGTCTTGAGTTGGTAATCTGAATAAGCAACAGTGTTAAAATCAAAGACTTGGCTGCATGCAGGGCTCTGGATAGTCATTTTCTTCTCCTTAAAAATTCCCAGATGGTAAACGAGCTTTCATGACAGTGTCTACGAGTCTCTTTAAGGCACTGCTGCCTAAAATTCACTGCACGGTAAGCGTGAGAAACTAAGAAAGAAATATAAAAACTTCTTATATTCTCATCAGGTCTCCTGCTTAATGTTCTCTCAAACAGTATAGTAGCTTTTTTAACAAAAATGCTAAGCCATAAATTACCAATAAGAAAATATGCAAGGTCTTACTTTTTTTAAAGTTCAAATAATACGGTAAATAAAATTAACATTACAAGTTTTTGTGATGACCATATGTTCGTTCCAGATGCAATTTCAAGGAAATCTGAGGTTTCTTGCATACTTTATTGGGTTTGTGTTTTCCTAAGCATAACTTTAGCAATTAATTTCCAAAGCTATAATGCCTGTTTTTTGAGTAATCAGAGACTAACAGGACAGTTTAGGTTGGGAGGGATTTTCATACACCATCCAGCACAAGGTGAATTAGATGTGGTTGCACAGGCCCTTGTCCAGTCAAGTTCTAACACCTCCACGGATGGACACTCCACACGCTCACTGGACCCCTCCTTCACTGTTTGACCATTCTCCAGGTTAAAAACAAACAAAACCAAAAAGACCTTTGCTGTAGCTAAACCAGCTTGTGTCCATTGCCTCTCATACCATTGTCAGGCACCTCCAAGGGGAGTCTGGCTCTATATCTTCCCACACACACAGCAGCAAGATCTCCCCTTCCTTCACCTTCTCTTCTTAAGGCTGAACAAACCCACCTCTCTCAGTTTCTCCTTGAATATCATGTGTTCCAGCCCCCTAACCACCTTGCTAGTCTCACAAGTGCCAAACGGAGGGGAAGACTCACTCCTTCGACTTGCTGTCCCTCAGCTACGATTACTAACATGGCCCACAATGCCGTTGTCCTTCTTTGCTGCAACAGCGCAGGCTCATATTCAACGCGTGGCCCACCAGGACACCCAGGTCCCATTCTGCAATGCTGCTCTCCATCAAGTCTTCTCCCAGCCTGTACTGGTCATTGGGCTATTCCATCCCAGGTGCAGGGCTTTCTCGTTGCCTTTGCTAGAATTTATGAGGTTCCTGTCAGCCCATTTCTCCATCCCATCAAGATCTCTCCGAGTAGCAGCCCTGTCCAGCCTATCAACCACTCTCCTCAGGCAGGTAAAAACCACTGCTCTCAACTTCAGCTTTTTAAGAAGATAATTTTGCCGCTGTCCTTGGATCTGAATTGCAGTCAGCACGTACATGAACCTGCACAAGTTCTGAACTCTTTTCAGAGGGTGCCATTCAGATACCACGAGGTTGTGTGACCCATTACCCTCCCTTTCTGATTGTTTCTGTACAGGATGATCCTTATGGGTCCCTTCCAGCTTGAGAGATTCTATGACTCTATGACTGTCACTTGAACAGGGGCTTGGGCAGTCCTTCCTACAGGCATTTACCAAGCTCCAAGCACAACAAAATCTCGAGTTCTCTGAGACTGGAATACATGGTTCTGATTCTCTAAAATAAATTAAAGTTTGAGCGAAAAAGCCCAAGAAATACCATATCATTAAATCAGTAATTAAAAAAGTTAGATAAAACCATCTGTAATTAACTGTCCTTTATTATATTCACTGTGCAAGATATTTTGATAAACAAAGAAACTACAGAATCTTGTCTTTTCAAACACTGATGCTACAGGCCTGTTGGCGGTTACCTTCTAAGTAAAATACTTTCAATTTAACATTCAAAATTCATGCACCAAAATTCAATTATATTTCAGTGACAGAAGTAACACTTATCCAGAAGTGATCAAGACCCAGATGCAGAATAATTTTCAGTCAACTGTGTTAATAACAAAGAAGATATATCCAAAGCACACTGTAGCAGCATTATCAAAGATGGTGACAAAAATTATATATATCTCCCTTCTTAATATTTACGTCTTCTGAAGACTGGTCCCAAACCGAAACTGTAACTGTGAAGTAAAATTAGCATAAAAGAATACCATTAACTTGATATCTGCACTTAATATGAAAATCATCTATGATTCTTACCACCCAAGACAGGGAAAAATTCCTTCTCCAGTTTGTTCACCCCATGTCCTTGAAATTATTTAAGTGTATCTTCCATAAAGGATTAGTCCACATGCTCTTGTTTGTAAGCAACAGAGCAAAAGAACCTGAGGAGTTCCACTGGTTTGATCTTTGCTTTACCAAATAAATGGGCATGTAAAGCAAGCAAAATTTTTCAAAAACAGATCACTTCCTCTCTCGGCTTTTGAAGGTCCAACCAGCATATGCTATCTTATTTCACTGTTTAAATCAAATAATTGTAAGTGGTAAAAGAATCTTCAGGCATCCAATTCCAATCGGTGAAAGCGTGAATGTAATTCTGACACTAACACAAAATCTCTACTCGCTTTGTGCCAGTGCATAGAAAGCACATAGTCACATAGTTGCAGTCAATCAGAAGTAAAATTCTTCCTATGTACAGTAACAAATTTGTAACTTGTATTATAAATTTCAGTAAATGCTGTTAATACACATCAAATGTAACACTCACAAACTTCTGTTAAACTGCCTAGTGTTCTCCATTCAAATACGGTCGGAAAAATGCAGAATAAACCTGAAGAGTTCTGCTTGCCCAGGGAAACGCAATGCAACACTATTTGATTTTAATTCACTGACGACGCTTTAGACAACCACTGCCACTAGGAAAAGTACTTCCAGCATAGACGCCTTGTTTTTAAGGGTTGTAAGGCCAAAAAGCTTCTTCCTTTTCTCAATGTAAATAAAATAAATCAGAATACAGATGCTAGAATACAGAGACTTACAACAGCTTTCTCACTAAGGTCACCTGAAACACTTCTTCTTAAGAGTAGTACTGGTGCCAAAATTGCAGTGACTCAGAGTATTCACTACTGCTCACTTGTCTGAGGCCTGTAGTCAGTGAGGAACAGGCTCCTGTGGCGGGCTACAGCCACATTGCACTTTGGGTCTGAATTACATCTTTCTCCTTTGGCTGTAAAAGGAACCAAAGGAAAATAGCTTTGTTAGGCTGAAATAAGGCATTGTCACCAGCTCCAGCATGTTCACAAAGTGACATGAAACTACTTAGTGGCATAAAGAGCCGCACGTGCGGGATCTCCTGCAGAACAACCAGGATTAGCAACTGTACGTAATAGGCTGTGGTTCCTAGTAGATCTGTGCGCTTGTGGATCACCCGGCAAGGCAAACTTGACCCAGACAAGGCATGGGCACCTGACTGCATTTTGAGAAATCAGAGTGGACAACAGGCATTTTGTATTGGTTTTACATGTTTAAGCCAGCTGCAGAAGGGCAGAAAATACCTAATGACTAACACGTCAACATTTTTTGAACAAAGCTGAACCGGTGGAGTGAGTTTGTAGTTGACCAACACCTGCAATATGTGGCCGCAACGCAGTTCAATCTGCAATCAGAGCCCTAATACTGATTTGTCTGTATTCCTGAATTATGCCTCTGGTCTCACCCCAGCAACCAAGAAGAGGTTTGGGAGGCCTGCGCTTCCTGGATCTCACCCCTGAAAAGCAAGGGGTGCATGCAGAGAGTAGAAGCATAAGGAAAGAATAAAGAAAGGTTCTATGTCCTACATCAAGGCTTCAAGTGGACTACACTAGTTTCTTTTTCCTGAATTACGTTTTTAAAAGCTTGGGGAATGCAGGACTAAACCATTTGTCGCACTGTGCTTTCACTCTTTTTTCTTTTTCCTGAACCCAAGCTGGCGTGACAAGTTCTGGTTCGGTTCAGCCCCCCGCCGGCAAGCCAAGCCGTGCCTCCCCGCCCCCTGACCCACGCTCCCCGCGAAGGACCTCCGGGCCCAGCCGCCCCTGGGCGCACCCCCACGGCTGGGGCACCCCCCACCACTCCGCCGCGCTGGCCAGCCTTGGGTGCCCGGCCGCTGGTGGGGAGGGAAACCGCCCTCACCCGAGCCCCCGCGCCRTGCCAGCCAGCCCCCGGGCACCGGGAGAGGGGCGGCCGAGGGGCGCGGGCCTGCCAGCGGCAGCAGGGCCCGGCCTACGGCCGCGGCCCACAGGGCCGAGGTGAGCGGGCGGCGGCCCCGCTGCCCGCCGCAGCCCTCGCTCAGGGGCAGGAACCGCTGAGGGTCGAGGGGGGAACCCGGCGCTCAGCTCCCCGCCGCCGGCCGCGCCGCGCGCTCCTACCGGCCAGCCGCGTCCGCAAGAACCAAGCCCCGGGCCCGGCCCGGTCTTCCTCTCGCTTCCCCGGCGCGGGAAGCGAAAGCGAAAGCAGCGGGGCCGCCGTCGGTGGGGGGCCGGCAGCGGCCCCGGCCGCGCTGCCCGC